>BLBF01000002.1:14881960-14895856 GCA_015471245.1 Laticauda colubrina
GGGAGGGAGAGAGAGAGAGAGAGATGATCATCAGATTGAAATGAGGCCTAGTTTAGAGGCCCTTTTCCACATTGAAACATCTTTGCCAGCACATTGAAACATCTTTGGCTTCTATTAATTAAAGGTTTTGTGGACAAAACACAGCCAAGACTATCAGGAAACTCTCAGATTTTGTTGAGGCTTTAAACAGGATCCATTGGACCAGACTTCCACCCTAAAAAATTACTTTTCCCCAATGTATTACAGTGCCAATTCTGAAGAAGGCAAAACCAAAATGTATTGGTAAACGAGAACACACACACACACACACTCTCCCTTCTAACCCTACTGGAGCAGATGATTGGACTAGAATAGATATCTCATTATCTTTCTTCTCCCTCCCTCCCTCCTTCTTTATTTCTTTTTCTCTCGGTCCCTTCCTTCCATCCCCCCTCTTTCTTTGTCCCTTTTCTTTCCCTTTTCTCTTTCTCTTCTTCCTTCTCTCTTTCTCTCTCTCTCTCTTTCCTCTCTCTTTCCCTCTCTCAGGCTCACCCCATTGATTTCATGCACCGCTCCATTTGGACTTGCTTGGGCAGGTGCATCCAGTGCAAAGGGCTCAATGGGGTGGAACGCAGTGGCGGTGCAATGTTTGAAAAGGAGAGCAAAGCCACTCTGGCTTTGTTCTCCTATTCCCAACACTTCATTTGGGGCGGAGCTCCTTGCACCAGAGCATGCAAGTCAATGGGATGATCCTGCAGGGCCTTGCCTCGAACGCGGCAGTGGCGGGATTTTTTCTCACCCCTGAATTGTGCCCTGCCACTCACCTCCAGTGCTCTCTGCCACCTCTTAGAGCCCCCTGCTGGCTCCCCTGCCTCTCAGCACCCCCCTCAGGCATTCCACTGCCCTCTAGTGGGCGGTACTGCCCACTTTGGGAACCACTGCTCTAGAAGTTGTGGGTGCTCTAACATTGGAAGATTTTAAGAAGAGTTTGGACAACCAGAAGACCTCCCAGGTCCCTTCCAACTCTGTTATTCTTTTCCAGGCCTGTGCAGCTGTGATGACCCAGGGTGGGATACAAAACAAACATAAGCACAGAAAACAGGTGAAGCCCCTTTTAGTTCTTCACTTTGCTTCCAAACTCTGAATATAGTCAAAAAATTCCCAAACAGTTACAAGAAGAAGAGAAAAAGCAACACAAACCAAGCAAGATAAGGGCCGGAGGACTTCCACAGATAACACACACTGGGAAAGACACAAAACTCAGAGAGGGATCATAAACTAGACATATTTCCATGCTTTTTTTCCTACTCTTGATTTAGTTGTCACAGCTGCATCCCATGAAGAGGATCAAGGCCGTCGCCTCCCAAGTAGACCACATCTCTCCCTTATCCTCTCCTCCCTGTGTGCCCTCGGATGGAGAGGGGATGGGCCTGGCCCTCCTCTGACTGCTCAGCTGGCCAGTGCCCTTCCCCAGCCTCCTCCACAACTTCTGGAGCCACACTTCCACTCTGTCAGCTGTTCTTCCTCTCCCTCAGAGTCAGTCTCCACCAGGGCAGGACGGCAGCATCCCTATAGTTACATGATCAAAATCCAGTCTCTTGGCAGCTGTCTCATATTCCCAGGTCATGTGACCATCTTTTGCGATGTTCTGTCAAGCTAAGTTAATGGGGAAATCAGATTCATTTAACAACTGTATTGCCAATTTAACAACTACGGTGATTCACTTAACAATTGTGGCTAGAAAAATTGTAAAATATCAAGAAAGTCAACAAAAGAAAAGTCAAAAGAACCCAAAACTCACTTAACAACTGTCTTGCTTATGAAAATCGTAAGTTAAGAACTACCTGTACTGTTGCCTGTTCTAGGATGACTTGAACTTTGCAATGGGATCTACAGCCTTAGGATTTCTCTGGTGGTCTCTTTTGTAAGCACCAAACCAGATTGGACCCTGTTTTCAAAGATTAGCCATGATTAGGTGGGTGCTGCTATCTAGAGAGATTTGCTAACGATATAGCAGACTGGAAGGTATGCAGCCACATCAGAAGAGAAAAGGTGGAAACCTTCCATCATTTGTTTAAAAAAATGACCATATGATTATTTATGTCCTAAATTGTATGCCAGCACAATAACTGAATGATAGAATCCTATAACTAGAAAAGAGAATAGGGAGGAGTAAAACTACAAGTACAAAAAACATCTATGCGTACAAGGGAAGAGGAAGGGAAAAAAAGGAGAACGTATAAAGAGAAAAGAGAAGTGATTTCCAACTTTAATTGGAAGTGCGACAATTGTAAGTGTGAGGATTGGTCATAAGCCTGTGTTGTTTCAGTGTTGTTGTAACTTTGAATGGTCACTAAATGAATGATTGTAAATTGAGGACTGCCTGTAATCCCACACTTTCATTGTTGATCTTTGGAAGCTCTTGAAGCCCAAACAATTTTTGAGACGGTTTTTTCCTATTCTAAAATTGCCATCTGGATTTTTATTTTTATTTTTTTCCACATTTTGTTTTTGGATTGTTGTATCATCACAGTGGGTTTTATTTTTTTATTTTTTACTTTTTACCATGTAATTTTTACCACATCACAAATCTATGTGAGTTGCCAAAATCTTTTTGATCATGGCAGCGTGGAAAAATGTTTAATAAATAAGAAAGCAAAATAAATACGAGGACAATAGAATCCTTATATTTATGTTTCCCAGTAAACTGCCTCTGAACACAAATTTGGCTGCCAAAACCAACTAGCTTTATTAGTTCTAATTTCCATGAGCTTGTCTTCTACTAACACACACTAAACTTTGATATGTTTAATAAGTTACATTCAGCCAGAATTGTAACAGCATACTAAACCAGAAACCACAATCTACACATCACGACTGGATTTGCACAATCAAAAGCGAACAGACCTACATGATGACTTATCATGATAATATAAATCAAGTTCATACATTGGCTATTCCTGTTACCCACAATCTCCCTGTAACATACATATACATAGTTCCATATTTATCTCTCAAGAATTTTAGCCATCAAAGTCACCCTAATTCATTATTGTCTATTTTGTGCCTAGCATATTATGCATGTTAAATACTGGCTGTTAGAATTAGCCAGCAAAGAGTAAATACTATCCATAGAGAAAGAATAAGAAGGCCTTTCATATCTGCAACTTATACCAAGATCCTTTTTATGCCTCTGTATCTGAAAACAAAAGCCAGTGGAAGGAACTGATTGTATGCAAACATTGCTTCAGGACAGAACGTGACAGCATCATGTGTCTCTGGCAACATGAGCAAGCAAAAGAGATTATGGAACCAGTCCAGCAACTGCCTGCAAAAGGCCACCACAGTTGGAAAATGAAGGACATGCTAGAATAGCTGGGGAGAAAAAAGTTAATTGGGTGTGTGAATTAGATTAAAAACATAGCCTCTCCTTGGTCAAGGAAACAAACAGGATAAATTGAATTACAGCACTGGAAGGTCTTCTATCTAGTCCAATCCCCAAATTCAAGCATAGAGCCATTGACAAGCACTCTTTGGGTGCATTGATTCAATCAGTTATGAGTTCTGTCAACAAGAATTTCACTTTCTTCAGTGCTTTTCAAACTTGGCAACTTTAAGTTGATGTCCACAGATCTTAAAGTGATCAAGTTTGAAAAACACTGATCTAGTTCATGTCTTACACTTTGATCAAATAGTTTTCTGACTTTGCTGAGATCTAGGTCAGGGGTCTTCAAACTTGACAGCCTTAAGACTTCTGGACTTCAACTCCCAGAATTCCTTCTCCAGCCATGTTAGCTCAGGAATTCTGGGAGTTGAAGTCCACAAGTCTTAAAGTTGCCAAGTTTAAAGGCCTTTGATCTAGGTACATAAGATCTACATCATTCCCCTGGTCAGCTAATTACAAAATAACAGAGTTGGAAGGGACCTTGGAGGCCTTCTAGTCCAACCTCCTCCTCAAGCAGGAAACTCTATAACTTTTCCGACAAATAGTTGTTCAATCACTTCTTAAAAACCTCCAGTGTGGAGCACCCATAACTTTTGGAGGCTGATAATTGTTTAACTGTCAGGAAATTTCTCCTTAATTCTAGGCTTTATTTCTCCTTGCTTAGTTTCCATCCATTGTTTCTTGTCCTGCCTTCAGGTGCTTTGGAGAACTAGGCTGACCCTGTCTTCTTTGTGGCAGCCCTTAGATATTAGAAGACTGCTATCACGTCATCCCTAGACCTTCTTGTAGATCTGAGCTTCAAATTAATCCAAGGCTGTCTGGAATGAGCTGTGTTCATCTAACATTCTTGTTCCTTAGCGATAGATTGGATACCTTTGGCTTTTCATCGTCTTTTTCATCAACACCATGACACTAGCTCTAATGGTGAAAAGAACTTGGACAAAAAAACAAAGATCCTGTTGAGAGGAACAAGGAGTTCTTATAGTACTTGCAACCCAGTATTATCTGAAGTAGGTGGAATTATCAGATTATTGACCTGGAACTCAACCTGCAAAACTACTGCTCTTCTTTGGATATTGTGGGATTCTGGAAATCTCTGACCTCAAAATTATAGAAAGAACAGGTTTGGAGAAAGCTGACTCTTTCCAACAGTCCAACAACTATTTTCCAGAATCTAAGAAGAAGGTTGTTTCTATCACCTGTTGCCACCTAATCCATTAAAAACTAGAAATATGAGATATTGAGTCTTACATTTCCTGCATCCAATTCATGTGCTCTAGTTCTCCACGAGTCTTCTTGGATGGAGCGAGGGAACTAATTTGCCCATTCCAGGAGTTTTCAGGTAATTACCTAAAAAAAGATATATATCAAAAAGCTGTTTATTATTTTGTGTATTTAATACTTAAATAAAAGAGTAGGTGAAACCAGGCTTAATAGCAGTGACTGTGAGAGGGATCTTGGAGTCTTAGTGGAGTTTCTGGCAAGTTACATGATTCTTATTATTTGGGGATTAATCCCCTCGGAGGCTAGTAGCTATGTTATCTGATTTTCTCAATGGCTCTCCCTCACAAGCACTGAGTGGATTGTTTATCTAGCTTGCAACACTTGTACAAGCTCTTGGCTGAATGCCCAGAAGTTCAATTAAGCCTATTAAGAGCTTTCCCTTGCTGCTTGTCTTTCTGAGGTTATTGGGGGCTCTCTGAGCCCCACAGAGTCTTAAGGCTAGGTCCCACTGGCCGATGGATGCAAAACGTATGCAAAAAGGACACAGCGGACGAGCAAAATTTCGGGGGTGGCTCCATCTGTTGTTATCCACTCCAAAAAGTGCCCCAAATTTGCATAAACAGAACAGAAAATAATGGAAAGGAACGGACGGGGGTAGTACATAGCGAGGATGTTAAACGGATGTTCGTAGGAAGCCTAGCAGATGACAGCGGATGGAAGCGGATGACACATCCGAAGGGCTTCCAGGGGAGAATTGCGAAGCGGACGCATAGTGGAAGAAGCGGATGCATAGCGGATGATGCGGATGCATCATGGACGCCTATAGGATGCATAGCGGATGCGTAGCGGATGCATAGCAGATGCAAAGCGTTCACTGCACATGCGGGGAGGATGAATTGCATCAGCTCCGTGGATATAAAAGGATGCAGCTTGCAAGCAGTCAGCATTCAGAGGAAAGACGTGCTGCCACAGACATCTTCGAATAACACCATGGTTCGTCAGTCAGGGAAGAAGAGAAAGCCTGTGCCTACTCCTGCCAGCCCTGGCAAGAAGGACAGAACCACCATCCCACCCCCTGGCACTGACTCTGAAGCTGCTGGTGCTTCTCCTGCTGCTGCTGCTGCTGCTGGTGTTGCTGCTGCTGGTGTTGCTGCTGCTGGTGCTTCTCCTGCTGGTGCTGCTGCTGCTGGTGGTGCTTCCGCTGCTGGTGCTGCTGCTGCTGGTGTTGCTGGTGCTGGTGCTTCTCCTGCTGGTGCTGCTGGTCCTGCTGCTGCTGCTGTTGCTGGTGGTGGTGGTGGTGGTGCTGCTGTGGTGGACCAGCCCCAAGGCCCTCAAAGCCCTGCTGCTCAAGCCCCTGAAGGCCCTGATGCTCAAGCCCCTGCCAGATGGAGGAAGAGTCAAGGGAAGGAGAAAGGAGAGAGGAAACAGTACACCCTTTCCGAGGAGCATGAGGAGGAGATGCTGGAATGGCTGAGGGAGAACGAGTACCTGTGGAGAAAGGGCCACAGACTCTATCACGACACCAAGAGGAAGCAGGCAGCTTGGAGAGACAAGGCAGAGAGCCTGGGCTACACTTCAGACCTACTCCTTGGATGGTGGAAGCACATGCACACCTGATATGGCAAGCTACACCTGAGGAAATCTGGGCAGGCTGCTGTCAAGCTCACTGACCGGGAGATGTACGTCATGGTGCAGCTTCCTGGAGGGCAAGTGCAGCTTCCTGAAGGGTGAGGTCCGCCACTGAGGAGCAGCCCCTCTGACAACCCTCTCCCTCAGACAGACCACAGCCAGCCAGTCCTCTTCCAGCCAGGAGACAGCTACTGTGTCCAGGCAGGTGTCTTCGGAGGGGCCCACGGCAGAGACCCCCCCCGACAGCTGCACGCCCCATGCCAGAGGATGTGGAGGATCCCCTGCCACAAATGGAGGAAGAAGTGGCAGCCACCAGAGACCAATCCACACCCACCCCCAGCTCCACCTCCACAGAAAGCAGGCAGAGAGGCAGAGGCAGACTGGAGGGCCAGAGCCACACTGTCCTCTTGGAGATCAGGGACACAATCAAAACCAGCACAGATCTTCTCTCTCAGCTGGTCCACAGCGACATACCATCCTCGAACCGGAAGCCCTTCATCACCTACATGAGCCAGACCCTCATGGACCTGCCCGAGGCCGAGTACCAGGTGATGAAGCAGAAGATCACAGCACTTCTGCACAACCCTCAAGGCCCAGCTGAACCTGCTCTGACCCAGTCCAGGTCTGCTCCTCCACCCCAGGAGATGTCACAGCCCTTCCACGGCTTTCAACAGCCCCTCATCTACCAAGGCTACGAGTACCAGGACTTCCCACAGCAGAGGCAGCTCTTCCCAGTCCAGGCCCAGGTACATCACAGGCCACAGATGCCTCACCTCGCCCAGATGCAGACCAGACAGCCCCACTACACTCCTCCTTCCTCCACCCCACTAGCCAAGGCCGTCAATGGACAATCTGTCATCAGTCTTGGGCCTAACATCCCAGGTACTTGATGAAGGGCCTCTCAACCTCACGGGACTGAGTCAGCTCTCTGAGAGCTTCCTGAACACACCATCCCCTGTTGTACTCTCAGGGCCAAGCACCCCAATGGCACCTCAGACCAGCACTCCAGCCACAGCCACCTTCACAGTCCCTGGCCGCTTGACAGCTGAGACCATGGACATGACTCAGAGTGACTGAGAATAATGCCAGAAACTGAGTTGTTACCTGTTCACTTTATCTTTGCTTAAAGACACTTTACTTGGTTCATTTTGCTTTTTTAATAAAGTCATACAGTTTACTTAAGACAGTTATTAATAAAGGTTATCTTTGCTTCACACACTTGGTTCATTTTGTTTACTTTATAAAGTGTTGGTGAAAACTTTGAAAAAATGGTTAAGCCTTTGCATGCTTGTGGGATAGGTAAGGATAGTTGTGGAATGGGTAAGGATAGTTGTGGGATGGGTAAGGATAGCTGTGGGATAGGTAAGGATAGCTGTGGGATAGGTAAGGATAGTTGTGGGATAAGAAAGGATAGCTGTGGGATAGATAAACCTCCAGTGCAATCATAGTGGGACTGTATGGTCCACCCTCCCAGGTGCCACACATATGGCCCTTTTTTATCAATAACAATTTATTCATCGATCAAAACATTTCAAAATAAACAAAGCTCTTTATTAAATGCCCTGTTCATTGTAGGGCCACTCAACATACATGGCACAATCTCATCAGTGTGATGAGACAGGCTGAAGGAAGCATCCATTAAGCATCTACCATCCTGTCTTGCCACTCCACTGCTCCAGCTGGGGAGTTGCACCAGTGTTTCAGGAGGTTGCGCTGCTTCTTCCCTTCACGTGAAGCTCTGTTAGGGCCTTGTACATCCACAGTGTCTATCAGGTTTCGTCCTTGCCTCCATTCACCAGGCTCCATGTCCCCATTCCCTTGTTGATGGTCCACAAGCCAGTTCTGCAACACTGGGTAGCGGGTGCGCATGAGATTGTGCAGGATGCAGCAAGCTTCCACGATGCTCCTCACAATCTATGGGTGATGCTGCATGGTGGTGAGAAGTACCTGGAACCTGTTGGCCAGGATGCCAAAGGCGTTCTCCACCACCCGTCTTGCCCTGGACAGCCTGTAGTTGAAGATCCTCTCTTCACAGGTGAGGTATCTTGAAGTGTACGGCTTCTTGAGGTAGGTTCTGAGGGAGCAGGCATCATCACCAATGATGGTGTGTGTCATCTTGTGTGTCATTGGGTAGGGGGTCTGAATCTGGAAAACCCATGATGAAATTGTATTCCAGCCCCTCCTTGAGGTCACTGGCATTGTATACCTGGCTATCTGAAGCTGACCCGTTGCCTGAAGCATCAATGTACATGAACTTGTAGTCAGCATCAACCATAGCAAAGAGGATGATACTGAAGAAGCCCTTGTAGTTGAAATAAGTGGACCCTGACTTGGCTGGAGCTTTGCAGGCCACGTGCTTCCCATCTATGGCTCCAATGGTGTGGGGAAAGTTCCACCTCTTATACCACTCTTCTGCAACTTTCCTGCAGCCTTGTTCAGTGGTGGGGCACTGGAGGAGCTCCTCCATGTATTCTTCGATGATGGCCTGCACCACTTCTCTGACCACTTTGCTGATGCTGTTGTGTGGCATCCTCCATGCATACTGCATGTTTTTGTATGTGGTTCCAGAGGCCAGGTGCCACAGAGTCAATGCCACCTTCAGTCCAGGGTCCAGGCTGGGACGGAAGTTGGTGCTCGGCTTGGTCAACCTGGGTCTCAGACGCTGTACAAGTTCGTCAAACATGGCTGGTGGCATCTTCATGAAGTGATGGAATGCATGAGGGTTGTTAAGCCTGGGTTCCCCAACCAGGGTTAGGTAGACAAGCTAAACAGAATGTGCAGCGTTAGTCAGATAGGCACACAGATAAATGAGTGAGCTAAGCTTGTATGTTTATTAATATACAGTAAAAATAACAGATACGCTTGTGCTATCAAAAATATATTTTATTCCAGTATAAGTTTATGGCATAGTCAAATATCAGTCCAATAGTCATTTACCATGTAGTCAGTCCATTCAGGGATATTCAGTTAGCAAAGTCCATGTAGAATATCCTATGTCAGTTCACTTACAAAATCAGTCCTTTGTTGTCTCTCCCGTTCGAGCAATGCAGTCTTGATTCCAAGCAGTAATCAGGGATCATCAAAGCCAGAGAGAGAGTGCAAGCCGTAGTCTTGCTACTTTTATATTGTTTTCTTAACCACTCCTTTAATTGCTATTTCACAGTTAAAGCTGTATACACTCTAACATACACTAACTATGATTCATAGTTATTATTTCACCTAAACCAGTTAGGGTAAACAATGTTATCCCTAACAAGGGTCTTCATTCCTCAGCTCCACCATCAACTGGTCATACAGTCCAAACTCCATTCTTCTCACAATCCATCCTCGGACCCACACAGCTCTTGGACATCTCCTTCTTCTCCTTTTGTATAAAAGGCGAAACAGTCTGAACAGGGTTTGGTTCTGGTGATGAATGATCGCAGCTACCATACGGATTGTGTCATGATCCATGGTGGAGAACAATGGATGATGTGGAAGAGCAAGACCAAGGGTGAAGAGGTCTATACACCACGGCTGCTGGACTCATACTGAGATCCAGGTGATTTCCTCCCCCTTTTTATAGGAAATATCGTTTTTCCGCAAGGTGTCCTTCTACATACTCTAGGCATACTCCAGACATCCTAAATATCCACGATACATCCCATGTACAAACGTTTTGTCCGTTTTAATGCTTTATATACGAGATGCATCCACTTACATCCTTTCTATTTCCGTGCTACTAACGGTGTGTGGACGTTTCGTGTACCTTTCGCTTCCTCTCTCTTTCCATTTTCAGCTGCAGCGGATGTGAGTTGTGAGGATGTCCAGAGGATGCCAAGATGATACAGCGGACATTTAACGGATGACAACGGACATAGAACTTTTGTTGCCCATTTGTGTCGCGGATGTACATCGTACGCAGCAGAAAGTTCATCCGCTCAAAAAGATTTGTGCAGCTCAAAACTTCTTGGGTGGATGAAATCGCAATGGACGGATACTCAACGGATAGAGCATATGAAACACGTATGCAGTGAGTACACAATGGATGCATCGCGTTTTCCAACGGATGGCAAGCTTTTTTGTCCGTTTTACATCCTCTTTGCATCCGTTGGTGCAGTGGGACATGAGCTTTAGCTAGGGGCTTTCCCAAGCCCATGCAAGCCCCCAACAGCCCACCTCTGCTTTCGGTGACTGAAAAAGGCCTGGGGTCTTGATTGTACACCTCTAGACTGTACTTTAGAGTCAAGTTGAGTCACTCTTGAAGCTGCTGCTTCTCCCATAACTCAAATATCTGTACAGCAATTTAGTTTTAGTCTACATGACCATTAAAGTTGGCTGCAAATAGACTGGCAACATAGACTAAAAAAAAGTGACCAACAAAACTAATTTGTTTTATAAAAGTGGGAAATAATATTTGCATATTTTGATTGTGAGCTTGTTTTCTCCAGAGAAAATGATGATTTTCCTAAATAGCATTGTTTGCTTAGCATGGGGTCAAGCTGTACAACTTATGAACCCATGAAGTCAGGATGACTACTGAATAAATTTGAATAGAATAGTATAGAGCTGGAAGGGACATTGGAGGTCTTCTAGTCCAGCCCCCTGCTCAAGCGTGAGAACCAATACTATTTCAGATAAGTGACTGTCTAGTCTCTTCTTAAAAATTTCCAGTGATGGAGCACTCACAATTTCTGAAGTCAAGATGTTCCACTGGTTAATTGTTCTCATTCTTAGGAAATTTCTCCTTGATTTCAGGTTGCTTCTCTCTTCAATTAATTTGCAATCATTATTTCTTGTCCTTCCCTCTGGTGCTTTATAGAATAATTTGAACCCTTCTTCTTTGTGTCAGCCCCTCAAATACTGGAATGCTGCTATCATATCACCCCTAATTCTTATTTTCTTTAGAGTAGCTAGCAAAACCCAAATCCTGCAGCCATTCTTCATATGTTGTAGTCTCCAGGCCTTTGATCATCTTAGTTGCGATTATCATCAAATTTGCTTAAAAACTACACACCAATCCAGGATCTCGGAGTATCCAGCATCCCAGTCTGAAAAAGATGTCAATGGAAAATGAAGATGGGATAGGGGGGAAGGATATATTTTGTTTTGTATTGTTTTTTCCATGCAGATGATTCCTTGGCATGGAGGAGTCTAGCAGAAGCAAGCAAACAAGTCTCCAATTTCTCATTTTGTTTTCTATTTTGAGCAATCAATCTTGGCATACATTACCAAGTTTTGCTGTGCTCCCAGGCAGGGACTTTTCTTAGGGAGGAAAATAGAGAAGGAGAACTGAGCTCTGCAAAAATTTAAAAAATCACTTTCGGAACCCCCCACATTTTTTCTTTTGTTTTGGTTAGGAAGCAGAGGATTGACCACAGAAGGGAGGATGTTCTTTTCCAGCATCTGGCGATAGCTGAGATTCAGATCTTTTCAGAAGTCTGGGATGACACTAGTATTAGGCCCAGAGAAAACAGACTGACTTTAGTTTCTCACCAGTGATTTAGAATAGCTCATATCCCTTGAACCGTGGCATAAACACATCCCAGGAAAAAATTTTAAGCTTCTTTATGACGTAGCCTTCATCGTGTGAACAGTTTCACATTGTCTTACCATAGCAGTTCCAGTTTTAAAGTAGGTTCCCCCCACCTTTTCCAAGCATAATTGTTGCATGATTCAACACACTTCAATAATGATGTGGTTGATGACACAATTCCATGCTGGGCATCTGCCCAGTTTTTAACCAGCCAATTTAACTGTTGGAGACACACTTTTCCTTCCAGTTGCTGAACAGGCCTTCCATGGAATTTGGCTCTGGGTTACAGGAGAGACTGAGTAGAGATAGTCCTTAACTTATAACCGTTGGAAGGAAAATCCATCTGGTTCAGTTCCAAGTTGGGAGAAAGACACTGGAAACATGGAGGCTGATTGAGAAAAAAGGGTTTATTGTTGAAGCAGAACCACCATACATATGTGATTCTGGGCAGCTGACAAAAAGGAGTTGAGAGTGGGTTCTTTGTACCTTCTTTGAGCTTCTTGTTGCTGGGCAAGAACATGTCCTTTAACATTTTATTGGCTGTTATCAGATTCCTATGGGGTCAAGTAAAGGTCATAGCTGGCTCTAGAGGCAAAAGAGGAAATGCAAATCCTAGGTGCTTGTCAGAGTTAATTTTGTTAACCTTTTGTTTGTTGTTTATCTGAGTTTCTGTCTTGACAGAGTCTGTCTGAATAGATTACCAAATCTGCATTCCTAAAAGCTAGCCTCCTCAGTTTCTGCTTGGAGCAGGGGAACTGGGACTGGTTTTTGACTCCCTTAAGATTTCTTTCCCATTTCTCATTTAAGGGAAATATTCTATCCTGCCTTTTTAACATTTCCCAATATATTTCATTCTTGTTGGGTGGGGTGGGGGACTTCCCACATAACCATTCACTTAGTGACCATTCAGAGTATCAACAGCACTGAAAAAAAGTGACTGTTTTCCACACTTACAACCTTTGTAGCATCCCCCCATAGTCACATGATCAAAATTCAGATACTTGGCAACTGGCATGTATTTATGATGGTTGCAGTGTCCTGGGGTCATGTGATCCCCTTTGGCAACCTTCTGACAAGCAAAGTCAATGGGGAAACCACATTCATAGCCACCGTGTTATTAACACCTGCAGTAATTCCCTTAATAACTGTGGCAAGAAGGGTTGTAAAATGGAGGCAGAACTCACTTAACAATTGTCTTGCTTAGCAATAGGCTTATTTGTGGCCATAAGTTGAAGACTACCTATATATGGCATCCTCAGAAGCACCTACCTGCATACTATCTTTGCATTACTCTGAAAAATTTGCCAAGCCTTATACCGGCTTCTTACGTACAGTGTGTAGATTTAGCGTTTTTATAATAGAGCAATAGATGGGTTGAGTTCTCCTTTGAAAGAATACTACACTGGTCTTTTTAAAAAATGAGATTCGTGTTCTCTTGGACAGACCAGTGCTCTGCAAATTAAAGCTTGGTTGGGCCAGCTGTGTGTTGTGATTCTGTTATCAGAGTGCATTACTGATTTACCAATGCTTTTGCTAACAAGTGGTTTCATGTTACTTTATTCCTAGCTTTTATTAGTTTTCATAGGGAACACAAGTTTCCTTCCTCTGTTTGCTACTTCTGTGCACTGTGCATTGGCTGCCATTCTTGCAATATGAGTCAAGACCTTGTGATTTATTGCTCCCATTCAGTCTGTCTAACAGGTTATTTTTGAACCCAGGCTTAATGCTCTTCCAGGACAGACATATGCTCAGAAATGTCTAAATGACGGGTGGCAGGTGCCTGGGATCTGTGGATGGACAAGGTAGATGAACCAGCCAGTGCCTGCCACTGCTTACCTTTGCTTGTCTTCACCCCATCATGTATCAAGACAGCAGTTGGTGATTGTCTGAGAAGCAAAGCAAAGGCAGGAATATTGAAAGAAGAGAGAAGAAGAGACAATGCAGAATAGACTAGAATAGAATCAGAATGGAATGGAACAGGAGAAGAGAAGGGAAGAAAAAGCAGAATAGAGCACAGTAGAGTAGAGTAGAATAGAATGGAACAGAACAGAACAGGAGAAGAGAAGAGAAGAGAAGAGAAGAGAAGAGAAGAGAAGAGAAGAGA
>BLBF01000002.1:14895866-14915109 GCA_015471245.1 Laticauda colubrina
GAAGAGAAGAGAAGAGAAGAGAAGAGAAGAGAAGAGAAGAGAAGAGACGAGACAGCAGAATAGAATAGAGTAGAATAAGTAGAATAGAATAGAATAGAATAGAATAGAATAGAATAGAATAGAATAGAGTAGAGTAGGGTAGGGTAGGGTAGGGTAGGGTAGGGTAGGGTAGGGTAGGGTAAGGTAGGGTAGGGTAAGATAAGGTAAGTAGGGTAGACAGAACAAAGCAGAAAAGAACAGAACAGAATTCTTTATTGGCCAAGTGTGTTTGGGCATACAAGGAATTTGTCTCTGGTACATAAGCTCTCAGTGTACATACAAACAGCAGACAATAGGTCATAGATCATAGATACAATCATTAATCATGAGATACAAACAACAGGTGATAAATCATAAGGTGCCAATAGGAGAAGGTAGGAGGAAAGATGAGAAGATGTGAAAAGATGAAAAGGATAACAGCAATACAGCTCTACTACATGGCTTCAAGAATAAGAATGGCCCCAATCTCTGGCTTTCTAGATAGGCAGAAGAGAAATATGCAATGAGAACAAGGCAGCATATACTGGCATTCAAGAAGTCCTCAACTTCCAACCATTCATTTAGTGACCCTAGTTACAACAGCAAAAAGGTGACTTATAAATGGTTTTCACGCTTATTGCAGCACCCCGTGGTCCTGTGATCAAAATTTGGACTCTGGACCAGTTGTGGGATTCAAAATTCTTTACTACCAGTTCTGTGGACGTGGCTTGGTGGACGTGATCGGGGAAGGATATTGTAAAATCTCCAGTCAGAGGTGGTATTTGGCGATTCTCTGAGCTACTCAAAATTTCCACTCCGGTTCTCCAGAACTGGTCAGAACCTGCTGAATACCAGCTCTGCTCTGGACAACTGATTCATATTTGTGGTGGTTGCAGTGTCCCAGGGTCATGTAATCACTTTTGCAACCTTCTGACAAGCAAAGTCCATGAGGATGCCAGATTGACTTAACAGCGGTGATACTAACTGAACAACTGCAGTGATTCACTTAACAATGGTGGCAAGAAGGGTCATAAAATGGGGAATCGCTCGCTTAGCAACTGTCTTGTTTAGCTATGGAAATGTGGGGCTCACTTGTGCTTGTACTGTAAGGATACGTGATCTTAGACTTGTTGGACGATTGTTATGGCAAAATAACAGAAATGAAGACAAACTTTATATCATGTCTGTGATAGGTGAAGCTATGAAGACTCAGTAACCTTAGAAGGCAGTGTCTGATATGGCCTGTTGAGTTTCTTTCTGAAACCTGCCTCTGTCTAGAGGGGTAGGACTACAATGGCCATAAATCACAGTGGAGAGAAACCCAGCGTACATAACTCACTAAATAAACCATGACTGGTTCCAATGTCCTCAGCCATTAACTATGCTCTGCAAGCCACAAAGACTGAATTCCTAGAACAGATAACACTAAAGCAAGACAAGCCACAGGATGACTTAACACAGTGTTGGTTTTTCTGACTCAGTGCCAGAACATGGCTGAAGAATCTCCCACCCCACCCTGCCAGTATCATGGTTTCAATCAAGGCCTGGGCTACAATTGGGAAGCTTAACTGAGCAGATGCAGCTTAACCTTGTAAAAAGTTGTGGTTAAGAGGATAAAAATGATTGCTGCGGCATGATATCCATCACTTTAAGGTCCTTGCGGGCAAATGTGAAACAAACATAATAAATCAGTGAAATTCCATTCTGGGCAACTAAATGGAGCTGAGTGTTTAATGACCGGATGCCCTTCCTGTTGCCAATGTGGAGGGGTTTTTTTCCAGCAGATATATTCTCAGTGTGCCCAGAGAGAGAAAAATATCTACCTCTATCTAGGATCGAACTCACAGTCTCCTGATTGTCAGGCTCCATTTAATATAAAGTGAAGGGAAATTCTAATGAGGTCCAACATTGCTAATGTAAATCCACAAAAATGCACCTTTACCATTAAATTACATTTATTTGTTTCATTACAATTTCCTGTTTTGTTTTGTTTTTTGCTTTTCAGAAAAAATCTTCAAACACTGATTATTTGAGTGCAATGCCTAGTGCAGTGTTTGTCAACCTTGCCAACTTTAAGACATATAGACTTCAATTCCCAGAATTCCCCAGCCAGCCAGCTGGGAATTCTGGGAAGTAAAGTCTACACAATTCCATGTTGCCCAGATTGAGAAACACTGGCCTAGAGGGATCAGTAGGAATTGCCGCCCAGTCCAAGTACATAAATAGACATCTAGTCCCAAAGCAGAGGTGGTATTCAACAGGTTCTGACCAGTTCTGGAGAACCAGTAGTGGAAATTTTGAGTAGTTCAGAGAACCGGCAAATGCCACCTCTGACTGGCCCCGCCCCCATCTATTCTCTGCCTGCCGAGTCCCAATTGATAGGCAGTTGCCCTGCATAGGAGAATGGAGCTGGAAAGCAGGTTAGTGGGGTGGGGAGAGAGTGGGGATTTTTCCCCTGCCATGCCCACCAAGCCAAACCATGCCCACCAAGCCACACCCACGGAAGCGGTAGTAAAAAAATTTGAATCCCACCACTGATCCAATTGTCTTTTGAAAAGAAAAGAAAAACACCTTTGGGACACCAGGATGGAATGCTCCTGATATATCCTATATGTCAGTCCAGGAAATCACCATAACATGAGTGGTATGCTTCAACTTGTCAGAACAAAAAACATTTATTGTGTTTTGGTTATTTATTGTTTGCCTTTGTGCAAAAGCATTGAAGCAACTGTCTCTGAATTTGCACTGGGGCCAGACATTCCCATTTCCCATATTTTTGTTTACTAACAGGGTATTAATCAAATATTTGCTGTCAGATGCTCTTCCAATTCTTTGGACCTGGGATAGGCTGGGCAGAAGAAAGACACAACATTTAGAACCAGCCCCTTCATCCAAGTAGCCCTGACATTTGGGGGCAATTCAGCTCAGATGTTTGCTTTGATGCTTGATTGTCATATTAATTGTAACGGACTCTTCTTATCTTTCTCCAAGAAAAATGTGCCAGGTACTTTCCTTGGGTCTGGAACACACTGTTCTTGCACAATTCTGGAGAACCACAACAGGAGATGCACAAAGCAACAGCAGCTGTCTTTAGCATACTGTCTCCCTCTTTGCCATTTTTCAAACTGTTGTCTGTGTCTTCAGCACTGCCCCCCAAAGCTAAACAACTGTGCTCTTGGTGTGTGGGCTATAGAAGCAACTTACCCAAGCAGATAAAAGCAGAAGAAACTCAGTTCTAGAAGAGCAGCCTTTAAGAAAACAAGACTGTAATCCTCTCCTAATCCTGTAGCTTCAACAATGACCGATCCACCATGAGATGGCTAACATGTTTACATTTGGCAAGTGTGTTCATGGCAGCACCTTCGTCAAATTGTTTAGACATTTGTGATTATTCACTCCCCAGGAAAAAAAAAATCATATTTTGGTTTGGAGCCAGCAAGGGGTATGTGATAGCTATTATTCATGCCATGAAAGAACAAGAGAATTAAGCCATATTTATTGCTTGGTTAAGCCAATGGCAGATGTCATCGCACCAATGAGTCAGATGATCTGTTGTTTGTGCTCTTAGTGGACATTGAAGAAGTAGGATAAGAACAGTATTGATCCTCAGAGAAGAATCTTGAGAATATCATGGACAGCCAAGGGAAACAAAAATGGATCGTAGAAAAATCAGTTCCAAGGTATTACTTAAAGTAATATGAGAAAATAAAGGTTTCCCTTGCTCAGTTGTGTCCAGTTTTAGGGGGAACATCTCCATTTCCTAGATGAGGGAGCCAGCAATGTCTGAAGACAATTCTATAGTCCTGTAGCCAGCATGACTATATGTGGAGGAGAATGCTGCCATCTTCCCACTGAAGTGGTACCTATTTATCTACTCACATTTGCATGCTTTCAAACTGCTAGGTTGGCAGGAGCTGAGGCAAGGATGGGAGCTCATCCTGTCACATGGTACTGAGGTCTTGAACCTGAGCTGCTGGCTTTCCAGCCAACAAGCCCAGCATCTGAGCCACCATGCCACCAAAGTAATATGGTCAGACTTAAATTATATTTTGAACAAACTATAAGACCCCAATTTCCTGAGAAGTCCATAATGCTAGAAAAGGAAAGAGAAGAAAAGACTGGACATTAGCAAATGGCATGGACTCAGTGGCAATGGTGATGGGTGTTTTGTCGGACAGTGCATCCTGAAGATCTGTCTATCCAGATGTTCAATTAATCTCTATATTAAAGCTGGTTTGATGGCACATCCTCAGTTAATTGTGCTCTTGAACAGGAAATAATGAAACAATATTAAACTTTCCAAAGAGTAGTTACATTGAATTCACTTGGACTTATTTCTGAATCCACATGCACAGAATTCTTGTATATACCTAGATGCAGAAAATAAATTGTCGGTACAACATCCTATGATCAAAAGCCACATTGTAAAACATGCCTGTCTGACTTGGTGAGAAAATATTCCAAGCCTGTTTTCCGCCTTCTGCCAAGCCTGCCAGAAAAAAGTACGGTTAGCAGTAATACTGTACAGGAAGAAAGTTCATACAGTGTAGTATTATTTAATCTTGTACTGTCATTATATAGGTACTATGTCGAAATAATTCCCATACATTCCTATTTAATTCTCACTTCCTTGCTGGAGCAAGAGGATGATTACTATAAGAATCACAAAGTACTTTCTAAATTGAGTTTCAGAAATAATGCATAGACACAAATTTAGAGCATTGAAAAACCCTGGTGACGCAGTGGTTAGAATGCACTATTGCAAGTTAACCCTGCCCACAGCCAGGACTTCAATTCTGACCAACTCAGTTTTGACTCAGCCTTCCATCCTTCTGAGGTCAGTGAATGGGACTCACACAGGGGTGGGATTCAAAAATCCCAGCAACCAGTTCGCTGTCCAGTTGTTGGGTGGGTGTGGCTTATTGGTACTTCTGGAACGGCCATTTTTTACTCTCCAAAGGGTCTAGAGGCCTCTTCCTGGCCTCTAGGAGGGCAAAAATAGCCTCCCCTGGGCTCAGGAGGCCCGCCGGAAGCAGACCCATTTCCGGACTTCTGGAAGGCCCATTTTCCCCTCTCCCAGAGCTTCCACGCAGACCGTGAACTTACCTGCACTGCATGGCAACTCCTGATAGGGGAGGGGAGGGTTGGGCGGGGCCAGCCAGTTGGTTGAAATTTCAGTTCGGTGAACCAGATGAAAACTTAACATCCAATTCACCTAAACTGGTCTGAATTGGTAGAATCCCACTCCTGGATCCACATTGTTGAGGACAATATGCTGACACTGTAAGCCTGTTAGAGAGGGCTAATATAGTACTATGCAGTGGTATATAAGTCTAAGTGCTATTGCTATTCTCTCCACTCTATAAAACTCAATTATTATGCTGCAAATCATTCTTTTCAAAAGTTGAATCCCTATTTATATTCTCAGTCCACCATTTGAAGCATCTACGAAAGCAGCATCATGCAAGGATTTTGCACCTCTTTAAATCAATTTTCCCCACTCATCCTTGTTTTGGATTTTCAGAATCTGCAGGGTCCTGAACTTTAAAATTTCACATAACCCTCCAAGCTGATGGACATGGATTTCTGTAACAGTTTATGTTAACCATAGCTTCTCACAAACATAAGATAGCTAACT
Source organism: Laticauda colubrina (assembly GCA_015471245.1). NCBI lineage: Eukaryota > Metazoa > Chordata > Lepidosauria > Squamata > Elapidae > Laticauda > Laticauda colubrina. The sequence goes on from BLBF01000002.1 coordinate 14,901,523, forward strand.
TCTCCTTTGAAAATATCAGTCTCCAGGGAGGATCAGTCTAGTTCAAAGCCATTTAACTACTTATGGGGAAAGCTTGACCAATACCTTGCATGATAGGACAGAACTAGGTGGAATTTTGTGCACTTGGTAAAATTTTGTGACCTTCAGTTTATTACACAGTTTCATCATGTCAGTAATAGAATTCTGGTTCCTTATGTTGGGGATGTACATTCAATTAATTTTAGGCCCGGTCCCACTGCACTTATGGATGCAAAGAGGATGTAAAATGTTAAAAAAAGCTTGCCATCCACTGGAAAACGCTATGCATCCGTTGTGTACTCACTGCATACGTGTTTCATGCGCTCTATCTGTCGAGGATCCGTCCACTGTGATTTCATCCGCGCAAGAAGTTTTGAGCTGCACAAAACTTTGTGAACAGATGAACTTTCCGCTGTGTACGATGTAAATCCGCGACATACGAGCAACAAACATTCGATGTCCGTTTATCATCTGTTAAGTATCCACTGTATCCTCTCTGCATCCTCTGGGCATCCTCGCAACTCACATCCGCTGCAGCTGAAAACGGAAAGAGGGAGGAAAGAAAAGGAACATGGAACGTCTATACATCGTTAGTAGCATGGAAATAGAAAGGATGCGCAGTGAACGGTTTGCATCTGATATACATCCGCACGGCATCCTCTTTCTTTCCTTTAGGTGTACATCTACTTCATCCGCTATGCATCCGCTTCGCAATTCTCCCCCGGAACCCCTTCGGATGTGTCATCCACTTCCATCCACTTTCATCCGCTAGGCTTCCGATGAACATCCATTTAACATCCCCGCTACATACTACCCATGTCCGTTCTTTTCCATTCCTTTCTGTTCTGTTTATGCAAATTTTCGCCACTTTTTGGAGCGGATGACTATGGATGGAGCCACCCCCCAAATTTTGCTCGTCCGCTGTGTCCTTTATGCATACGTTTTGCATCCGTCGGCCAGTGGGACCGGGCCTTAAGCCAGAAATATTTCTCTTAGGAATAATGACAGAAGGTCACAGCAAAGGTATAACATATTTAATAAGACATGTATTGACAGTGGCGAGAATGGTTTATGCACAATATTGGAAAAATGAAAGTATACCACTGAAAAGAGAGATAATAAGGAAAATAATGGCTTGTGCAGAATCTGATAGATTAACTTTAATACCAAAAGATAAGGGGGAATCAGAATATTATACCTGGAATAAGTTTTACCTGTGGTTGCAAAAAAAGAAGGGAAGGTTGGAACAAAAATAGCTAAGGGTATTAGAATCAGGGGTGAAATTCTACTGGTTCAGACCGGTTCTATAGAACCGGTTGTTATGATTCTGTACAGTTCGGAGAATTGGCAAGTTCTTTTTTTCCTGGCTGGCTCCCCCCTCTCTCTGCCTGCCCCTCCCCTCCCTGCCCAGTCAGTCCTTATCATGCATGCACAACATTGCATACATGCCCGACATCGCTGACTGCATTCTTCCCCGCACAGACACTCCTTAAGATATTTCTTTTTTTTCTCCCTCCCGACAATCTGCCGTCCCTATGATCAGCTGTGCCGGGATTTCCTCTTACTGCTTCGCCCAGGAGGCTTCCCTGAGGCCCAGGAAGGCAAAAAATGGAGGGGATGGGCACTACCTCCCCCTCCATCTTTTTCCTTCCTGAGCCCCAGGGAAGCCTTATGGGAGCAAAAACAACTCCCAGGAGGCTTCTCTGAGGCCCAGGAGGTCACAAAGCAAAGCACAGGGGGGCGCTGTGCACCCCCTCATACTGTGTTTTTTTTCTTCCTGAGGCCCAGGGAAGCCTTCTGGGAGAAAAAATGCTCCCCAGGAGGCTTCCCTGGGGCCCAGAAGGCCCCAAAAATGGGAGGGGGTTGGCTGCCAAAAAAAAAGAAGAAAAAGAAGAAGCCATGCCCACTCAGTCACATCAACATGCCCACCTAGCCACGTCTACCTAGCCACACCCACAAAGCCACACCCACAAAGCCACACCCACCTAGCCATGCCCGTAGAACCAGTTGTTACAAAATTTGAATCCCACCCCTGATTAGAATCAAAATGTAAATATTGTACCAATAATAGGACTGTTAATGGTTTGGTTATATTTTTTTATAGAAGGCAAAGCCATTCCAAAATGGTTGCACTGTGCTTGATACTTATAGTTGTAAACAATAAAAAATATATTCAAAAAACAAAACAAAAAAGAATTCTGGTTCCTTGACAGCATAGTTTGAGGGAAGTGGTCAATGCGTTATGAGTCTCTACCCTAGTTGGATGCCCTCACCAGCACTTGGATAAGATTAAGAGGATAACTCACACATTCTCAAGGTAAGAATTTGGGAAGCTGCCTTATAGGCAGTCGGGATGTGGTCCATCTAGTTCACAACCGGGATACCACATCACAGCCACTGTCCAACATTTCAGATTGGAGGCCTTTTCACACCACTCCAAGCAAAAGAAAGCAGGAAACTGTATGACCTCTGACGTATAAAAATGGGATCTACCAATCCACTGTCTAATAAATCCATTCATTTGGGAGGCTCATTTACAGTGGTCCCCAATTTTGGATGACTTCTGGATGTTATATGTCCTGCAAGGTTCTGTTGCTGTTGTTGCCAAGGTCAGCTTCCCATTCATAAAATATTTGTTGGGAGACATGCACATGCAATTAATAGCAACAAGAAGAAGTAGTTACAAGGCACTGATTTCTCAAAACCTTACCTGGAATTCCTTTTTCACCAACTTATCTATTTCCTCCTAATTCTGTGTATATATGCATGTATGTGTGGCTAAGATGGCTCAGTGGCTAAGATGGTGAGCTTGTTGATCAGAAAGTTTGGTACTTCAGTGGTTTGAATCCCTAGCACTGTGTAACGGAGTGAGCTCCCATTACTTGTCCCAACTTCTACCAACCTAGCAGTTTGATAGCATGTAAAATTGCAAGTAGAAAAATAGGGACCACTTTGGTGGGAAGGAAACAGCGTTCCGTGCGTCTTTGAAGTTTAGTCATGTCGGCCACATGAACATGGAGACCACCTTTGGACAGCACTGGCTCTTCAGCTTTGTGACGGAGATGAGCACCGGCCCCTAGAGCCAGAAACAATTAGTACGTATGTACGAGGGGAACCTGTATGTATGTGTGTGTGTGTGTGTGTGTGTGTGTGTGTGTGTGTGTTTATTTATTTATTCATTCATTCATTCATTTATGTATTTATTTATATTGGAAAGGTTGTTCCTTATCTATTTAAATACTGGGCTTCAGGTTTCTTTTCTTTTTTTTAATCATTTAAGAGAGTTAATAGATCCTTTCTTGGAAGCAAGGGACTTGCTTAAAAATAAAAGAAATGCTGATACTTGGAGCAAATTTCCCAAAAATGCTTTGCAGAGTGCAAATATTCCCTGCTCTTTGTAGCACTTTAAAGCAGATATCTATGGAGACTCTCAGTCATTCAGATCCTGATTGTCCCAGTTGTGCTTTTACAAAAGGCAACTGGATTTTGTTTTTCCTTGAAGACCTTTTGACTTCTCATCCAAGAAGCTTCTTCAACTGGACTGTCTTTGTTTTTCCTTGAAGATGTTTCACTTCTCATCCAAGAAGCTTCTTCAGTTCTCAAAGACCATGCAGTAAAGCAGAGACTGCATAGTCTTGAGGTGGGAAAGCAGGTTGTTAAAAGATATGCAAGGGAGTCTAGAAGCCATGGTTAAAAAAAACCCACCTCAGATAGCAATAGCACTTAGATTTATGTACCACTTCACAGTATTTTACACCCCTGTCTAAGTGGTTTGCAGATTCAGCCTATTGCCCCTAGCAATATGGCTCCTCATTTTACCAAACTAGGAAAGATGGAAGACTGAGACAACCTTGAGCCAGTCGGGATTGAACCCCTGGCTGTGGGCAGAGTCAGCCTGCAATACTACATTCTAACGACAGTACTATGCCATCACACACCAAGACAGCAACTACAATAATGTGACCAAATTCTGCCCATTTCTATCTGGCTTAAAACTGGTTGGAACTCTGGTCATACTATTATGGCTGTTCTCTTGACTTTGTTGGCCACATTATGTGGACATTCTGTAGACGGACAGATGCTGCCTTTGTACTCTTGCACTATCCAAAACTCTTTTTGAGGACCGAACCCTGTGCTCTGCATCTTTGGTATCCATTATACCAATAATTTAAATATTTCTTAAAAATCCAGTGGGAACCAGGCACATAACAATGGAAATCGCTAGGAGCATCTTGATGGTTATGTGCTCAGTGCAGACCAAACTGAAGAAGACAGTAACGATGTCTGCAACAATCAAAACTCTGCCTGGTTTGTGTTTTGAACAGATAGCACAACAGCTCTCTCTCTCTCTCTGTCTCTCTCTTTCTCTCTCTCATGCACCTTGAGACAAAATAGAAGTAGCAACCAGAGGACGACAAGACCACAGTAAGATATATTGTTGTGTTGTGATACCAGTTTGAGGTTACTATGAGCTTAACAATTCAGCTGTTCACTCAGCTGCGATCTATTTGCAATTTCATCATTCTCATATGTTGCTTTGGTCAGAAGTTATTTTCTTCAGCCATATATGCTGGGTCTTCTTTTGGGTCTGCTGTGATTGACACCATCGTTCCCCTGGCTTGAGTTAGAGTTCCTGGAAGCGATATTCCTCCCGGTTCTTCCTTTCCAGTTTCACAGAAGATGAACTCTCTTGATCTGGAGCTCATTAATTTCCCAAGCGATTCATAAGGTTTACAGATGCTCTTTTGCAAAACACATGTCCACATGTTCTTGCCACATCATCAAAGGGGATGTGAAATTCCGTGGTAGGTTTGGTCAATAAGGATTTCAAATATCCAAGTTTCTACTGATCAAGGAATGACATTTGCAACATTAATTAGTACATTGCTAAACAATCTTTGTTTTCTCTTTAGGACAGAGGTGTCAAACTCAATTTCCTTGAAGGCTGCATCAGGGTTGTGTTTGATCTCGGAGGGCTGGGGTGGGTATGGCCAGCTTAATGTCATTCATGTTGGCACCTGTGGTGGCCCGAGCACTCTGTCAGCGAAAATGAACTCCCAACAGTGGTGGGATTTAAAAAGTTTTACCACCGGTTTGGTGGGCGTGGCTTGGTGGGCATGCTTTGCACATGTGCATACACTTTGCATGTGTGTGCGTGACAAGCGTGCACTTTGTGCAGGCACAGAGGCATTTGTGCAGGCACAGAAGCATTCCAAGTCACCTCCTGCAAGCCTGCACTCTCCCGGTCACTTCATCAGCTGCCGTGTGGCATTCTTCTGTGCCGCATTAAGCAGCTGTGCTTCAAAAGCAGAGGATTAAGGTGAGTATGAAAGCCCAGGCGGGCAGGTGGGCCCAACAGCAGAGTGTTGGAGAGAACCGGTTCGGTCTCTGTGGCTCATCGCCGCTACCGGCTCAGTAGAACCAGGCCGAACCGGTAGAATACCATCACTGGCTCCCAAGCTCCCTTTTTTGGCTGCCCTGGAAACAGTGAAACAGTGACCTGGGGTGCTCCTGCCAGCAAAAAAAAGCTCCTGAGCTCCATTTTGCAACTATGACGGCTTCCTGCAACCTTCTGCCAATGAAAATGGCACTTGGGAGCCTGTTTTCACTGGTAGAGGCACCCCAGGTCGATCCTTCACTGTTTCCAGGGCAGCCCCACAGGCTGGATCTGAGCACCTTATGGGCCAAATCCAGCCCATGAGCCTTGAGCCTGACACAGCTGCTTTAGGATATGCTCTATATTTAGAACCTTTAAGTTAACAGGTTCACCAACTTATGTCCCCCAAATATTTTTTAAACTTCTCCCCCTGTGAACCCCAGATGTCAGGCTTACAATGAAAGCACCTTGACTCTTGGATGCATATATATTGAGATCAAGACAGCTTCTTCTTCTTCTTGTTCCCATAGAATGATTCACATTGCATAGAATGATTCACTTGTGACCACAATTGAGCCCAAAATTTCTGTTGATCAGTGAATTTCATCTTGCGACCTTTCTTGTCACAATTTGTTAAGTGAATCCCTGCAGTTGTTAGGTTGGTGACACAGTTGTTAAATGAATCTGGCTTCCCTATTGGCTTTGTCAGAAGGTCGCAAAAGGGGATCACATGACCCTGGGACATTGCGACTGTTGTAAATATCAGTCAGTTGCCAAGCTTCTGAATTTTGATTGTATGACCATGGGGATGCTGCAACAGTTGTGTGAAAAATGGTCATACCGTAAATCACTTTATCAGTACCTGTCAGCCTTCAAGAATCTTTCTTCTGCTTGTCTATCTGGCTGCCATAGTAATGGGGGGGAGGGAGGATAAATTGGGCTTGGGGTGGGGGAAGAATGCTGGAGGCTTGAGTTGGTGAAATGTAAAACTTGGGGAATCTTTCTTGTTTATGCTTACTTGCTTATTGCACAGCTGCAGCATCTTATTTATCCAGGCCAAGGTCAATGGCCAGATTTCTGAATCACCACCTGAAGATGCCTTAAACATTATGTACATCTCAGATTGGATGGCCAGTTTGAACTATTGTGGGTGGGAACTTAATAATTTTGTATATGTGACTTTGTATATGTGATTTTCGTGGTTATTGCCTCAGAACTTGAATTCTGTTGATGCTACCACTTGAATTCCAGTAAAAGTCCTTTTCTCTATAACAATAGAGTCTAATGGTTTCTTTCTTGGATTTTGAATGGAGTACCAGACAGTATCATTGTAACTTCAAATGGTGATTAAATGAACTGTTGTAAGTTGAGCCATTTTGAAATGAGATGGACAACATATAAATTTAATAAATAAATAAAATAATAAATTAATTCAGAAGAGAGAGCAGCACTGTCATTGAGGGCTAGTGAAGAGAGTATTCAATGTGTTCCCCTCATGATATATCTGTTAGGTTAGAAAGTTATAACTTTAATCTGGCAAGATTCTGTCTATTAGATGTAAGCAATTAAAGATCTGGAATTGAGTGGATCTCACTGTGTCATTTCTGAGGCTTGGATATGACATTTGCCCTCCCTTGTTCTAACTCCCACCCCAAGGTGGGCATGTATGAGATGGACTATATGTTTCAATTATTTCTGGAAGACTACATTTTCAAAATGAATGGAGTCCAAAATCCACCATTATTAGGATGAAGTAATATTACAACAAAGCACAAGTTTTTTTAGAACAAATCTGCATTTTATGGATTGCATCAGAAACCATAAGTGGAAAAGCAAATTAGAAACAATTTGGGTCAAAACAGAATTTGAACAAGCTCAAGAGAAACAATGTACTTTTCTTAAACGTCAACCACTATTTTTCATTCTGTTTCTGCCATTACTCTCACCACCACCTAAGGAATCCATCCTATCCCACCATATCCAATTTCAAAACTAGTAAAGGGATCTCTGGGTGAGGATTTTTCTCTCTCTCTCTCAGTTAAAAGCAGCCCTGGAGTCCTCTGATCGCAGAATGTTGTCAGCGTTAGAAAACTCAGTCAATTTATTTTTGGCTCATCTGCAGCATTGCCAAACCAGGGCAAAGCTACTATTTCCTTCTGCACTGTTTAGAAAGGCTGCCACTCCACAGAGCTGTGGCAATCTGAAGTTCCAGATCACTCCTTTTCTCTTGGACTTCAGCTCTTCTAGTAATTCCTTCACCCAGCAGGGTAGCATCATGATTTTGAAGCTCAACTGCTCAGATTCTTTTCATTTTGTGGGATGATAATCTTTTGTGACCTTCTGATAAACAAAAGGCAATGAGGAAGCCAGATTCACTTAACAATTGTGTTACTGTGAGACTTCCAGAAATCCTTCGTTTGAAACAGTAACTCTGAGACTGGCATAATCTGAAAGCTTTATTCAGAACAAAAAACGACTGGTATCACCTGGTAGAATTTCAGTACTGACATACCTCTGACAAAATTCCACCTACCTCCACCCACTTTCACACCTCATTAATCACGTGAACCAATTATCCTACATGTACAATTTTTTACTATGCCACTCTCTGTGGCCTTGACTTTCAAACTCATATTTTTTTCCCTTACCAAAACCTATGCCATTACATCACCTCCCTCCCAGCACTGATGACAGCAATGAATTTCAGAGCTAACAATTACTCCCTTAACAATATATTTACTTAACAATTGTGGCAAGAAAGGTGGTAAAATGGGGGCAAGGCTCACTTCGCAGCTGTCTTGCTTAGCAAAAGAAATTTTGGGCTCAGTTGTGGCCATAAGTTGAGAACTATTGGTATTCCTTTTCCAGGATTCAGTATCTTAAACCTCTTATCTCTTGATATCAAACTCAACAGGCATGTAGATCCTTTGGTTAATATCCTTATAGCAGTGGTGGCAAACATTTTTGGGCTCCCATGCCGATAATTGCACATGTGCTTGCCTGCTCATACTCATGTGCCATCACCCAGAAGGCAATGCACATGGGGTCCCCATGCCTCCTGCACATGCGTGTGCAACCTGCCCAATGTGTGACTTGCGCAACCTGCTTGACCTGCGCAACCTGCGCTGCACACTTCTGCGCATGCCTGCATGACCCTCCATGCACGCTGTGTGCTATTGTGCATGCACAAGTGTGTCCTGCACACCACCGTGCCCCCACACATGTGCGCCACATACCTGACAATTAGCTGTCGGGTGAGTGGCATGTGTGCGTGCGCAATAGACCTTTTCTGGGTGAATGCTCGCATGCCGGCAGTAATGGTTCTGCATGCCACTTCTGGCATGCATGCCAGAGGTTCGCCACCATAGCCTTATAGCATCTCACATTAAAAGCAAAACTTAGAATATTTTGGACATGTGATGCAACACCCAGAAAAATACGACATACTTCACTTAATCCTCCAAGGAAAGATTGAAGGCAAATGTGGTCCGGGCAGAAGAAGAACATCATGGCTTCAAAATCTAAGGGACTGGTTTGGACAAAATTCAACAGCACTTTTTTGTGTGGCTGTTGATAAAAATAGGATTACCAACATGATCGCCAACGTCCGATAACAGATATGGCACAGCAACAAGAAGTATCTCACAGGAGAACTAGAGTGAAGCAAAGTTAAAGCAGATAGCTGGATTTGCAATAACAGATAAGGCAGCATTTACATTGCAAAATGGAACAGTGTGTTTTTACTATTTATATGGATATGAGTATGATGGTATAACATATCGTATTATTACAAAATGCAAAAATAAACATTATATTTTTTGCAGATCCACATGTCTATGGCCAATATTTTTTTTTATAGGACTGAAAGAATAAAAATCAAATTTTCAACAATAGTGATATCTGTAACATAAACGTGTTCAAGAATGCAAGGGTAGAGAAAAATCTTTAAACTAACATTCTTTTGCTTGATTGCAAACCCGGCAAGTTGGCCTTGGTTACAGAAGAGCCTCATAAACTTACTTTGATGTTACATTCCTGGCAGCTTTTTGTGAGTAATGCAGCAGAGAATGTCTATTTTAGGAATGTAGACTGGCTGGAAATATTTGCAGATGCCAAAGCATTTCTAGCACTTTTCAGAATCGGAACTCACCAACACAAATTAGTTGACAAGGATAGAATGTTTTACATTCGCTCCAGGGACAAAACTCCTGCCATCCAATTATCAGAATGAAAATATCCCTAACGCTTCCTAAATTTAAGCCACTTTCAAGAGAGTTGATATGTCTTATACACAGTCCTCAACTTACAACCAACATTTAGCAATTACACTTGTAAGTTGTGATAGCACTAGAGATAGCACTTAGACTTATATACGTTACTATTTACAGCCCTCCCTAAGCAGTTTACAGAGTCAGCATAGTAAAGGTTCCCCTTGCACATACGTGCTAGTCATTTCTGGCTCTAGGGGGCGGTGTTCATCTCTGTTACAAAGTTAAAAAGCCAGCGCTGTCCGAAGATGTCTCTATGGTCATGTGGCCAGCATGACTAAACGCCAAAGGCACACGAAACCTGTTACCTTCCCACCAAAGTGGTCCTTATTTTTCTACTTGCATTTTTACAAGCTTTCAAACTTGTCGGTTGGTAAAAGCTGAGACAAGTAACGGAAGCTCACTCCGTTACGCGGTGCTAGGGATTCGAACAGCTGAACTGATGATCTTTCTAATCAACAAACTCAGTGTCTTAGCCACTGACCCACCACGTCCCTTATACAGAGTCAGCATACTATCCCCAACAATATGGGTCCTCATTTTACTGACTTTAGAAGGAAGGAAGGCTGAGTCAGCCTTGAGCCATTCAGGCTCGAACTGCTGGTAGTCGGCAGAGTTAGCCTACATTTTAACCATTGCACCACCACGATGAGGATCATAAAGTGGATTGCCACATGACCAGAGATATTTTTACAGTCTTTTTGAAATAGTCATAAAGCGAATGCAGAAATTGTTAAGCAAACATTAAGCATTTGAGGGGCTGCCACAAAGTGGAGGGAATCAAATTATTCTCCAAAGCACCAGAGGGCAGGACAAGAAACAATGGTCGGACACTAATCAAGGAGAGAAGCAACCTGGAATTAAGGAGACACTTCCGAACAATGAGGACAATTAACCAATGGAAGTGCTTGCCTTCAGAAGTTGTAGGTAAGGGCTTTATCACTGGAGGTTTTTAAGAAGAGACTGGACAGACACTTGTCTGAAATGGTACAGGATTTTCTGCTTGAATAGGAGGCTGGATTGGTCCCTTCCAGCTCTATTCTATTCTGGTTTATTCAAGTTCTTGTGGTTCTGTTTTCTGTTCTTCTCACTCAACCTTCACTGAGCATGATGACGCATGTAACGGCATCCGTAATCCTTCTTGTGTAGTAGCTGCGTGTCACTGTGTTTAGTTTTCTGTACTTCTGCAACCTTGGAATTCATCCAGCTATGTTGTCATAATGTGTATCTAGCCTTGTACTTTTATAGCAGCCTACTAATACCTAAGGACAGTTCATAAACAGGAGCACTAAAAGTATCTTTTTGTTCTCGTAATGGTATCCAGGGGAAAGTATATAGCCAGGTAGAACTGCAATCAAAAGAAAGCAACAGTCGGGTAATCTGAGTTTTATGAATGGTTGGAAAATAGAGGTAGAAATTAGGAGCTGGGAAAACATTATTATGTAAACAATTGACCCAGACAATACACTGTTTGCAAAGCATTTATGTATGTTAAATGAAAATGTACAAATAAACCAGAGGTGGTATTCAGCAGGTTCTGACCAGTTCTGGACAACCAGTAGTCAAAATTTTGAATAGTTCGGAGAACCGGCAAATCCCAACTCTGACTGGCCCCACTCCCATCTATTCTCTGCCTCCCGAGTCCCAACTGATCAGCTGGATCTTCTTTGGTTGCCCTGCACAGGAGAACGGAGCTGGAAAGCAGGTTTGTGGGGTGGGGAAGGAATGGGGATTTTGCCATGCCATGCATGGCATGCATGCATCCTTCCCCTGCCATGCCCACCATGCCATGCCCACCAAGTGACACCATGCCCACCAAGCCACTCCCACAGAACCGGTAGTAAAAAATTTTTGAATCCTACCACTGAAATAAACTATTTAAAAGAAAGAAAGAAGCAACAGTCAATTCTAATGATAATCAATAATCAGTCCATCCCCATTCTTATTCTTCCCTGCAGCCTCAATTGCAGAAGACGCAACCACCCTCTCCCCTATCCTATATTTAACTAAAAAGGGACAAAATCTCTTTTGCAATGTAGTAAAGACAGGACTACTTGCATCGACCTCTTTTGGGGGTGCTGTGTTCAAACATTTTCCTAGAAGGAATAGAACATAAGATAACAGGTGAGATGGCAATAACCAGGGAGACACACATAGTCCTCCATTTATACACTGTAATCACACCCCAGGGCTCATAACTCCTAATTTCTCTCCTAATTGGAGAGAAAACCAGAGCTTCAAGACACATTTAAAGAGCAGCAGGACTGGGACAACCTCTATAGAGATAATATGTCAGAAGGCAGGCGCTCCTTCTCCTCCTCCTCCTCCCTCTCCTTCTCCCCCTCCTCCTTCTTCCTCCCCCCCTCCTCCTCCTCCTCCTCCTCCTCCTCCTCCTTTTCTCTCTTTTTTCCCCTCCTCCTCTTCCTCCTTCTCCTTCTTCCAACTAACCAACTCCAAACCAGTAAACTCCGAGACAAACATTTCCTCAAAGTTCCATTTTATTAGAGTTGTCATCTTGGCACATCTGGGAAAACCCAAATCTGAGAGTTCCAGGTTCCCCCCCCCAAAAAAAAAATCAAAAATCCATCCCCTGCATCCCTCAGTCCATCACAAGGCCCAATCAAATTTTCTTCCCAAATGGAGACACTCCTCCAGACACTCCTCTCCAGGTACAAGGCAACCTGTCCTTGACTCTCTGAGAAAGCATGTTGTTGTATCTAATCTTTTACCTCACTATGAAATCCCTCCTCCCAAATTCCCAGGCAGTGAGTGTGGCAGTCTCGAAGCTTTCCAAAAAAGATGGCTTTCAAGGCTAACATCTTCTCCTTCTTTTCCCTCTCCTTCCCCTCCTCCTCCTCCTCCTCTTTTACCATTTCAGTTGACAAGGAATAAACAAAACTTGGGTTCTTGTACTTCTGGTGGCCTCAACTATTGTTATTTAAGGAGACATTGCAACCCCTTGAAATACTTGGGTCTCCAAAACCCCTCTGTGTATGGTTACCACATGGTTATCTCTGTGTAGGACAATTACCACTTTCATTTTTAATACAAACATCATCATTAAATAAGTGGAAACTGTAACTAACTACCATACATCCATTTCATTTTAAATTACTTAGACGAAAAATGAAGTGATACCATGTGTGAGTTTTCTCAGCCAATTTTAGATCCTCACCTGATATGACTTCTGAAGTTCATAGCATGTCAAAGACTTATGACAGCTTTCAGCCTCAGTAGTGTTGCTCACTCCTATGATATAAAGATGGGGATACTTTTTCTGGGGTGGGTTGAAAAGGTGCTTCACATCCCCCTATACCTGAACACAGTGACGTGTGCTATGGCCTAGCAGTTGTTGTTCATGGGAGCAATGTGAAGAATAAGGTGACTTTATCCATCTGCAGGATTGTATTGCCTCAACCTCAGGTGCAAACTTGCAGTTCTGCCTGGGCAGGTTTGCCTGCATGCTTCTAAACATAGTTATAACAATGTCATTGTTGTCGCATGACCTGATGAGCAACTGGATCCAAAGTTGGGCTTGGGATAATGGATTCAAATTAAATAACCGAATCTTGAATATTTGTGAAAACTCCTGGATGCTGTCATTTGCATTCCTGCACTGAGCAGCAAGTTAGACCTCAGCTCAATCAGTCACCTTCTACAAGACACTGGCCTGTGTGCAAAACCCACCATTCTGTTGCTTTAATGCTAGATCCAGTGATATTAGATAGCCCCCAAGCAAAAAAATGCAGGGATTTGTTTTTCCTTTACATTTAGATCTTAATTTTTCTTTTGAAGAAGCATTCAGGGTAGTTATTCATTTCTTGAGCCATGCTTAGGTACAATCAGAAGCATTTTTTATCTATCTATCTATCTATCTATCTATCTATCTATCTATCTATCTATCTATCTATCTATCTATCTATC
>BLBF01000002.1:14919416-14931256 GCA_015471245.1 Laticauda colubrina
CTTCCTTCCTTCCTTCCTTCCTTCCTTCCTTCCTTCCTTCCTTCCTTTCCTTCCTTCCTAGTGTTCCAATATCTCAGATAGCAGTGTTCCAATATTTCAGTGGCTGCCACAAAGAAAAGGGAGTCCAGCTCTTCTCCAAAGCATCTGAGGACAAGACAAGAAGCAATGGATGGAAAATAATCAAGGAGAGAAGCAACTAAGAACTAAGGAGAAATTTCCTGAAAGAACAATGAACCAGTGAAGTGATTTGCCTCCAGAAGTTGTGAATGCTCCAACACTGGAAGCTTTTAAAAAGATGTTGGATAACCACTTGTCTGAAGTGGTGTAGGGTTTCCTGCCGAGGCAGGAGGTTGGACTAGTAGACCTACAAGGTCCCTTCCAACTGTGTTATTCTATTCTATTTCATCCATTCCATTCCACTCCACTTCACTCCACTCTATTCTTATTATATTCTATTCCCCCTAAGGGACAGAATGCTATGTCACTACCACAGCAGGCTTTCTCTCATACAACACCTTTATGCTAATTGTCACATGATAAACCAGTCGCCTGAAGCCTTCATCACCTAATGACTCACTCAAAAAGCCTATTTTTTCACAGTAACTTGCAGCTGGAGGGGAGAATAATAGTCATGTGATGAGGTCAGTCAAAGGGCTGCTGGAAACACCACTTGAAACCAGTGAGTAAGTGATACTGATGGGGTTTGTGCTATCAAATGACAGCTGAAGTGAACCAGTAAAATTCCAAACCAATGGATGTCCTTTCTTACTCTGTTTTCCATTGACATGGAGTTTACACGTTGCCTCCACATTTAATTCTGATTTTTTTAAAAAAATAAAGTTTTATTTGGGTTTTCACACACAAAATACAAGTAAAACATCTTTTTTGAAAATAGCATGGTCCCGGGTTGAATTTCTTTATACAGACACAAAACTCAATTTCATGCTCCTTTTTGTATTCTATTCCATATCTTATATTATTCTACATTTTCTATATAGTTTTTCCCCTCTTTTAATTTTCTCAATTTTATTTTGATTATCGCATCTCAATTCAAATCATTATATTTATACTTTTGTCTGTTCTGTTTCAATTTCATATTATCTTTTCTCATTAAACAAATTTTCTCCTGTAGTTACTAATTGGAGTATGACACCTTTATATCTCTTAATTACATCCATTCAATTCTTATTTAAACTTCAATATATACCTTAAGTTTATGACCTTCAGTATAATACATAATACATAACTTCCAATCGAATTCTGCTTGGTACATTCTTATAATACATACTATATTCTTTAAAAAAGAAAAAGAAAGATTGTAAATATATGTAATTATAAACCCTCATTCCATTCCAGTTCAGTTCTATCATTAATAATCATTAAAATCTTATCAATTAAATTCTTCTTTTCAATTAAATATCATACTTCCTTAAAAACACATATAATCTCCATAATTTTTCCCTTATTTCTCTTCACGTTTTATAAATCATTAAATATACCTTTTGTTACATGTATTTATTGACAAACATTCCACTGAATTACAATAGCTATTTTATCAGACATTTTAATCATACACTGTTTCATATTTTTAAAAATTATTTCTGCTTCTAATATATCCATACTATCTTCTGTACCTTTGCAGAATCCCTTTTTCCATTAAGTTTTCACCCATTATCTCTAAATAGGCCCTGTTTCTCTATATTTTGCTTCTGTCCTTTATAACTTCTTTTCCTTTCTTTCTTCCCTTTTTCCATTAAGTTTTCACCCATTATCTCTAAATAGGCCCTGTTTCTCTATATTTTGCTTCTGTCCTTTGTAACTTCTTTTCCTTTCTTTCTTCCCTTTCATCTTGTCCCTCCCCTTTTTACACCCTTGTCTCTCTACTTCTAATTCTCTTTTCTGCATTTCCCTCTTCTGTTGCTTTCTGCTTTTATACTTATTTTTCACTCTATTTTTTTGTTGGAGTTGTTTTTCCCAATCTTAAACTTTCCATTCTCTTTTCCCCCTTTCCATTTTTCTTGCTTGTCTCTTAGCTGTCAGTATAGGAAAAGGAGAAAAATCAAATCTTTTCCCTTTTTTCTCTCCTTCGCAGCTTAAAAATCTTCTTAGGGAACAATGTTATTGTTTTTTAATTACTTATTCATTAAAGATGGCTTCTTCTTTGTCGTAATCTTCTTGTTCTGCAGGCATTTCTTGTTGTTTCTCATAATTCCAAATCTCTATTTCTAAAAACTGAAATACGAAGCCAAAAGAACCTCTCCCTTCTTGTGCATCTTCTTTGTACTTTTTAATTTCCATTTTCAGTTCTTCAAAAAGTGAAGCCATCTTAAACAGTTTTAAACAACCACCCGATTGATTCAAAACAATAACCAAGAATTCAGAAATCATCAAGTAATCCAGATAGTCCTGAGTTATATCTTATTTCTTTTTCGACTTTCTCTTCTTGGGGTTTTTGTTGTGATATTTCAGTTAGAATGTATCTTTTGGAAGTCTTGCTGAGATTTTGCTGGAAGTTCTTTTTTAATTCCAGGCAATCTCCTTCCTTCCAGATCCTGCCCTTTTATTCTTTTTCTCTCCTTTCCTGTTTTCAAAAGCTTTTAATTATCCAGAAATCTTTATTATCCCTTTGACTTTTTATTTTCAGCATTAAATGCCTATTGATGTCAAAGTGGATTTTTTTCCAATTTCTTGCTTGTCTCTTAGCTGTCAGTATAGGAAAAGGAGAAAAATCAAATCTTTTCCCTTTTTTCTCTCCTTCGCAGCTTAAAAATCTTCTTAGGGAACAATGTTATTGTTTTTTAATAGTTTCAATTCCAGGGTACCTTATTTGCTACTTTTGCTGTTTGACCCAGGCAACCAAAACTTTCTCTTCTTATCTTCCTCCTGCACATTCTTTTCCGGTCGAGTTCTTTGTGGTGGCCATTTCTGACCACTGCTGCAACCGCCTTCGGGAAAGGGAGTAATGGCCAGCTGGGGAGGAGAGATGCGGCTCTCCTCAACCCTGCTGGCAGTCTCCCCCCTCTTCACCACCTCTACAGGGTGGCTTAGCCCCGAAACCAGCCAGCTTGGGGCGCTCCACCGGCGAGCATGGATCGAAGCCTCTCAAAGACGAGGTTTCGGTCTGCCACTGAAGAAGCTCAAACCGGAAGTCATCCTGATTTCTGTTCTCTTTCCAGCAGCTCCTAAAGCTTTTATCCTATGGATATCAGATTAACCATAAAGCAAGCACCTTTTGGTGAAACTTCATAGTCTTCCTACGGGGGAAACACAGATTTATTTATTATGCAGCAAATAATTAAGCAACCTAAGTAACTCAGCGTTTCATAACATGAAAGTGTCTGGGCTAGAAAGAAATGCCTGGCAGACAGGCAAATAGAGATAACTACAAGATACGGTATAATAGAGTTGGAAGGGACCTTGGAAGTATTCTAATCCAACTGCCTGCTCAAGCAATAGATCCTATACCAGTGATGGCTAACCTTTTTGGGCTCCTATGCCAAAAATTGCAAGTGCGTCAGCGCGCCTGCACTTGCATGCCAGCACCCAGAATGCAATGCATGCCCCCCCATGCCCCCTGCACATGCACGTGAATTCATCCCCTCCTGCCACCCCCTGACCTGCACTGTGCCTCACAGGTGATTTTTTGCCTAGTTTGAGGCCTTTTTCAGCCTCCCAGAGGCTTGGAAAAAGCCTCTGTAAGCCTTTCAGGTTGAATTATAGGCCCATTTCGTCACTTCCGGTATTACAGGAAGTGACAAAATGGGCCTATAATTCAGGCGGAGAAGCCTTGCAGAGGCTTTTTCAAAGCCTCTAGGAGGCCAAAGAAGGCCTCAAACCAACCAACCAATAAAAAAAGTCAGCTGTAAGGTATGCGCATGCGCAGTGAGGTAGGTTTGTCTGCGGCTCGCGTGCCAGCACAAATGCCATAGGTTCGCCATCACACTCCTGTACGATTCAAGACAAATGGTTGTTCAATCTTTTGTTAAAAACTTCCAGTGATGGAGCATCCACATAATTGCATCTGCCATTTTTTTTTTTGACACATTTAACTCTCCCACCCAGGATCCTGGTGACTTATGACTCTTCTTTTGAAAACCATTATTTCTTCTGTTCCAGAGGTGCATTTTCCAAAAAGTCAACTGGACTTTCTTGGTTGTTGTTGTTTTTTTTCTTTGAAGACATTTCGCTTCTCATCCAATTTCTTATTGAGTTAGAATTGAAGAAGCTTCTTGGATGACAAGCAAAATATTTTCAAAGGGAAAAACAAAACAAAACAAGAAAATCCAGTTGCCTTTTGGTAATAAAGGATATTGGGGACAACCATGACCTGGATGATTGATTATCTCCATAGATTATCTCCATAGTGTCATTTTTTTTCTCCAAAAATACAGCACCTTCTCTTGCTAATCATCTGAATAATTGAACACTGGTTAGCTTTCCAACACTCCTCATTTCCCTCAGGTATTCAATTGCACCTTACTGCTTCCCTCTCAGCCCTCAATAAGACACACAATTCAGAGATTTTATATTTACAACCTTAAGCATTTTGCTTGGAGGAGAACATAACATTTCGGGCACAGTGTGCCTGCCAGCTGTTGCTGTAACTCTGCCAGTCAGCAGATCAATCAAATCTGGGTCAGGGGTGGATGAGGGGAACAGTGTGTCTTTAATTATGACAACTAGACTTCCAGGGTGGAGTGGGGGAGAGAGAAGGTGTTTATCTCTCAAGCAGTCTTATATAAGCAGCCATCTTTTCTTGCTGTGTAATTCCAAACCAAGGACATCTCTGTTTGGACCACTTTTTAACCACTAGTAGCATGGTTGGGAGAAATGTGAATAGCAACATGAGGTTTAGGCTCTATTTGGCAATATGGAGTTACCCAAGCAAAAGGAAATTGATTGATGGATTGATTGGTTGGCTTTCATGGCTAAGGCAGGATTTGAACTCAGTTTCCCGCTTTCTAGTCTAGTGCCTAAACCACTAGGCTCTTGCGCAAACATAAATCTCACCAGTCTTGCCCTTATCCAGTAAATAATTTGCCTTTTCTTAAGGGCCTTGAGGAATGATCGGCCTTGAACATATAATTTCAGAATTTTTTTAAAAATGGAGCAAAAAATAAACCTTGAGGCATTATTCAAGGACTTATCAATCTTTCTTGTTAGCTTATTACATTTATATGTCTGCTACTAGTTGATAGTCAACTTCTCTGAATATTCAAGCATTCATTCACTTGTTGTTGCTGTATCATTTATTTTTCTGCCACTTGGTTTTCAGAAGAGGAAGCATCCTAAGGCATAGACCCCATTTTTACATATATAAAACCTGTAAGAAACCAGATTTACATATCGATAGTAAATGTTAATTTGGGGTTAATTACCCCAAACTTCTTACAAACCTGTAAGAAACTGGATTTACATATCGATGGTAAATCATGAGTGTTAATTACCCCAAACTGGATGAGTTCATCTTACACAGGACATCATGAACCACATATGATAAAGCATTGTGCCTGGATTATGCTGACCAAATAAAGCATGTGTATGGTACAACGGGTGAACCCGGTGATCATTGTAGGCAGGGACATCTGCAGGAAAGGGTCCCAAACATCAAGATTGTGGGTGCAAACAAATGATTGAAGTTATCAGAAAACGTTGCACCACCCCTCTGTTGTCACATGACTGCATTTCAGATGCTTGGCAACCAGCTGGCATTTATGACCAGTTCAGTGGTGGGAATTTCTGCTGACTGACTGCAATTTGGCAGATCGAATCTCATCATGCTCAAGGTTGACTTCCATCCTTCCGAGGTGGGTAAAATGAGGACCCAGATTGTTGGGGGCAATAGGCTGGCTCAGTAAACCTCTTAGAGAGGGCTGTAAAAGCACTGTGAAGTGGTATATAACTCTAAGTGCTATTGCTATTGCTATTAAATACTGTATATGTGCAATATGATTCAGCTACGACAGGTAAACACCCAGAGTCTGCCCTTCACATGTACAATCAAACTCTTATTTTTTGAGAGCAAAATCATGGCTACCTGACTGACCTCAGTAGAAATGGTGGAATTAAAGGTGACTTGCATAATCTTTAAAATAAGGAAAGCGTAACAATCGGATCCTTGTGTGCATGCTTGAACCACAAGAAATGGAACATTAAAAAAAGCAGTGCTTCAGGAAAGCAGTAAACATAACAAGCGAGTTTAGAAGTTATGATTGTGTGTTATTGTTACATGTAGAATATGATCTATCAGCCTTACCTCATCTAACCTTCTTTGCAGCCCTGGGAAATTAGATGAAGCAAAAAGTTTTGTGACATGATCCTTTCTCCTTGGACGGTGATTGTCAAGATGTCTACCTTCAAGAAATACTTTCCACATGGGTTGGCTGGCCAGCCAAGAATCCTCACAATCTGTCAGATTCTCTGTGTTTAGCAGGGGATGTTGGAACACACAGTATCATAGAGTGCACATTTGGGTCACTGTCCGTGCTACATGACATAAGAAACAATGCAGGAGATGTACCTAACGTGTCTGCAAGATATGGACCAAGAAATCAAGATGATGGCCATAACAGGGCAAACAAAATGGCCCCTGTTTTTTTTTATCTAAGACAGAGTTCCCCAACCTTTCTGGTCCATGTGGTGGAGGGGAGTTTTCTTGTCCAGTGGGAGGGAGGAGAGGGAGTGTGCACATGCAATACTGCTCCATTTGCGCAAATGGCATGCAGGCTGTACTTTACCACACCACTGCTGAGCTTCAGAGACACACAAGGTAATTCCTTTGGTGAGATTTTGATGCCCAACCCCCCCCCCCCCAAAAAAAAAAAGAAATGGAAGGGGGATGGACAAAACTCATTACCAAGAACACTTCTGCATATCTTCAGTTATGAAGATGGCATCAACCACACGTTCTTCTGAGCTGTCCCCATACCATTCCTACTAATCTCCCCTATTATCAGCAGAAGCTCATTCTGATCCCATCACAAATTGTGCTTTTCCTATTAAGAGATTACCTGTAATCCAGAAGATGTCAGGTCTAACAAGATTGATCCATTTCCTACATTAGTTTATGAAGTCTAACTGTTCTCTTCCTTTTCCTCTATGTCTCTCATATCTATTTTTAATCAACTCCTATTTACTTTATTTGTTTTAGATATATTATTATTGAGCTTTTCATCTATGAATGTTGATTAATTGATTCATGAATTACAAGTATTCTGAATGGAACATCTCCTTACATCATTTATTTTAGAATAGAATAAATACAGAATAATAACAGAGTTAGAAGGGACCTTGGAGGTCTTCTAGTCCAACCCTCTTGCCCAAATAGGGTACCCTATACAATTCTGGACAAATAGCTGCCCAGGAAAACCACCATCAGCTCTGAGTCAGTGGCGCTCTCTCTCTCTCTCTCTCTCTCTCTCTCTCTCTCTTTCTCTCTCTCCCTCCTACCTCATAGGATTGTTGTTGGGGAGACCAAAGAAGTCCTTCACAGCTCAACAAATACTTATTTATATTTTATAAATATATTTTATTAGATTTGATTAGATTTATATTCCATCAATCCTCCAGAAGCTCAGGATGATGTACGGAGCACTCCTTCCTCTAATTATTTCCACAACTAACTAGTGAGCTTTCATTACCAAGAGTGGATGGACTTCAAGCTGGGTTTTAATGGATCGACATCATGAGCATTACATTTGCTCCCTGGGTTGGATTTGCTCACAAGAAACTTGGATATTTTCCCCAGATATTAAATTCCATGGTGGAAAAAATCTGGCCATGCGTGACTCACAAATGACTTCTCTGATCAGCCAGGCTTAAGTACAGTATAAAAAGTAAAGTGTCCATTCATTAGCCCATGATTCAAAAGTGGAAGTGAAGTTGGGAGAAAGCCAACAATATCCAGAAAGCCAAGGATATTTGAATTCATTCTTTTTTCATTCCAGGAGAAATTACATGCAAATCATACTGAGGTTAGTTGTCTGTGGTGGACAGTATCCATCAGTCTGCATCCATCAGGGTTAAAAGCAGTAACTGTGATTCCATCAGGGATCTTGGAGCCTTAGTGGACAACCAATTAAATATGAACCAATAGTGTGTGGTGGCAGCCAAAAAAGCCAGTGCAGTCCTAAATTGCATTGACAGAGGGATTCAATCAAGCTCATATGAGATACTAATACCACTGTATAAAGCCTTAGTAAGACCATACCTAGAATACTGCATTCAGTTGTGGTCATCACACTATAAAAATGATGTTGAGGCTCTAGAAAGAGCGCAAAAAAGAGCAAAGATGATTAGGGGAGTGGAGGCTAAAACATATGAAGAACAATTGCAGGAACTGGGCATGGCTAGTCTAGTCAAGAGAAGGACCAGGGGAGACATGATAACAATATTCTCATATTTGTGGAGCTGCCACAGAGAATAGGGGGTCAAACTATTTTCCAAGGGACCTGAAGGCCAGACAAGGATTAATGGATGGAAGCTGACCAAGGAGAGATTCAATCTAGAAATAAGGATAAATTTTCTGACAGTGAGAACAATAAACCAACGGAACATCTTGCCTTCAGACATCGTGGGAGCTTCATCACCGGAAGCTTTCAAGAAGAGACTGGACTGCCTCTGTCAGAAATGGGGCAGAGTCTCCTGCTTTTGGGGGGGGGGGTGTTGGACTAGATGACCTACAAGGCCCCTTCCTACTCTGTTATTCTGTATTCCTTTAGAAAAAACAGGATAGAATATTATGGTGTGTGAATGATTCTGCCCACTCAACAATAACAGGGGAGGATCAACACACCCCTTCATTTGTTGGTCAATCAGAGAACAACTTATCTCCAAACAAGCCTCAGATAGGAACATGTCTAAATGTCCAAACTCAAACATCAACTTTTCAAATGTGTAACTTCCTCTTCCCTTGCACGGGCACTATGGCATAGTGTTAATTTTATGGAAAAGAAACTCTACCCATGTGACCCATGCACATTTATTCAATTTATTGCGACATAAAAGAAGTCCATTAAACAAATGCTTTCTTCCAAGAGGGAGGAATGTATTTATCCCCCTCTATGATGCAATCAGGAACACTTTTTATGACATCTTGAAACTATTGTGACATGGATGAGAGTGACTATATGTTAGGAAGTCAGGAAGAGCAATCTTTTACTAATTTTGAAAGTGTGGTGAAAGTTTCGTTGTTGTTTTCCTTGTAGATAAAACAGTTAACAATAAGCAGAAAGATTCTCCTCCTAATCTGATGCCAAAGGGGGCCTCCCCATGCCAACCACCAAAAGTTTCACTCTTGGTTTTAGTCTTTCTGAGTCTGAATTTTAAGATCTGTGAATTCAGCACCAAAATTCTCCAACTAGCCATGTTGGATGGGGAATTCTGGGAGCTGAAGTTTAAATATTTTCATGTTCTCAAGGTTGAGAAAACATTGCACCAGATTATAGTTTTGTTGACCAAGAGGAAAATTAACAAATATAAGGAATAAATCTTACTTTAATAGAAACATAAAGATAAATTAAGTCAATTTTGGGTTTTGACACCGTCCCCCAAAAGCCACTCTTAAAAGGCACCCCAACTTCCTACATGAAAGAATTTATAGTGGAATATTCTCTGGATGTTTGGGAAAAAGAAAAAGGAAAGGAAGATAAAAAGGAAAGGAAGATAAAAAGGAAAGCGAAGGGAAAGGAAAGGAAGATAAGAGAAGGAAAAGGGAAACATCCTCTGATAAACATCAGTTGGGTAATTTATGTATTTTATATATATGGAAACTGCATCTTCCATACTTGTTTTTGCAGAGAGGAAGAGCTCCAGATAACTCACAAATTTTCTTACTCTTCTGTAACCTTTTGATCAGTGCTAACGGTCAGCGTAGCTGAGTGGCAAGAGTCAGTCAAACTTTCTTATAAGATTGGCATTTGGAGTAGCAGTGTTCCAATGTCTAAAGGGCTGCCCCAAAGAAGAGGGAGTCAACCTATTCTCCAAAGTATCTGAAGGCAGAACAAGAAGGAGAAACTAAGCAAGGAGAAATCAAGCCTACAATTAAGGAGAAATTTCCTGACAGAATAATCAGTGGAACAACTTGCCTCCAGAAGCTATGGGTGCTCCAACACTGAAAGTTTTTAAGAAGCGAGATTGGACAGCTATTTATAATGATATAAAGTTTCCTGCTTGAGCAGGACATTGGATTAGAGGGCGTCCAAGGTTCCTTCCAACCATATCATTCTGTTAGTATTTGGATGGAGACCACCAAGAAATCTCCCAATTATGAAGTGGTCTGGGAAACTGGAGAAAAACAGACAATGAACTGGAAGAAACCAGCAACAAATCAATTTAGGGGCTTTTGCCAGGAAAATCCCCTGTTCTGAAAATAATTCAGAATGGACTCAACCCAAAGAGGAGTTTACCCAGTGGTGGGATTCAAATTTTTTAACAACCGGTTCTGTGGGCGTGACTGAGTTGGTGGGCATGGCTTGGTGGTCATATGACTGGCTGGGCATGGCCAACTCAACATCAGTCACATCGAGGCACGCATCTCCTCGCCTGGCCTCTCATGACTGTGGAGATGCTGCAACAGTCGTAAGTGTGAAAAATGGTCATAAGTCACTTTTTTTCAGTGCCATTGTAACTTTGAATGGTCACTCCACACAAACAAAGTACCAGCAAAGGAAGGGAAAAAAACTCCAGAGAAGTTCCTGAGACAGGAAGTCTAGTCCTGCCAAGAATGTAATAAGAGTTAATGGAGAGGCAGTTGCTGTAAGCAACACCAGAATGTTTCTTTTCTGCCCTCTTTACAGGATTAGGTCAGTAATTTCTTCTAACAACTGGTTCTCCGAACTGCTGAGAATGTTAACAACCGGTTCTAGAGAATACGTGCGAACCTGTAGAACCCCACCCCTGAGTTTACCTTTTAAGTACATTAGTTCCTAAAGGTGCTTTTTCAAGAGGCAACTGGACTTTCTGATTTTTCTTTGAAGGACGTTTCATTTCTTATCCAAGAAGCTTCTTTAGCTGTTTGGAAGGTAGGAACAATAAGAAGCAAAACGGTCTTCAAGGAAAAAACAGAAAGCCTCTTGAAAAATCACTGTTGGAAAGAAAATACATCTGGTTCAGGTGCAACAAGCTGGGAGAAAGACTTTGGAAACAACATGGAAACAACATGATTGAAAAGAAAGGGTTATTGAAGCAGACCCACCAGGGTTCTGGGGCAGCTGGTTGAATGAGTGGATGGATCCTTATAGATTTCTATGACTTTGAAGTCTGAACTGTTCTGGAGGTGGTGCAATGAAGGGGCTTATGTTCTGAAGATGGGTTGGGCAATTGGCTAATGGCTTTCATCCTGGGTTGGATCTTGGGTGAGGGGCTGCTCTCTAATCCTACCATTCTGCCTTTGCTAGCTGTCAGACTCTGCTGCAAGGAGTCTTGAAATGTCTTGAATGGGCTTCTGCTGGCAGTATTTGCTTTGCTTCTGAATAGAGCCATCTAGATAGCTGGCTCCTTCTTTCAATAAACTCTACTATTACTATTAATCTTCTCATCACTCCTTATCACCCATCCCCTCCCACTTGTGACTGTATGACTGTAACTTTGTTGCTTCTGTCCTTACTTGACTGCTTCCTAGTATGATTTGATTGCTTATTATACCCTATGACTGTCATTAAATGTTATACCTTCTGATTCTTGACGAATGTATCTTTTCTTTTATGTCCACTGAGAGCGTTTGCATCAAAGACTAATTCCTTGTGTGTCCAACCATACTTGGCCAATAAAGAATTCTATTCTATCCTATTCTATCTATCCTATCCTATCCTATCCTATCCTATCCTATCCTATCCTATCCT
>BLBF01000002.1:14935693-14949693 GCA_015471245.1 Laticauda colubrina
ATATATATATATATATATATATATATATATATATATATATATATATAAAAAGAGACAGAAAGTCCCCAATAGTTGAATTTTTGCTTAGTTGTGTTATCTGTTTAGTTACAAGCAATTGATCCTGACAGTTAAGTGGTTTCGAGGGCTCCCTTATTGAAAAGTTGAACTAAACAAAATGGCCTGAATCTATTTTTAAACTCTTGAGAGCTCTGTTGCTTTAATATGTTTAGTTAACAAAGATCTCTCTGGGTATTATGGCAGGTCATTCTAGTTTGTTTTGCTTGGCATGTGACCCAACATTGACCAGTTAAACAGTAATCTCTGTTTGCAAATTAAACACTCCTCTGCATAAAGACAATAACATTATTAAGCACTGACCAATCTTAGCTCCAGGATTCTTTGTGTCCTGCAGTGACTGTTGCATTTTGCATGTGCCTCGGTCCAATAAAATGAAAACCAGAAGAAAACAAAGCTTTCATAGAGGTCTAGTTACATTCTCCAGAGTTTTGCCTGTTTGTTTTGCTTTCATGCAGAGCCTCTTCAGAACAAAATGAAAAATGAGATGGGGTGACTAGGTAACCTAGTGGAATTGAAAATGTTCTTTTGAGGGACTATTAGCCCCAAACATTTTTGGATCAGATGATAATTTTTATAAACGTTGCATTGTTTTTCCACCACCACTTCAGAGGAAGCAGAATGTTTTCAAACTGAAATAGCAAAATTAATTGCAACCTTTCTGAGGTTAGGGCTTGTGGCTAAATATAACAGTCCTTGAGAACATTGATTGGTAGTAAGGTAGTTCATATAAAAGTTCTCATCCTTTTAAATCAACATTTGGTCAATGGATAATATGCATTATCGTTGGTCCATCCGTGTGAAATAGATTCTTAGAAGGTCAAATTCTGAGATTTCTAGTTTGCACTTTTAATAGGACCTTCTGTTTGCTGCTTCTGCTGGTTATACCAGTATTGCAAAAAAAAAAAAAAAAAGGATAACTGATCTGATCTCACGAAAAGGACTTTTGTGTGATTAACCCAGCTAGTGTTGGTTTATATGAGTGATCCTAGTGTGGAATACTGTAGAAAATTATCTTGTATATTCAAGCTGAGTCAGAGACTTTTCCAGCAGGCACACTAACTTGGTTGATTTTTAATCCATGCATATGTCAAGGCAGCCTATTTTCCTTTCTTCCTAATCTGAATAAGCTCCGGAGGATCGCCATAATTTTGAGGATTTTCAACAGCTGGTGTAAAACATCTGTAACAGTTCCAGCTCGAGATTTTGGAGCAAGATGCCCTGAGTAAGGGTCGGCCCCCCCCCCCATTTTGAACACACTTATCACTGTCAAACAAGGCAGTGCACGGGAATTGGGATGCTGCTTGTCTGCAAAAATCCAGCCAATTACAACATGGAAAGAAAGAGTTATGGAAAATACCATCCAGTGGTACTGCAGTTGTTGGTAGGCTGGAGATAAGTAGTAGCTTTATTGTTCTTATCAGACTAACAGAGTTGGAAGATACCTTGGAGGTCATCTAGTCCAGGGGTCTCCAACTTTGGCAACTTTAAAACTTGTGGACTTCAACTCCCAGAATTCCTCTGGCTGAGGAATTCTAGGAGTTGAAGTCCACAAGTCTTAAAGTTGCCAAGGTTGGAGATCCCTGATCTAATCCAACCTCCTGTTCAAGCAGGAGACTGTATAATCCCAGAGAAGTGGCTGTCTGGTCTCTTCTTAAAAGCCTCCATCGATGGAGTACCGAGAACTTTTGAAGGCAAGCTGTATCACTATTTACTTGTTCTCAACAGATAGGAAATTTGTCCTTAATTTTAGGTTGCTTTTGTCCTTGATTAGTTTCCATCTATTGCTCTTTGTCTTGCCTTCGGGTGCTTTGGAAAATAGATTAAACCCCCCCTTCTCTCTGTGGCAGCCTTCAAATATTGGAACATTGCCTTCGTGTCCCCCCAGTCCTTCTTTTCACTAGATTAGACATATCCAATTTCTGCAACCATTTTTCATACCTTTTAGCCTCCTGGTCATCTTTGTCGCTCTTTTCTGCACTCCTTCCAGAGTCTCAACATCTTTTTTATAACATGGTGTCCAAAACTGGATGTAGTATTTTAGGTGTGGTCTTTCATTTCATTCAGAAAATAGGCAGTGAGAGTACAATAGATGAACAGGAAGACTGGAGTCCCTGTGTGAATGAATTCATTAACACCTTCTCAGTGATGATGGCTTCTGACTTCACCTAGAGTTTCTGAAATTCATCAGTGCTAGTGACATTTCAAAATGGTCTTTTGAAGATGTTCCAGAGCTCATCACATGATGTTGAGCAATACAGTACTGTTGAATCCCCTGAGCAGGTGATATGTCAATGTCCTGGTAACATGGCCCAGCAAACAAAGATACAGTTTCAGCTGAAAATAAGAAGTAAGCAGGGGTGAGATTCAATTTTTTTAACAACCGGTTCTGTGGGCATGGCTTAGTTGGTGGGTGTGGCTTGGTGGTCATGTGACTGGGTGGACATGGCTTGGTGGTCATGTTATTGGCTGGGCGTGGCCAACTCAATATCACTCACAACGAGGCATGCATCTCCTCACCTGGCCTCTCATGACTGTGGGGATGCTGCAACCATCGTAAGTGTGAAAAAGGGTAATAAGTCACTTTTTTCAGTGCCATTATAACTTTGAATGGTCATTCCACATAAGCAAAGGACCAACCAGCAAACGAGGGGAAAAAACTCCAGAGAAGTTCCTCAGATAGGAAGTCTAATCCTGCCAAGAATGTAATAAGGGTTAACAGAGAGGCAGTTTCTGTAAGCAACACCAGAATGTTTCTTTCCTGCCTTCCTTACAGGATTAGGCCAGTAAATTCTTCTAACAACCAATTCTCCTAACTGCTCAGAATGTTTACAACTGGTTCTTGCGAATAGGTGGAAACTGATTGAATCCCATCCCTGGAAGTAAGGTGGTTCCTGTGGGCAGGTGTGATGCCTCAGATAACATCTAGACCACTGTTTCTTAATCTTGGGAACTTTTAAGATGTGTGGATTTCAACTTCTAGAATCTCCCAGCCAGCATGGCTAACTGGGGAATTCTGGGGAATTTTGCCAAGCAAAGAAATTGTTGAGTTGCACCTCATTTTACAAACTTTTTATCACAATTTCTTTGCTTGGCAATGGACATTTTGGGCTCAATTGTGGTTGTAACTCATTTCTTATGAAAACCTGGATGTTGTAACTGATAAATTAAAACAGATTTAAGGTTAGGTGTAGAGAACAAAAGTTAAGAAGTCTCCCATCTCTAAAATCTGGGAAATTGACACCTCATTTCAAACAGATTTGTTTGCTGAAATTATAAGCTAAAGCACCACATTTCATATTTACCTTTTGCAATTTGAAGGAATTTTTGTTAGTAAGCAAAAAGCAAATGAGAAAAGCTCATGTTACCGGACTGTATGCCTGTGCAGTACATTCAATTTTGAATTTATATTGTTATTTCAATATACAGAAACTGTGAACAAGAATCTTTCTTGGGTTTTCTACAAAATCTTTTTTCTTGCATTCTCTTCTCCTTTCTTTTCATGAAGCAATGGCCTAAAGACTTTCGGGGAATTTGAGAAGAATGATATCCAATTCCCATCTGTTAAATATAAACATGAGTCATGTGTTCTGTTTGTCTACACAACGGAAGAACATCGAATGACTAAGTTTACTGTACCATGCAAATCCAACCACTTATTATTCTTGGTTGAAGCTTTAGACAACCAAGAATGAGATTGAATACAAATCCATAAATTGTCCAGAAGGTTCAACAACAGAGTTGCTTGTGAATGATTGTGAATAGGATGTTGTTACCAGTGTACACAGGAACATATCTTTTGTGTAACACAAGCGATAGGTGAGCGATTTGTTTTTCTTTAGGGAAGCACTTAAAAAAATGATAACAGCTTTGTAACTAGAGAGATCAAACATGCTGCAATGTAAATAAGAACACTTGCTACCAAGAGCTAAACAGTTATAAATAGAATTTTAGCAAAGTTAGCCTGACATAAAATATAGTTTTATTTCGTTTAGCCTGAAATATTGTAAAACTCATTCTGGGACTGATAGGTGTGCACACTCCTGCATTTTGTGATGATTATTGAAATCCCAGAGGTGTGATGACCCAGGGCATGGCACAAAGGCAACACAGTCAAATAAGCAATAAGAGTCCCTTTATTATCTCCAACTTTGCTCCCAATGTCCAGGTTAACTTTGGCTGGAGAAAAACTCCCAGGAACAGCCTTTAAGTGGAGAAAATTCAGTCTGAAAACAAAGTATATACAAACTGTAACTAAAAATCCAAACAAACCATGCTGCAGTAATTAACTTGACAGGGCAGGAGAAGGAATTTCAGACTTGAAACCACAGCAAAACTCACACAGTTGGGAAGATGCCAGGAACACAGATAAGCCATAATGATACATCCTACTGCACACAGCCTCCTTTTTTATACACTGTGTTCCCAGCTGCAGCTAATGAAGGGAATCAGGGCTCTTTACTCCCCCATAAGCCATACAATCCAAGTTGCTCCCTTCTCCATTCCTCCCTGCATGCCCTAGAATGAAGAGGGGGTGGTCCTGAATCTCCCTCTGAACTCCCTCTCCCTTGTTCTACCTTTCCCTTGCTCTGCCCAGCCGGACTTTGCCCTTCCCCAGTTTCTTCCACAGCCAACGGAGCCAGACTTCCACAGAATGTGCTCAGCCTCCCCCTCTGAGTCAGATTCTGACAAGAGCATGACAGAGGTTACACATAATCCTTGATTTACAACTGTTTGTTTAATGACCATTTGAAGTTACAGTGGCACTGAAAAAAGTGTGACTTATGACCATTTTTCACATTTATAATGGTTGCAGCATCCTCATGGTCACATGATCCAAATTCAGAAGTTTGGCAACTGGCATGCATTTATAATGGTCCCGAGATCATGTGCAATGTCCCGAGATCATGTGATAAACTTTTGTGACCTTCTGACAAGCAAATTCAATGAGGAAGCCAGATTCACTTACAAACCATGTTAAGCAAGTTATCTTAAGCAAATGCAGTAATTCGCTTAAGAACTGTGGCAGGAAAGATCATAAAATGGGGCAAAAGTCAACAACTAACTGTCTTGCTTAGTAATGGGAATTTTTGGCTCAATTGTGGTTGTAAATCGAGGATTACCTGTAATCCAGTTTTATTCCCATGATTTGCATGAACTGGATAGATCCTCTGTCTTTGCCTCTGTACTTCTCAGTAGAAAGGCAGTTGAAAGTAGAAGTTTAAGTCAAATGTAACTTCCTGGATCTTCATTCTTCCTGGATGCATAGACAGCTTTAGTTTCACATTGCTTTCCCCAGTCATCCTCTTTGCAATCTCCAGCCCGCAATGAGAGTATTTTTAGACCTTGGAAGAAGTCTGAATTGTACTTAGTAAATATATGAGACATGAGTATGACCTGCCTGAAGGTATCAGTGATATATCTTAGATCTGACACAAGCAGGAAGTTGTGACATCAAATGAGCAAGAAGTGGTTAATTGGAAGGGGAAGATTATTACCCAAAGGTCATGGGTCTTGTGGTGCAACTGGTATTTAATGACTGTTATGATTGTGAAAGCTTTTGGTTTTTGGGGGACGGTTGAGAAAATGGCAGCTGTATCTTGTATCAAGAAGCATCCTTCTGAAGATGAGACACTTTTTCCTGCCCCTGGTGGAGACTGACTCTGAGGGAGAGGAGGAACAGCTGACAGGGAGTGGAGATGTGGCTCAGGAGGTTTGGAGGAGGCTGGGGAAGGGCACTGGCCAGCTGAGCAGTCAGAGGAGGACCCAGGCCCATCCCCTCTCCATCCTAGGGCACGCAGGGTGGAGAGGATAAGGGAGAGACATGGTCTACTTGGGAGGAGAGGGCCTTGATCCTCTTCATGGGCTGCAGCTGTGACAACTGAATTAAGAGTACGGACCTGCGTACAGGCAAACGATGGAAACAAAGCATGGAAATATCTCTAGTTTATGATCCCTCTCTTGAGTTTGACGTCCTTCCCAGTGTGTGTTATCTGTGGACGTCCTCCAGCCCTTATCTTGCTTGGTTTGTGTTGCTTTTTCCCTTCTTCTTGTAACTGTTTGGGAGTTTTTTGACTTCAGTCAAGAATATTCGGAGCTTGGAAGCAAAGTGAAGGAATAAAAGTGGCTTCACCTGTTTTCTGTGACTGCGTTTGTTTTGTACCCCACCCTGGGTCATCACACATTTTCTGGAACTGCTATATGGTTCAACTTATTTATAACTAACTTAAAAAAAAACAACTCTGTAGATAATTCTTTTAACTTGCTGTTCCTTCCTGATTGCATCAGGCCTTGAAATAATGGACTAATAAAGTCAGAATGGTGTTAATGCAAAAACCAGGGATCAGAGTACATGGACTTTGTATTTCTACCTACCTGCAAAACAAATGGTTGAATCTCTTATACGTTTGAATATATTGCAAGGGGTGACCTTGGTCTGGTTGTCATGATGGCACTGTGATATTGAGACAAAAGATGACCTTCTGACAAGCAAAGTCAATGAGGAAGCCAGATTCACTTACAAACCATGTTAAGCAACTCTGGGGTCCTCAATAAGGATACTCCTTTCTCCCCACCCAATAGGCCAACAAGTTAGTTGGGTATCTCCCATACATTTAATCACTGTTGTGGTGAAGTTAGAAGAATGGTGTAACTAGACAAGATAATAGGGCTTACATGAACTTTCAATTCTGCCAATTGCTAACTCTGTTCACACAATACATTTAACTAGGTCAGTTAAAGAGCTGGGGTCTACATTTGTAGTTTGAACCAAGGTTAGTTTCTAAAGTCTTATTGTGTTGTATAAACCCAGCCCATCTGAGTTAATTTTTGGTTCAGTGTGGTGAACAGATGCAGAACTGGGTTACTTCAGGAGACCAGTCATTGTTCATGGAACCACCAAATCAGTGTTTTCTATTCTGGGTGATACTGGCTCATCTGTTATACCAGATGATAGCACTTACCATAACATGGCTGACCCTGAAAAAAAAGCAAATCAGGGTTAGTATTTGCAAAGGAGATCTGTAGGAAATCCCAGGATTCGATGAGAAATTGGGAAAAAAAACCACTCCAGAAATAACAATCATGCACTGTTAGCAAACCAATGACTGTTCCTGGACACATCTATGAAGTGATGGAACCAAACTTGTTTTGGGGTAATCTTTATAATGTTCAGAGAGAGACTACTTAAGGTTTCAAACATTTGAGCTTTCCTAACACCACTAAGGATGTTGAAGAAGGTTGCTTCTATTTGCAAAGCATATGCTATTACTGAGCCATTAACTCCTGTACCTCTTCCAAATATTTGGGTGATAGAAGCCAGAAGAAGATGCTTCTCTATCAATGGGCACAGTGAAGTTTCTCTTAGTATAGAACAGTCAATATATACTCATTTATTTATTGAAAATCAGATCTTTTTTGTAGCATTTTCTTTTCTTTTTTTACTAGTTTATAATATAAAATACAAAAATACAAAAGCAAATAGTAGGAAAAATAAGGGGAGAAGTGTAGAAAAGAAGGAAAAAAAGAAAAAAAGGCATTAACTTCTGACTCCCTTTGGTGCAGTACAATATGACAGCAACATCAAACCTCAACTTTTTACTTTTACATAATAGTATAAGCCATTTCTATAACAACAAATCTATCTAATCAGTAAAACCCAAAATCAAAGTTTCATTTTTTTCCACCTCAAGCACAAAGTTCAGAAGCGGTTTCTAAGTAAAAACAAGAGTAATTGTGGTTTTTGTTGCTCAAAGGAGTCAATTTAGCCATCTCTGGTTTTTTTTGTGTGTGTGTAGCATTCTCAATGTGTGCAGGGTCCATCTGCCCAACCTCCATACCTTTAAAGGATTTATTGTCTAAAATAAAAGTAGGGAGAAGAAAGCAAGAGGCAGAAAACTTGGGAAGAGAGAAGGGTATGTGCAAAGGTTGTTTGTAGAAGATTAAGAGAGCAAGCCACGTTGAAAAGAAGGGCTTCAAGGAAAGAGAAGGGAAGAGGAAGAGATGCAACACATAATTGTTGAGGAAGAAACTCCTTTGCTTAAGGGAAAGATGATAGAACCGATAAAAGTCATGTTAAGAAAAACCTGAAAGAGCAGAGATCATAAACAAGAAGGAATGATTCAAACAAATCCTTCTTAATCATCTTTGCATGATAAACTGGGGCTATAAAGATAAAACTGAACTGTAAAATGCATTTCAGATAAATGTAGCATAAAAATATATAAACAAATCTTAGAACCAATCTTTATTTGGCTTTTTCCAGAAGTATTGTAATACAAGCCTTATTACCTTCAGCCTACACACACATAGAGGGTATCAGATTGATGAAGAATACTAAAAACTACTGGCGTGTAATAAAGGAATTGAATTTCTTTTTTTAAAAAATGGCCTTATTTCAGTAGGATCTTGTGTGCCTTCGAGTCAGTCTTAACTCCTGGAGATTGCCTGGACAGACAACATTTCTTGATAACATTTTCAAGTTGTAGTTGGCAGTAGCATTCTTTTTAGGAGTGAGAGAAAATGAATGACCCAAACTCACCCAGTTGGCTTTATATCTAAGGTGCGATTACAACTCTCTATCTTCCTGTTTCTAGTCTGGTGCCTTAAACCGGGGGGGCTACATCAAACTGGGGGCTAAGAACAATGAATATAGAGACAGTCCAGACCTGTAGTTTGATCTGGAACAGAAAAGCAATTGGTGGGAGAAAGAAGAGATCCCAACCACCTGGGACATATCATTTTAGAGGAAAGAAGCCATCACTTATGAAAGCTGGTAGTTATGGGGTATCCATTTGAAGAGCAAGGCAATTCTGCATGGTTGCCATCTTCCACCCACCACTGTTTTCTGACTCCATCCGTAAATATTAATGACTCCCAACTAACCTTCCTGTGGGTAATCAACTATTTTTAGGAAAACTGCGATCCCTCTGGTCTTTTAGAAGAGGCTGCCATCCAGTGCAGTTTTGGGACATACGTCAACTTAACTGTTTATCTTTCTATTCCAACTCCTTTTTTAGGAAGGGATGGAGGAGTCTTAATGAAGACAAATGTATAAGAGTTTCAAGCTCTTTTCCTCTTTTCTTGTATCATTTCCAGTTACTGCTGGAAAGAGGAGTTCAACAAGGAGAACATCTTCCACAACCTGAACTGTGATGTGGCTGCGAAAAAACGAAAGAAGGACCAGCTGAACAATAAGACCAGGATTCAGTGTAAGACAGAACCTATACAGTAGAAATGCATTAGAATATCAAATTAACAAGAAATGACTTTAGTTGGAGGGAGAACTAAGAAAAGAACATATTTCTCACACCATGAAATTTTTTTTGCAACTCTTCCAGAAGTTTCTGGAGAGATTTTGCACTCGGATTTTGACCTTAAACAGAGAACTTGGATTCATTGCAATGGGAAGATGGATAACTTGGATTTTAAACTTTGCTCTGTGTGTAATGCCTTTGCATTGACCTTATTGTCATTTGTATCTGGCAGAGAAGAGATTTCCCCTTTCTTTCTCACCAGTGAACTGATCTTAACTTTTTACAATCCTGAATGTTTGAACTGGAGTTTTTAATACACAGTTGTTTCTTAAAAATAGGGGTATCCATAGCTGTGGGGAAGAGGGTATTTGTAAAAATCCAGATGGGCCAAAGGGCTACCATCATTTCTGAGTACAAAGTATCAATGTATGTATGAGTTTAAATAGAATGTATTTTCGTTTGAACAGATTTTCACCAAGAAAAATGGATTTATGTGCACAAGGGAAGCACCAAAGAAGTGAGTAATCATTATTTTGAACAAATAATTTTGCTTGAAAATTCCCCATCTTCTGTCATTGTTTCCATTAAATGCGGTTAATAACATGGATAATATTAATATTAATATTAATATTTTCCTCTTTTCTTGTATCATTTCCAGTTACTGCTGGAAAGAGGAGTTAATATTATTTTGACAATATTGTAATATGGGTATATTTTACTAAAAGTGCTGATTTTTGATTGGCTGCACTTTGCATTTCGTAAAATGTTCCAGTATAATGTTGTAGATCAGGAGCGTCTAACTTTGTCAACTTTAAGGCTTGCAGAGTTCAACTCCTAGAATTCTCTCGTCAGCATGGCTGACAGATCTTAAAAGTTTGCCAAGGTTGGACATCCCTGTTTTAGACCAATATTTCTCATCCTCAGCAACTTTAAGATGTGGGGACTAGCTCCCAGAATTCTCCTACTGCCTAGGAAATTCTGGGAGTTGAAGACCCACATCTTAAAGTGGTTGAGTATTCAGGAACATTGCTTCAGATCGCACTCATTCAAATTAGAACTGAGAAAGAGCAGTCCTACTTCATCTGAGGGGGAAGAATAAACCTTTGCTGATCTTAAAAGCTCCCAGATCATATTTGGTCAAAATTGATGGTATATTTCCCTTCAAGTGCTGAGGTGGAAAACATGTATCATAAGCATAGCAAACACATTTTAAAAATGATCTCCCATGAGCCCAAGAAAATGGAAAATCTTGATCTTGTCCATTTGCTTAATTTGGACTCATCCACTTCACCTCATGATCCCTTGTATTTGACTATGTAATATCAAATAAAATGAAAGCATTGTGACATTTCTGCAGTGTGACAGTTCTAAGCCCTTGAAAAGAAAGGATGCACCTATGCAGGTTGGTGATCAGTAGATCCAGGCCAAGAAATCTCTTGTTGAAAGGTAGATTCTTCCCCTATGATTGCTGGCATTGGAAAACCCCTTTTAGTGCTCGTTTTAATGAAAGTGGAAATCCTGATGACCTCTCAGCCTTGAAATCGACTATACTCAGTTATTCTATAGATCTAATTCCAGACTGTCAACTCTTTCAGTCCTAATCAGAATAGAAAGAAATCATGCATGTATTTCATTCTCTATTTTAGCGCCATGGCTATTGCACCCTGGGAGAAGCTTTCAATAGACTGGATTTCTCTAACGCGATTCTGGATTCCAGAAGGTTCAACTATGTTGTACGGGTGAGTGACAAGGGTTGGTTTCCTCAATTGAGGCAGTTCATTCAGATATGGTTGGTTTTGTCCCCCAAAGATCCACAGGTTATTACAGTAAAATAAAATGAAATGAATGAAAGTATCAATAAACTCTAGCCTTTTATATGAGATAGTCATAATATGTGTATGCAGATCTGATACAAGTGCTACCCTTCTCTCTGTCTGCCTTAGTCTTTATCCTGTCTGTCTGTCCGTCCATCCGTCCGTCCATCCATCTATCTATCTATCTATCTATCTATCTATCTATCTATCTATCTATCTATCTATCTATCCATCCATCCATCCACCTACCTACCGTCCATCCATCCATCCATCCATCCATCCATCCATCATCAAATTATCTAATTACCATTTAATGTATGATCTGGGATGTTTGGAACAACTACTTGACTTGTCAGATAGATGTCTTTGGGTAAGATCAGACTGCTTGCTTTCGCGGGTCAGTTACATATTTTATGGTTGCATTCACACAGTGTATTAAGTTTGCTTGGTCACTCAGTTTGTGGTTCAGTACTATATTTTTTCTGGATCTAAAAACATTGTTTCATTCAGTCAATAGGATAAACCTGGTGAAGGTAGGGTGAAACCTGTTGGGTGAAGGTAGACATGAAAGAGGGGCAAAAAAGTAACCCTGAAGGAATTATTTGCATGAGTGAAGACTTGATGCAAGCATTGTGGAATACAAATGGCTTTCTTCAGTAATCAGTGTTAAAACCCAAGAGAATTAGTGGGAGACTTTATTATTTTTTAAAAGAAAAAAATATCCAGCCCAACCTCCTGGATTGGTTGGGATTATAACTTCCACCCTGGATGGAAATTCTTGGGGGAGGGGGTCCAAAAATAAATTTGGATGGCAAATTTGGAGGCTTGGTGAAAGCTAATTTAAATTTCTTTTATCGAAAGAAATTTCAAAAGCTACTAGTAACTTCTGTTTAAGATTGAAGGCTCAAGAGCATCTGGTTTAGTTAAATGGTTTATCGAACCATAGCAGTATATATCATCATTTGCTGCCAATAACTTTGTTCCAGAATAGTTCCTGGTGCTAAATCCCACCAGCACCTGTTAGCCCCCTTTGGCTTGAATCTCAATTTTAGTTCTGGCCTCTTCTTGTTATGCTCTCCAATGTTTCCCATGTTTCCATCCCCCCCCTCCCCCCTCCCACGAATTGAATGTTGTAGGAAAGCCAGCTGGCAGGTCAAAGCTGTTTACATATAACTGTCATCTGCTTAGTCATTGTTGTTGACTGCTTTAGCTTTTCACTTCTTGGAGAAAGTTGTGGCTGGTAGATTGCCAGAACCAGTCAAGTTAAGTGCTTCACTGCAGACAAACAAAGAGATGATGTACAGCTTTTTGGTCATAGTTCGGGAGTCAGTTATATGTTGTTAGATCAGGAACTCCAAACAAAGACTCAGTTGCTTTTCATTTATCAGTCAAAAACAATTCAGGGTTGTTGTGGCAGTGACTTCTTTCTGAATTGTATACCATCCAACTAAATAAAATATTTCCTAGCATGTAGATTAGAAACTAGTTGAAAAAACAGGTAAACTGGCACCTTTGTCTCAGAATGGGTCTGTAATTGTTCTAAGCCAGGATTTGTCTTCATGATGGGTTGTTGGATTCATAGTGAGGTCCACTCAACCTATTGCTAGAAACCCTGGCTGAAAGTCTGCAATAAATCCATAAAACCTCCAAAATTTAATTTACTAACTCCTCAAGCCAGAAGTATGAAATGTATGTCTCTGTGCAAAAATTCTTGTTGAATTTTAAATAAACCTGAGTTAATTGCTCATTGCACAAGAACAACCAAGGTCAGAAAATGTGGTTGCCCTTTATTGAAGCTATTTTCTGGAGAACTGGCAGGTTTCATTGTGGCACATCATACTGAATTTTAAATTTTCAGACAAATCAATTAGAAGAGCCACATATTTTTTTAAAAAAACCTATTTACTACTTTTGTTTTTAAGTAGAATTGGTAGGAAGAAAAAAGGAAGGGCATAAACATGAATGATGATTGCTCACAAC
Organism: Laticauda colubrina; assembly: GCA_015471245.1. Taxonomy (NCBI): domain Eukaryota; kingdom Metazoa; phylum Chordata; class Lepidosauria; order Squamata; family Elapidae; genus Laticauda; species Laticauda colubrina. The sequence goes on from BLBF01000002.1 coordinate 14,948,817, forward strand.
CTGCTTTTAAAATTTAGTGGCAGCTTTTGAGATCACAATTGTTCACTGCAACTATTTATGTGAGGAGGGACCACCTGGTACAAGTTTTGTCAAATTTCACTATACTGTAGGAGAAGGAGTGGCAGAACCTGGAGGTAGAGTCAAATGTGCAATCAGCCTAGCATCTCTATGTAGCCAACGGATTAAGTCCAACCTGTCTTTAATTCCATTGATCCTTATTTTTCAGTTGAGTAGATTCTTGTGCAAAAGCATGTTTAGTAATAAATCACTTTAACTGGAACTTCATGTGTGGTCCTGAGATTTCGTGCCTGGCACTTGCCTCGTTTCAAAAGCACCTCCAAAACTCCAAAAACAAGCAGTTCCAAATTGCTCCATGCAGCCAGGATGGAATGGCAGAGCTTTGTTCAATTTTCAACATGCTAATTTGTGGTAGATCATTTTTTTGGAATGATACATGTCAGGGTGAGACGGCTATAGGTATATAACTATTAAGCTCGATTTGGCCACCCCCAAAAACATAACTAGAAAGCATACTAGGGGAAAATGATGACATGTAGCATGACAAGGTCATTCAGATTCTGCAGTTTACATCCTTGCATAAAATCTCATGATTTTATTAAAAAATCATATGCCATGATTTTAAGATGTCATGATGCAAGAATACAGTGGCATCATTTACTTGGGGAAACCATCACAGTTTGGCATCAACTGCAACTGGGAATGCAATTACATAATTCATCATTTGGGGGTGATGTCTCACAGGGGTGGGATTCAACAACCGGTTCTGTGGGCGTAGTTAGGCGGACGTGACCATGTGACTAAGTAGGCATTTCTTCTTCTTCTTCTTCTTCTTCTTCTTCTTCTTCTTCTTCTTCTT
>BLBF01000002.1:14949703-15026787 GCA_015471245.1 Laticauda colubrina
TCTTCTTCTTCTTCTTCTTCTTCTTCTTCTTCTTCTTCTTCTTCTTCCTTCTTCCTTCTTCCTTCTTCCTTCTTCCTTCTTCTTCCTTCTTCCTTCTTCTTCTCCTCCTCCTCCTCCTCCTCCTTCTTCTTCATCCCCCCCTCCTCCTCCTCCTTTATGGCAGCACCCTCCCTCCCCCATGTTTTGGGCCTTCTGAACTTCAAGGAAGCCTCCTGAGGGGGGTGTTTTTGTTCCCAGAAGGCTTCCTTGGGGACCAGGAAGGAAAAAACTGGAGCCTGGGGGGACATGCAACATGTCCCTATGCTCCATTTTGGGGCCTTCTGGGCCTCAGGGAAGCCTCCTGGGAGGGGGGTTTGCTCCCAGGAAGCTTCCCTGGGGCCCAGGAAGGCAAAAAAGGGAGGAGGTGGGCAGTGCTGTGCCCCCTTCCATTTTTTGCCTTCCTGGGCCTCAGGGAAGCTTCCTGGGTTAAGCAGTAAGTAAGTGAGCAGAATCCGGGCACAGCTGATCATAGGAACAGTTGATCATCGGGAGGGAAACAAAGAAAAGAAACTGGGAAGGGAAGAACGCAGTCAGCGATGTCGGGCATGCGCAATGTTGCACATGCGTGCTAAGAACTGACTGGGCAGGGAGGGGAGGGGAGAGGCCAGCCAGGGGCACGATTTGCCGGTTCTCCAAACTGTGCACAATCATTGTTCTGTATAAATAATAGTAGACTCCAAATACTTCATTCCGAATGGTTAACAAAATCTAAAAGGGGATTGGTTCAATAGGAACCAATCCACGAAGCTGCCCAAGGGCGGCAAAACCAAATGCTTGTCATTGGCTACAAGCCGGCAGACAGAAACATATAAAAGGGCTGTCGCGGCTTGAGCCAATGTTCCATTTTGCAACTATACTTGAAATAAACACTTGTTGTTGGAACCTGGTCTACCTCGCGTTTTTCCGGACGGAACACTGGCAACGAAGGTGGGATCGTCCTAAACGCGAGACGGAGCATGCGGTGACAGACAAGCCAGACAAAGAGAAATGGCTGGAAACAATGCGCCGCCCGCACCCTTCAACCCCAATGAAGAAGATTGGGAATCTTACGTAGACCGTTTCCAGATGTACCTAGAGAGCAATGAGATGGAGGAAATCTCAGACCAACAAAAAAGAGCCATCTTCTTGACACACTGTGGGCCCGCGATTTTTAAAATGGCCAAGGCTTTGGCAAAACCCCGAGATGTCAAACAACTGACGTGGACAGAGCTCCAAAGAACATTAAAGGCCCACTATGCACCAATGGTGTCAAACTTGATAAAGCGGCATGAGTTTTATCGGAGAGACCAGAAAGAAGGCGAAACCATCGCTGATTTTGTAGCTGCACTATGCCAAATAGGGGGAGCATGCGAGTTTCTTAACTTAGATGAAGCGATGCGGGATCAAGTGATATTGGGGTTAAGAGACTCAACCATACAGAGCAAGCTACTGAACAAACCCAACATATCAGTAGCCGAAGCTATTGCAGAAGCCTCGGCTGCTGAAGCCGCCAAAAAATCGGCAGATAAGATGAAACAAATGAATGCAAGTAACGATGAAAAAAGCCCGGCCAGAGGAAAAAAACAACCTCCCACAACCACTCATTACGAAGAACTCGAAGAGACGTCACAATCCGGGGAGGAAGACGACAAAATCCACCGCCTATACACGAACAAGAAAGGGCGTGAAAATAGAAATCGGCGGGAATGTGCTGGCTGCGGGGGAAACCATCCCCGAGCCGATTGCAGATTCCTCGATGCCATTTGCAGAGCATGCAAGAAAAGGGGGCATATCGAGAAAGTCTGCAGAAACAAAAAGAATTACAGCCCAAAGAGACGAAACGACTCCCCAGCAAAACCTGAGCCAAGACTCTCCGAGAGAAAGTGGCAGCGAAACAGGCAAGCCACTAACCGGGAGAAAGCATACCAAACTTTCACTATTGGAAGCACTCAGACGGAAAGCGGGAAGAAAGTAAAAATAGTTGTAAAAATCAAAGACAGCCCCTGCGAGATGGAAGTTGATTCTGGATCGTTCCTATCCATGGTGTCGTGGGACACCCTCAAAAAACTAATTCCTGACATCAAAATTAAGGAACCCCAGAGACAAAAACTAACCCTCAAAGATTATCAGGGAAACCGAATTCCTGTAATCGGCCTGGGACATTTTCAAATTGCTTACAGGCAACATGTCACAGTACTACCATTAACAATAGTCGACCGAGATCGACAAAGCCTCCTGGGTATCGAATGGTTCGCACCATTGGGCATCGGGATGACCGGAGTAGACCGGGTGGCCGCAACTGACTGGGAAGAAGACCTGATCCGAGAATTCCAGGACGTCTTTGACGGCTCCCTAGGCAGGTATCGGGGAACCCCCATTTCGTTTAGTCTAGACCCACAGATAACCCCTAAAAGACTAAAGGCCAGACGGGTTCCTTTTGCTTTAAAAGAAAAAATAGAGGAACAACTAAATAAATTAACAGATCAAGGGGTTTTAGAACCGGTCGACCACGCTAAATGGGAAACACCAATTGTGACACCAATTAAGGCAGACAGGTCGGTTCGAATCTGTGGTGACTACAAGGCTACCCTGAACCACGCGTTGCAACAGAGCGCGTACCCGGTGCCAGTTGTGCAACACCTACTGCACTCTCTTGGGGGAGGAAAGGTTTTCACCAAACTAGACCTGGCACAGGCATACCAACAGCTCCCAGTAGACCCCTTAACGGCAGAAGCACAAACAATAGTGACTCACAAAGGGGCATTCAAATGTAACAGATTCCAATTTGGAGTAAGCGTAGCCCCAGGCGTTTTCCAGAGCCTCATGGAACGCCTGTTAAATGGCATAAGAGGGGTCGTGCCATACTTTGACGATGTCCTAATTTCAGCCAAAGATGCAACACAACTAAAGAAAAGACTCAAAGAGGTCCTAAATAAATTCAGAGAATCTGGCCTTAAAGTAAAGAAAGAAAAGTGCTGCCTAATGACTGATCGCGTAGAGTTTTTAGGATATTTAATTGATGGAGAGGGCATACACCCCACCGAAAAAAAAGTAAGAGCTATAAAAGACACACCAGAACCAAAGAATAAAACTGAGCAGCAGGCATTTTTGGTACTGATAAACTTTTATAATGTGTTTATACCCTAAAAAGCCACAATAGCGGAGCCATTGCATCGATTACTGGACAAGAAAACAATTTGGACATGGGGGCTTAGAGAAAAAAAAGCTTTCCAAGGAATAAAAGACTTATAAACATCAAACACCATTCTTATCCAGTTTAGCAATACACTGCCATTGACGGTGACCTGCGACGCCTCGCCATTCGGAGTCGGTGCCATCCTGAGCCACCAATTGCCTGATGGGAGAGAGGCACCCGTCGCATACTATTCTAAGACCCTGTCCAAAGCCGAGCGTAATTACAGCCAGCTGGACAGAGAAGCTCTAGGAATTGTCACCGGAGTGAAACGCTTCCACGAGTACCTATATGGAAGAACTTTTCAAATCGTAACAGATCACAAACCGCTACTAGGAATTTTGGCGGGAAACAAACCTACATCGAATATTCTGTCCCCACGAATGACGAGATGGTTAGAGTTCCTGGCAGCCTATTCCTATACTCTGACACATCGCCCAGGGAAACAAATTTCCCATGCAGACGCTTTGAGCAGAGCACCATTGCCATTAACAGAGGAAGACCCGGCACCAACGATGACAGCATTACAGATAGAGACTTGCCCCGATCTACCCATATCTGCGAATGATGTCGCCAGAGCCACCGCAAAAGACCCATTGACTGCCCGCGTACTTAACTGGGTAGGTAAAGGCTGACCGGAAAACCAAAAAACTGAGAACTTTAAACCTTTCCGGACCAGACAAACTGAACTCTCAATCCAAAAAGGTTGTTTATTATGGGGTGATCGGGTAATTATTCCTAACAAATTACAAACCAAGGTACTGGGTATGCTTCACGAAGGCCACCCAGGAATAGTTAAAATGAAAAGCCTTGCTAGAAGCTACGTTTGGTGGCTGGGTATAGATAGGGACATCGAATACTGGGTAAACTTGTGCAATAAATGCCAAAGACTCAGGCAGTCCCCGCCAAAAGCATCCATAAGAGACTGGGAAACCCCAAGAGGCCCCTGGTCACGAATCCACATCGATTTTGCGGGTCCTACCAAGAGGCATACGTTTCTGATTGTCGTGGATGCATACTCTAATTGGCTGGAGGTAAAAATTATGCCATCTACAACAACAGAAACCGTTATAAAACAACTTGACAAACTCTTTGCAACCCATGGCCTACCAGACGTCCTAGTGTCCGATAACGGGCCACAATTAACCAGTCTCCAATTCGAGCAATACCTAGCCTCCCTAGGTATAAGACATGCCCTAACCGCGCCGGCCCACCCGGCTGCAAACGGTAGGGCAGAGAGAATGGTCAGGTTTACCAAGGAGGGTTTAGAAAAAATGGACACTGGGGATGTCCAAAATAAAGTAAATCAATTACTCACCCTCCAACATATCACACCCAGTACTACAACCAACAAAACCCCAGCAGAATTACTGATGGGAAGGAAACTAAGGTTGCATCTAGACAGATTGCACCCAAATTTCACACCAGAAACCCCCCCCCCGACTCCTCCACTCGATGCAGGACCTTTGCAATAGGCGACTTAGTTTATGCTAAAAATTTTACCGGGGACCCATTATGGCTACCCGGACAAATTACACAAATAACAGGCCCCAAATCCTACCGACTAACGGTAGAGGACGGCAGGGAATGGAAGCGGCACATAGACCAGCTTCGGAATGAAGTATTTGGAATCTACAATTATTTATACAGAACACCCCTCCCCTCTTAGTTCAGTCCTAATTCAAAATTTTCTAATTTAGATGGGCAGAAGATTTAGGAATGTGGGAAAAAGAATAAGTTCTACCAAACCAGCATAGCTTAAATTAAAATAGGCTGTTTCAAATAAATTAATCAGATTAGCCAAGTACCATGAACTTAAATCAATTCACCCCACAAAATATTATGTTAATTCCTAAGCTGGTTTTACTTTAGAGTATTTTAACTTTGTATGAAATGATTTTATTAGATCAGTGGCAAGAATATCAAAGGGAGAAATGAACTGTTATTTGTCACCCAAAACCCCATCTGAGCTCTTGTAATGTTCCTGGCAGGACTTAGCCAAGGTCTCAAATACCAAGATGTTGCCACTTTGTTGATATCTGCCGAAAATCAGAGTAGGACTTAAGATGCCCTTTAAAATGGCATTAGCATGTTCAGCAAGATAACTAGTAATCTGTGTGATTATGTTAGCTAACAAAGAATTTAGCATGTCTTAAAATGAAGGCATGTTCAAGTAAGGTTAGTAGTCCTTCAAATATTCAATACTGTACAGCAGTGTTCCTCAACCTGGCTAACCAGAAGATGTGTGGATTTCAACTCCCAGAATTTCCCAGCCCGTTTTTGCTGACTAGAGAATTCTGGAAGTTGAAGTTTACACATCTTCTGATTGCCAAGGTTGAGGAACGTTGCTAAAAAGCAATAAGAAGGTCTTTTATACTCTTTTGGAGGACTGAAAATGACATCTTGAAGTTGACTTTGTTTCCTTGCAACTTTGTAGAGATTTCCAAATAGCTTGTGGGGCGGGGGGTTTCCAGGGGAACACAATGCAGAAATGCTTTGTCTCTGCCTTCTGAGATGCTTTTTTTTTCAACTTCCCTGCTATGCTTGTAGTTCCTGGTGTTGTCAACTCCAATTCAGCTTTGCTTACTTTTTAAGATGTCTTCTAAGTGTTATCATCAATTCTGAACAGGGTATATATTCCATGTTGTAGTCTTTAGATAACAAGTGCAGCAAAAATGTAGGCCCAACAGTTGCTGGGGTAGATCATAGATCAGGGGTCTTCAAACTTGACAGCTTTAAGATTTGTGGATTTCAACCCCCAGAATTCCTCCTCCAGTCATGTTAGCTCAGGAATTCTGAGAGCTGAAGTCCACAAGTCTTAAACCTGCCAACTTTGAAGACCCTTGACATAGATGATGATGATAATGATAATGACAACAATGTTTTGGAGTTAGTGCAAAATGGGCAGCTTAAAACCACCATATCCAGGACGGAGACATACGGCAGCTATTTTGTCCTTTAACATGTATGTTCTGCCTTCGCCCAAAATGGGGCTTTCCTCCACCTTTTCTGAAGCATGGCACCCAACATGTTCTTGAGTCATGCGTGCTTTTGTCTTAGACCATGCCTGGTTTAGATATAAATGAGTAGAAATGCATATAAGAAAGCATTCTTGGTCAGGGACTGTGATTTCCTGTGGGGCTTTGAAAGCAGAGAGTTTGTGAGTGCGAGCATTTGATTTTATTTTTGTCAAGTCCCTGGTGATTCATAAAGATTAAGTTGATTAGTCAGCATTGGTTGGATTAGCCAATTAGCTGTGTCTGTTTTCCCAGCTCCCCAGGTTTATATTATCAGTCATGTTCCTATGGAAGATATTTATAGAATGCCCCATATGTCTTCCATTGTCATTCAGAATTGGGCAGAATTATAAACAGAAGTTGACCTGCCATTAATACCACTTTGCTGCCATGTTGATTGTTGAAAGTACTACTGAAAAGCATGTGCACATTTTCTATAATGGGGGGGGGGGGGATTTTGGCTCTCTTTCACGGCCATCATGTAGTTTCTTGTATATTTCCGAAGAGATTAAATGTCAACCATCTGTCTATCTTTGTCCTCTGTTTTAATGATTCAGCTTGGTAAGTAAACCTACCAGAAGAAGCCAATAGACTATAATTATTTTAAATCTTGCATCTGCCTTTCCCCATAATTCTGTCTGGTTCCAATCCTTTTTCTTTTTTTGTTAAGTCAAGCAGCAAATAACTAAAACAGTTTCACTGGGTCACATGAGAAACAAAACCCAGATTAGAAGTGCTCAAGAGATTGAATGTCTTATTTTTCTTCACAGTTGTTGGAGCTGATTGCAAAGTCTCAGCTGACATCACTGAGTGGAATCGCGCAGAAAAACTTTATGAATATCTTGGAGAAAGTTGTGCAAAAAGGTATGGATGTGTGTGTGTGTGAAAAGGCAGAATATTGATTGTCCAAGAAACAGGCTGATCTCTAGTACATTAATTTAGCAAACAATCTGGCTAGGTTTATCTTTGATTTTGGACCAGTTCCTGCTGAGAGGTGCAACTAAATCCGACCAAATGCAATATACGGTAATAGCAATTCTTCCCAATATGATGTCCTCCAATCTCCTTACAGCCTCCATTATATATAGCCAGAATAACTAGTGGTAATTCAACATATTAGATATGGAAGACACCAGTTAGAGAAGGACAAAAAATGACACGGATGAGTAGAATCGCTTATCCTTGTTCTTCCCAACCTCGTGTGAATGTCATAGCAGCCTGTCTTTAGCAGGAAGTGATACCATTATATATGTGTCTCACGCTTCAGAGTGATGACAGGTTTTGAGATAGGAGGAGATAATGAAGATTTGGCTTATCACCCAAGGCAGAAAGGCCCCAAATAATAATAAAAAATAGCTTTGTTTAAGGTCTTGTGAACATCAGCAGCACTGGTCAACTTAAAGGAAACATTAACTGGCTCATGGTGTTCCCTACATTTCTAGTTATTGTTAAAGTCTGTGGGATAATTGCAAGGCAATTTCAAATTGTTTTGTAAGGACTGAAGGCTACATAGGATGGAAATGCCAAAACATTCCTTTGTACCACTCTGGAAGCGAAGGAAAGGCGAAGCAAAATGGATCTTTCTCTGTGGCCCTCCAGAAGAAAGTAGCTTCTCTTTAGTTTGTTGGCTTCTTTCTTCTTCACCTGTATCTGACTGTTGCTTTTCTCTCGTTTCCCCCATCAAGTCCTGGAAGATCAACAGAATATCAGACTGATAAAAGAATTGCTGCAGACTCTGTACATGTCACTTTGCACCTTGGTCCAGAGTGTTGGCAAGTCTGTTCTAGTTGGCAACATAAACATGTGGGTCTACCGAATGGAGATGATTCTTCATTGGCAGCAGCAGCTGAACAATATCCAGATCACCAAGGTGAGCAAAGGACCGGACTTTTTAACCAGCTGATCAAAAGAGCTGCTACCCTATTTCCCCCAAAATATGACCACCCTGAAAGTAAGTCCTAGCTTGATTTTTACACATGTGCCCAATATAAGCTCTACCCCCCCAAAATAAGCCCTAATTAAGACCCCACCCACTCCAGAGTGCACGGGTAAAAATTAAGCTACGGTGGGGAGGGCGGATGGTGGAGCTGCCCTACTACTTACCTTCGGACAGTTGTAGCCATGCCTCTCACAACCCGACACCTGCCTTGTCAGCCCATTTCTTCTGCAGCTGTCAAGGCTGGCAAGGCTTTCCTGAAGGCCTCTGCAGCTGATAACAAAGCTCTGGATTGATCCAGAGCTCTGCTATCAGCTGCAGAAGCCTTCAGGAAAGTCTTGCTGGCCACAGAAGTTCCTGAAGGCCTCTGACAGCGAAAAAAAGGCTGGGGGTGACGTGTGCAAATGAGGTTAGCCAGTGGATGACATCCCCCTGTTATGGTTAGCCGGCAGCAGGTGTGGATGGCTGAGGAGAGTGAGGACTCATATGAGGGGCCAGGACCATTAGGGAGTGGACTGCTGCCTTCAGAGATTGTGGGGGCTGGCAGCAGCGATGAGGAGGTTCCTGAGGAGCCTGTGCCAAGTGTGCATGTGCGCAGGGCTGTTCGGAGGAAAGAGCAGCTGAAACAGCATGGGCAACTCGGGAGTAAAGCTGCAAGGTAATGGCCCCTCCTTCAAGTAGATAAAAGCCAGCTATGAATCAGACATTCTTTGTCCTCGTGGACATTGCAATATCTTAGTTGGTATTTGAAGACTCTTATGTTGTGAAATATTTCTGATCTGTGATTCTTGGCAGTCTTGCACAGTTTTGGCAAGGTTTGTGTTTATCAAAGTTAATTAGTTTGCAGCAGCCTTTTAACTGGGGAATCGTAAGACTCATTAAAAGGTTTCTATTCCCTTTGGTTATTGTTTATTTCATTGGAAAAGGGCTTGGGTCAGAACACTCCCCAAATAAGACTTGATGCTTTTTTTGGTGGCAAAAAAAAAATAAGACAGGGTCTTATTTTGGGGGGCGGGGGGCGGGAATGGTATCGGGTTATTTCCTAAAACTGTAAGAGGTTCAACAATAAGAAGATTAATAAGCAGAGTTAAATCTACCTGCAAACGTGCTGACCTTTATAATTTTCATCAGGAAGATTTTACAAAATCCATTAGTAGGTGAATCAGGGCCCAGCTAGCTGGCAGTGATTGTAGGAATCACTTAATGATCATTTGTTCGGCATTCATTCAAAGTTACAATGGCACTGAAAGAATGGTACTTACAGGTAGTCATTGAAGTTACAGCTGCTTTAAGTGCTACTGTGATCATGTGATCAAAATTCAGGCTCTTAGTATCCCACCCACATTTATGACTCTAGCATGTGCTTTAATTCCCCCATCCTGCCTATCTTCCCCCCATCTCTTCCCTTTCGGCTGCATTCTGCTGCTGACCCATTCCCAAGTGGCAGCACAAGGGTGAGTCCTCATCTAATGATGTCACTTCCTCATCTAACAACTGCAACTAAGACGACTAAAACTGTTGTTGCTAAGCAGTGAGGTCATGTGATGTTTCACCTAATGACCACTTCACTTAGCAATGGAAATTCCAGTCCCGGTTAGGGTTGTGAAGTGAGCTAATACTTGTACCTGGCCTTGGTTAATGGAGAATGCTCAGAATTATTTCTTGAATGGGCACGGTTTAGGAAGTCTAAGGCTAGAGGCTAGGTGGGAAATTGAAAAAAACACACAAAATATTATGGAAAGAACCCAAGATGGCCAACCTTTTCAATACCACCTCAAGAATCTGCTCAGGAAATCCTGAGGTCGTCAGCTCCAACTTGAAGGCAACTTTAATACAACAGCTGAATGTTCTTACAAGTTGCATGGAAACCTTGGTATCTTTCAATATGGTCACCCATTCTCTTTTCTCTCTTTTATTTCTCCAGCCTGATTTCAAAGGGTTGACTTTCACAGACCTGCCCTTGTGTTTACAACTAGACATCATGCAACGGCTGTCAGATGGGCGAGACATTGTGAGTCTTGGGCAAGTGACTCCAAGTCTTCAGGTGCTCAGTGAAGACCGACTCCTCTGGAAAAAACTCTGCCACTACCACTTCACAGACCGACAGGTAAATGGCAGTGGAAAATGATGTGGAAGCTCCAAAGAAATATAGAGAAAATAAATTGGAATAATCCTTAGTTCACCATCCATTCTTGATTAATCATGAAGCTTATTCAACCAAGGTGGCCTATCACACATGCACACTAACTTGCCTCTAAGGCTTCTCTTGAGGGCATATTGTTATCCGCAAAGTAATTATGGCATGCAGCTTATGCTTAAATGCTTTATTTCCTTCATGCCCTTCATAAAGGACTTTTTTTAAAAATTCCCCCACCATTTTTGGAGAAGGAAAACCTTGTAGTTGCTTCCAATTATTATTTCTTGTGTTAATTCTTGACCTCTCCTCATCCTGTCCCAACATTATTTTTAATTTTAAGATTTGCTACATCCACACTTACTGTTTCAAGGCAGCACGCATTCTCTCAGACTTACTTCTTCATGGGTTCTCTTTTTGCGGAATGAGACATACCGTGAGCCATATCTCCGTGTACTTTTATAAATCTATCATTTCTTTGGTGTTTTCTTTGTTTTAGATACGCAAGCGGCTAATACTGTCAGATAAAGGGCATTTGGACTGGAAGAAGATGTACTTCAAGCTTGTGAGATGTTATCCGCGGAAAGAGCAATATGGAGATACTTTGCAGCTTTGTAGACATTGTCATATTCTTTCGTGGAAGGTAGGTGGTCATTTTGTGCTGTTCTACTGAAATACACTGTAGAACTGAGTTTTTTTGTTTTCTCTACATAATTCATTGATTTTAGCAATCTTGTGGATTTTCACGCCATTTAAAAAATAACAGTTTTAAATTTCATATAATGATGAGTAGATTAATAAATGCCCTAATGTGTGAAGACACCATGTTTCTTTTTTTTATATCAACACAAACTTTATTATAGAAACTTTTGTAGATTTTTTCCTTTAACATTTTACTTTTTGTAAACTTTTCAATATCTTTTTTTTCAAGTTTTATTGAACAAAAACAAAAGAAACATTAAAAATATTGAACACATTACAATCCTCCTAACCCACATCTTTGTCTTACATTGCTAAATCACATATAAAAATAGTACATTTACATTCTATATATAATACCATATACTATATAATACATTTAATCATTTCTTATAGTCTTGATCATTTCTCTTTTCTAACCAACCATAAAACTTATCCCATATTTTGTAATAATCCGATTCATCCTTATTTTTTAGTTCCTTTGTCAATTTGTCCATTTCTGTGCACATCCAAATTTTCCTAATTATTTCTTAATTCATTTGGAGTTTCTTTACCCTTCCAGTGTTATGCATAAACCAATCTCGCAGCTGTAATTATATGAATTATTAAGTATATGGCATTCTTATCATATTTCCCCACATTGAGTCCTAAAAGAAAAAAATTCCGGTCTAAGACACTATGTTTCTTATCTCAGCTATGCATATTCTAAATGTTCCATTAACAAATGAAACCAGAAGACTGTAAGTTCTAGTGCTGCCTTAGGCAGGAAAGCTGGTTGAGATGACTTTGGGCCAATCAACCAGGAGACTGTGAGTTCTAATCCTGCTGAAGGCATGAACGCAGACGGGGAACCTTATGCCAGTCACTCACTCTTTCAGCCTAATCCATCTCCCAGAATTGTTATTGTGGGGAAAATAGGAGAAGGAAAGAGTATGTACATTCGCTGCCCTGAGTTGCTTATAAAGTGATAAAGGGTAAAAAAAAATGTGATGTGATTTTAAGCCAACCTTGCATATCTTCATATGATTGATGAATTCGTTATTGATGAGCATTTAGTATACCATTTGTCCTTCTGGTGCTGATAGAACTACTGGATGCAAATTTTAAAGATTTTGATGTTCTTGTTTTATAGGGCACTGATCATCCCTGTACGGCTAACAACCCAGAAAGCTGCTTGACTGCTCTTTCGCCACAAGACTTTATCAACTTGTTCAGATTCTGAATTCCCAAATAATTTCACTACCTATCGTATTGTTCCGATGGGACACTACACTGCTGAGCAGAATGGCTCAGTTTGTATCATAGTTTGTAAATAATACGGCTTGATTGTTTCTGAGTCAAAGACGACAAGAGACTTTTAGGAGGCAGAAGTAGCCATAATCTCATGGCCTTGGACTCTTGAGAGAATATAGCCTCCTAGTTGGACTTATGTAAAAAGGCAAGATTTTTGTAAATATTAAGCTTTGTAAGAATTGGTGTGCAAACTTTCGTTGACAAACAGTTTAGGAAATGCAAAGAAGAGTCACTCTGCAAATGTTTGGAAATGTCTTCTGGATTTTCAAAGCCAGAGGAATGATACACTGCAGTTAGGTTAAAGCTTGGAACTATTCCCAACTCTGCTTTTTTTATTTGTTTGCAGAAGATATTTATACCTAAAACTTTTTTAAAAAAAGATTTACAAGGGTATATCCCTTTATTCTTTAAAAAAAATGAACTGAATCCAGATAAAATATCCCAGTTTCTACCTCTGAAACAGTTTTCCAAATAAACCAGTGTGTGGTATAAAGCATCTGTACATCATCTAAGGTGATGTGTGGGTTTTTTTCTTTTTTAAATCTGTTGATAGTAACTTTCCTGGTGCTGCTTTTTGTAACAATTAAGTTTTAATTTATCTGGCTATCTTTTTATGGTATTTAAATGTAACTGAGTTCTGGGAAATTTGGAAATTTCCCTAGATCATTCTTGGATACCATTGAAAGCTGACTATGTTGTAAGTACAGCTTAGGCAGCTGGATAAACTACTTGAGTAGACCTTTTATTAGAAACATGTTTTGGTTTTTCAACTTTGCATGCCGTGCAGATGTTTACTCATTATCTTAAGAAAAAAAACCAACAATCTTTGTGCAATTTAAATATGGAAGATCACCCCTCTCAATGAGGATTGCAGTATTTGGGCTGCAAAATACCAGCAGCCATTAGATGTCAGGAAAGAGAGTTTCTAAGCTAACTCTTTGCTGACATCTACTGGTCATTGCGCACTTTGCAACCCAGGAATAACTTACCTTATGCTAGAGGGCATAATGCTTGTTCCTGTGATTTCATGAACCCAGTTTGGCAGTTTTGATATCATTTGATGTTAAAATTGATGATGCCGCATGGGTTATACCCAGAGCCTTCCCTCGGATAAAAGATGAAATAGCTAAGAAGCCACTTCCTATTTGCTAACATGGGGTTTGAATCCTGAGTGTAGATGAAATACCTGATTTTAAGAAAAAAATAGATACATGCACGCTGCATATCCAGGTAATGACTTTTCTAATCTCAAATTCAGACTTAATTATAGCTGAGAAAGAGTGTCTGAATCACCAAAACATTAGTCTTTCTCTTTGAAGCATTCCCTCTATAGAGTAGGAAAAATTCCCATATGGGCATGGTGTTTGCATCAAAGGTTGAGCGTTTGAGACATTGATGTGGTCAGGAAAATGGGAAGTCAGACTGGAATACAGGTAGTTCTTGACTTACAACAATCTGTTTAATGACAACAGTACAACAGCGACCATTTGTTGCGCTCACAATATCCTCGTGATCACTTGATCAAAATTTTGGCACCTGGCAATCGGCATGTATTTACAATGGTTGTGGCATCCTGGGGTCTGATTGCCATTTGCAACCTTCCCACCTACCTTCCAATAAGCAAAATCAATAGGGGAAGCCAGATTCCCTTAATAACCATGTGATTCACTTAGTAACTGCAACAATTTGCTTACCCACCATGGCAAAACAAAAACAAACAAAAGTTGTAAAAGTGAGAGTGGCTCACTGAACAACCGCCCTGCTTAGCAATGGAAGTTCTGCTCTTCCTCGTGGTTGTAAACAGTCACAGTTTCACTTATAGTGAAACTGCCTTGCTTAACAACCAAGTTGCTGATCCCACCAATTGTTGCTAGCCAAGGATTACTTGTAAGTAAATAGGAAACTTGTGTTTTAATAGATAGGTTTTGTCAGAAAGAAAGCCCCATTTGGACAAATAAAGGGTTATCAAATGTTAAGGAAAAGGTTTTGTGATTGGAAGATTAGATGCAAATGAAGATTAAAAAGAATCAGAAAGTTTCAGGGGCATCTGCAGGAAGGGTGCAAAATGATGACAGCAATGTTGTAATCGCATGAGAGATTAACTCTTTTGTAGAGGTTTGCAAAAACCTTATGGCATGACATAACTTCCTGCAGTAGTGGCGTTTTAAAGTATGCTTTTGTATATATGTGTGTGTGAAATCATTTTTATTTACTGTTCTCACTCAACTTTAAAAAAAAATTACTCTGCATAGGCTGCAAATCTGTTATTCTTCTGGCCTTATGAAATACTGCCTTATACGGGTTGTCCTCGACTTACAACAGTTCACTTAGTGACCATTTGAAGTTGCAGTGGCACTCAAAAAAGTGATTTAGGACCTTTTTTCACACTTAATGACCACTGCAGCTTCCCCAGGGTCACATGATGAAAATTCAGGCGCTTGGCAACTGACTCATATTTATGACGTCGGTGGCAGTGACCTGGGAATCAAGTGATCAACTTTTGCGACCTTCTGACATGCAAGGTTAATGGGGAAGCCAGAATCACTCAACAACCGGATTACTAATTTTTAACAACTGCTGTGATTCACTTAACAACTGTAGAAAGAAAGGTC
The DNA here is from genome assembly GCA_015471245.1 of Laticauda colubrina. NCBI lineage: Eukaryota > Metazoa > Chordata > Lepidosauria > Squamata > Elapidae > Laticauda > Laticauda colubrina. Next base: position 14,964,606 of record BLBF01000002.1, read on the forward strand.
TTAAAATGGAGCACAATTCACTTCACAAAAGTCCCGCTTAACAAAAGAAATTTTGGGCTCAACTGTGGTGGTAAGTCAAGGACTACCTGTATCTACCCAGTGTTTTGAAAACTCTGCTACTCGAAACCCTTGGTGGCTAGGAGGTGAATTTTTGATTTTTTTAAAAATTCGACATAATATGTCAATGCTACACTGCAGAAAAGCTGATTGTTGGACCGATGTTGTTTGAAGGCTAATAATAATATTCTGCATCACTTGTATAGGATATTAACTTTATAACTTTGAAGTTGAATCTAGGATTTTGAGACATGTTCACCCAAGTTCAGGGATAAAAACCATACTTCAGAATAGTCCGATGGTCTCATATTACCATTTTTGTCTGGAGTAGGATCCTGAGCTATAAGTTCCTGGAAACCATTTGGCAAAATCTCTGGTTCTGCATAAATTTGTGCCCAGAGTATTAGGGCATCCAACCAGTTAACTAACCTTCCCTACAAAATCAACAGTAAACACACAATGATGTGCAATGATGCCTTCTTTGAAATAGGCCTGGAATCTTCCAGGTGCAGTAAAATGTCTACGAAATCTTGATATTTCTTTGCCTTCTATTCACACACTACATAAGGGAGAACAGACTTGACATATTTTTTTCAGCAACCTGTTGATGGATCATTTTAGCAGCTCTACAGTTTGACACAATAACTTGCGGTGCTTTGTGAAAACATTTCTTCTTGTTTGCTAAATTGTTGGCAGAAATACTGCCCTGCTGTCAATATGCTTTTATGACTTGAAGTGTCTGATCTATTTCACCTACCATGGTTCCTTCTATTTAAGATTCTGCAGTCTAAAATTCTGTTCTAATGTACAAAGTGCAAAGCATTTTTTAATTGTTCGCTTCAAACCTTTTCACTGCTAGTTGTCTTTTTCCTTTCCATAAAAGTGTCCAGGGCAGCAGGAAAAAAAAAGAATTAGCTGCACTGATTTTTTTTTAAATTAGATATCAACACTCCATCAACACATTATTTTTGAACAGAGTGTTTTGGTTTTGTAATTATTTTTTTTATATTCTTGTGAACAACTCTGGGATCTTTTCTGTGAGATGGGAAAAAAATATGGAAATGAATTCAAACACTTGTCAGATAAAATGCTTTTGCACTATAGTAGATTGAGTGTCTTCTATACCTTTGCAAATACTTGATGGCTAATAACTGTTCCAATTCCAGATTTTTTTCCCCATTTCTATAATCCTAAACTTTGGAGATATTTAAAAATCATCTCCATGCAGGATACAAAACAACACAAAAGTGAGTGCAATTAGCCCAGAAACCAATGAGCCATATTAGAACTAGTAAATCAACCATTAAAATGATGGCTACAATATTCTTATTGGCAGAAGCTCTAATTGTTCTCTTGCATGGAAATGTGCCACAAGTAGTAAAAAAAATGATTTGATCACCATTTCCCAAATTTCTCCAAAAGCATGTATTTTCAGCATTTGAGCTTTATTCTAGAAATATTTGGATCTGGAAGTCTTGCAGTGTTTAATCTTACAATGCTGAACTTAGTACAGGTAGCTCTTGATTTACAAGAGTCTGTTTAATGATAGTTTGAAGTTATAATGACATGGAAAAAAGTGACTTAGGATAATTTTTCACACTTACGACCATTGCAACATCCCCAGGGTCATGCGATCAAAATTCAGCTGTATGTCAACTGACTCATATTTATGATGGTGGCAGTGTCTCAAGGTCATGTGATTCCCAGAATGTTTCCAATATTCTGAGAAACAATGGGGAAGCTGGATTCACTCAACTAACTTTAACAACTGCAGTGATTTACTTAACCGTGGTAAGAAAGGTTGTAAAATGGGGCAAAGCTCACTTAATAAATGTCTCGCTTACTGACAGAAATGTTGGGCTCAACTTTGGGATCATAAGTCGAAGACCACCTGTATCTGCCTTCAGGGATGGCTCCTTAGCACTTTTGTTGTTTTGTTAGTACTTTATGTTCACTAGTATTCAGTGGTAGGAACCATGTAGTATATAAAAAAGACCTTTGAAATATATTCCAGTTCTTGCATTATTTTTTATTCTTCCTTTTTTTTTGAGATTGAGATTTTAAAAAAAAAGATGGTTAGATGGGCTATGAAAATCTGCAGGAAATCCATTCTAAAAGGATTTTTCTGGAGTGTTGGGTTAGTTAGATCCTATCACAATTATAAATATTGGTATCAGTGATCTTATAAATATTATAGGATCCACAGTGTCTGAAGAGCAAGGGAGAGATTTTATCCTACTGCCATAGCACAGGTCTTACTCTGTTTAAAAGGTCCATCTGTGCTATTATGTAATTTATTTCTCGAAGAGATTTGGTAGAGAAGATTTTCCCATGACGATCTTATTTTATGCTCCTACAATCTCAGGCAATCTAAGCCAATGTTTCCAAACTTCAGCCAACTTTTAAGAGGTATGGACTTCAACTTCCAGAATTTCTGAACTCCACACTTCTTAAAGTTGTAAAGATTGAGAAACATCAGGCAAAGCTATTATATCACTTACTGTATCAATCTGTGAGCGTAGTTTCAAACATTCAGCCATGAAAGGATTGCAAATTGTAGATGATAGTGTAGCAGGCTACATGAAATCAGCCATTTGTGGTTTGGCTAATAAACCATGGTTAAATCAATAACTTAGATCAAAGCCTCAACTCAAACACAATCTTGACAAATATTTTAAATTTTGCTATACTTAATCCCAGGAATTCAGTTCCAAAATGAGTAGCAGTAAGTCCATAATTTAATGGATCTTGATTTAAGTTTATACTTTGAGTGCAGTGGACAAATACTGGATTTCTATTAGGTCTTACTCCCATTTAACAAATTAATATATTTTGTTCAGTTAGTCGAGGATATGTCAAATAGAGAGATTTTACTGCAAATTATGCTGCTTTAGTTATGCAAATGAGGCAAATTCAGATTTAATAGGCAACACTCTCCCCAATGGTCCATGAAGTCAACATTTTACTCTATATTTTATTTTCACACGTTTTCATTTTAGATTTTTTTTATATATATATATATATATATATATATATATATATATATATATATATATATATATGCGCTGTTCAGCTTATGTTCAGCTTATATGTATGTATGTATGTATGTATGTATGTATGTATGTATGTATATATATATATGTGCTGTTCAGCTTCATTATGACGTGGGATAATACCCGAAGGAAGCTGAACAGCACACATGTAAATACCCGCAAAAGCTTTAAAAAACATATATATATATATTATCCCACATCATTGTAGTTATGCTTTTAAAGTTGTAGCAACATTTCGGCAGAATCTCATCTGCCATCATCAGGCTTCTGTATGTATTCTATTAAAATTACAATACAGAAGCCTGATGATGGCAGATGAGATTCTGCCAAAACATTGCTACAACTTTAAAAGCACAACTATGATGATGTGGGAAAATACCCGAACAAAGCTGAACACCATACATGTAAGTACCCGCAATAACTTAAGAAATATATGTGTGTGTGTGTGTGTGTGTGTGTGTGTGTATATATATATATATATTTGTTTTTTTAAGCTTTCGTGGGTACTTACATGTGTGCTGTTCAGCTTGCTTCGGGTATTATCCCACGTCATTGTAGTGCTGTTAAAGTTGTAGCTTTGACAGCACTACAATGACATGGGATAATACCTGAAGGAAGCTGAACAGCACACACACGCGCACATATATGCTGTTCAGCTTCCTTCGGGTATTATCCCACGTCATTGTAGTGCTTTTAAAGTTTTAGCAATGAACGAAGGAAGCTGAACAGCACACATGTAAGTACCCGCGAAAACACACACACACACACACACACACGCATATATATATACACACACACACACATATATGCCTATATCTGTATATTTGTTTAAGAGGGTTTTAAAAATTGAAATGACATACGGGGTGAGAAAGTTTAAAAAAACAAACCTCATTATGTAATTTTAAAAATCTTTTTGTGCAGCCTTTTTGCAGCCTTCTGAAAATCCTTCTATATAAATTTTGCACATTCTTTTTCTTGCATGTTCAACTATTTGACAACTGCTTGGTACAAGTAGCAATCATTTTCTTTCCTTTTGTAAACTGTTTTTGACACTGAAATTATGAATAAAATATTCATAAAATAAAAGACTGGCATTTCCATTGCTTTAGCTGGAACAAGCTTCTGGTTACAAAATGTCAGAAGGTGGCAATCATTACCCTTCACTCCCTATTTTTTATAGGAAACATGCAAACATGTCACTATACTTTTCAGAAATGAAGGTGCAGATTAATTATTGTGAGTATACACCAGCCTTGTTAGTTTAGTGGCCTCTAGATATGATGGAATATAACTTCCAAGGCTTTGCATATCTGCCTGGGAATTTGTGTTATCCAAGCTTCAAAGATCAATTTTTTTATATTTATTCAGTTTATTTCATTGGGGAAGCTGGCAGGAAGTTGGAAGTACCCATTGCTTTTTTGTCCGCTTTTGGTTATTCTGTCTAAAGGTTGCATCATGGCAACTGGACCAAACTTGGTTAATCTGAGACATTTCAGTGCTCATCCAAGCAACTTCATCAGTCAGTTTTGATGAAACACCTCAGATTAACCAAGATTGATCCAGTTGTCATGATGCAACCTTTAGACACATTTGGACTAGATGCCTGAATCTTTATCAGCATATCTTGGTCATTATGTTTTTTTGTTCAGATAAGGAAATATTTCTGATACAATGACAAATGGGGCATGGATTGTCTCGTATGGACTAAGAATGACTTCTTGCTCCTGCTAAAAATATCCAGCTGCAAATTCCACATTGGCTGTAGTACAAAAATCTTGTTCTGATGGAATTCTCCCCATCTACCCAGAAATGAAATTAATAGTTTCACTGTGTCTGATCACCATCTGATTTTTTATGTTGAATAAGTAAATAAAAAGAATTCTGAACTCAAGAGAGACAGATTACTCTTGCTAAATCAATAAATTTCTTTTTATTTTATTTCATTTGCAAAAAGGTCACACATCTCCCTTCAAAATGGCTTAAGACTTCCAAAACTACAATCTAAACCAGGAAGAGCAACTATAGCAATTTTATGTCCTGTGGACTTCAACTCCCAGAATTCCTGAGCCAGCCCTGTTAAATTCTGGGAGTTGAAGTCTATAGGTCATAAAGTCATAGTCGCCCATCTCTGATCTAAAATCCCTAAACCGGGACGTAAATACACGACCACCCGGAATTTTTATTTTACCACAAGCCTTGCACTTTGAAAACCACGATTTTTGACTCCACCTCTTGGGGAATAAGAAAACATATTTTTTTCTAGAATAGAATAAATTATTTTTGACAGCCAGTTTAGACTAGTAGTTAAGGAGTTGGACGAGAAACCAGAAGAACACAAATTCTAGTCCTACCTTTGGTCCAACCACCAGGAGACTGTGAGTTCTAGTTTGACTTTAGGCATGAAAGCTGGCTGGGTGACCTTGAGCCAACCACTCCCAGCCCAACTTATACCACAAGGCTGTTGTAGGAAACTAGAAGTTGGGTACATTCTATACATGGCCTTGAGTTGTGCAAACAAGGTGGAATATAAATCTATAATGCAGTTTTAGAAATGTGTGTAGCTGGAGGTTGAAATATCAGGCATTTGCAGAAGTAGGTTTTCTTCTTGAGACGTTTCACACAGCTAATGTCAAAACACTTCACATTATTGAGTTTGGTCATAAAACACTGGCAAGAAGAAAACCAAGTACAAAGCAAACTCAGATTTGCTTCTGAGATTTGTGAATTGTAGAAAAACTAAAAAACTAAAAATAAATCCAAATGACTGGAACAGAAAACATGCTGATCCAAGAAAAGAGTCACATTAAATATTCCTCTATAACTTATTCCAAGTTTAGAGCAAATAAACTGCTTTGTTAAAATATATTTTTGCAATGCAACAGATGCCTCTTTTAGTTTACTTTATTGTTGTACAATGAAATCAAACACCATCTCCAGTGCACATCATGACCATGAAAATAAACACAAACAGGCATCCTTCACTCTCCACCCATTGAACCAAAAAAACCCAACACCACACCAAAACATGCATTATACAGCAGAATTCAAAAGAGCTACTGCCCTGGGATAGAAGCTGTAGAACTGAAAAGGGCTGCTTAGACTATATTTACATCTCTGTTCAGAGCAGGAATCCAGATGACTACTGAAGAATGACTAATTCACTACTGAAGAATGTACACCAGGCCAAGGAAGTGATAGTTATTTTAGAGGTCGCCTCTCTCAAGGAGTTCCATTTAGTGCAACCAAGAAGGGCCTTCTCCGTGGTGGCTCCCTTTTTGTAGAACATAATCTGCAAGATTGGCCTTGATACTCTTTGCAAAGGTCCTGAAGACATGGTTTTGTCAATGAGCCTGGAATCCCAGGGTGATAATGGAGCCCATCAAGTGATTTGCTTGACTGTTGTCAACACGGGGGTTGCAGTGGGTTATTGGGTTTTGTATTTGAGCCTTTACTTCTGTAAACTGTCTGGAGTCACCATGAGTTGGCAAGTCATATATATTTTCTTAATAAGTAAAAATCCATCAGAGAGCTCACAGCCTTACTTGGTCCTTGGATCTATTGTTGATTTGTTCTTACATTCAGATTTCCCCCCGAACATTTGCCCAGAATCTGGGATGTTAAATAACTGAACTATAATAATGCCCTTGACTGTCTTTTCCCAAGATTAACACACTCAGTCTCTCTTCATAAGATTTTTCAGTTTCCTAATATCTTTGTTGCCTTTCTCTGCAACTCTCCGTTTTTCCTAAATCTTCATTAAATTGCAATGCACACACATGACCTAAAGCAGATTTGAATAATGCAGATTACAACTGAAAGACTACTTTCCGTGATCTGGAAGCTATTCCATCAATGTAGTATAAAATTGCATTTTGTCAGCCACATCATGTTGCTGATTTCTATTTTCAGCTTGCGATCAACTGTCCTTGAGACTTGGGATTGGTGGCTCAAAATGTTCCCAAATAGCTTAGTAGAACGGTGCTTCAATCAATTCCACAAGACTGGTGCAACTAGAGTCAACATAGAGTAGATCCAAATCAATTTTATTTCTCAATTGCTTCAAATATTTCCTGCAGTGGACTTATAGGTATTTTTCTCAAGAGAGTTAGGGTTAAATTAAGGCCATTGGCTGGCAATTATCAGACATAGTAAGAACAAAGAAATGATTTGCCTGTTATAGTCACAAGGTAGTGCTTAATAAAGGCTCTTACTCATGTTGAACACTTATCTTTTCCCTGTAATGCACGAGGCAACTCTTCTCCTGTTTCATTTCTTGAAGTTCCTTGGAAACCCAGTGGACTCTGGGATCCAAGAGCAGGGAGAAGCCACCCAAAAACAATCTGATCCCAAACCTTTCATCACTCTTTCATTGCAAGTTATGACCAAGGCCTGAGTCAAATTATGTATCAGGGTCTCAAGAATAACTCCAGGCTCCCTCTGGAGTCCAAGTAGGTCTGTCAAGAGTCTGAACAGATTGAAGGAATAAGTTCACCCTCTAAAATGGAGAACTCTAAGCAGACACAGAATGATATGTCCATGGCAAAGGGCTATGTTAATCTCTCCCATTTTCAAATCATGTCGCCGCTGCCTCAAGGCAAAACCAGACCCAATGTCTGATAAGGGTTTCCTCTTTGAGCAGGGGTTTGGACTAGAAAAGGGCTCTCCAAACTTGGCAACTTTAAGGACTTGTGGATTTTAACTCCCAGAATTCCCCAGCCAGTATGGCTGGCTGAGGAATTCTGGGAACTGAAATCTCCAAGTCTAAGTTGCCAAGTTTGGAGACCTCCAAGATCTCTTGCAACATGTTGTTATTCTGTTCTGTTCTGATGCGAGAATGATCGATGTGCGAGGACTTCAATGACTTGGACAAGTCTATGGTTGCCATGATGACTATGAACTCCTAAGCAATCTGTTTCGGGAACCAGAAAAAGCAGGTTGAAGACTCCAAGTATTTTTAAGTCTAGAAAACTCCACTACCAACCCAGCGACAAGAGACTATGACAGAGAAGCAACTATGCAACAGACTGGAGTATTAGCAACCATCCCGACTGTCACGAGAGCCACAATAGGTTTGTTTTATCTGTTATGAGCAATGCAGTGTTCCAGAAAGCCACAAGAGTCCCTGGATGACAATAGCCATGCTTCTCCAGCACCTATCCAGCTGCTGCACTGATACCATAGTTGAATTTATTTAAATGTAATGTAGGTGCAAGAGAGAGGATCCCCTGCCAATGCCCAACCAGGTCTCAGGTATACATGCCATGACATTCACACTTCCCAGGATATGTGACAGTGAAATCATGGGTGGGAAGGCCTTATTTCAAACAGACCAGGCATTCTGTAGGAGGAGCTAGAGACCAAAAACCTTTGAAGGTCCAATAACCAGGCATAAAGGAAGAGTCTTGGCAGAGGATGAGATGCTAGATAGCGTCATTGACACAATGAACATGAATTTGGGCAATATCTCGGATACAGGAGAGGACAGGGGAGACTGGCATACTATGGTCCATGGGTTTGTGAAGATTAAACATGACTTAGCGATTGAACAACATTAAACAACTTTGGAACTGGAATGCTGACCAGAGTTAACTCATTAAATCATCTTCCCCATAGTGAGCTGTTCCTAATCTCCTGCCATATCTTCTTTGCCTTATTGCCAGTGAAACACTTGCGACTTAACCCATCAAGCCCAACACATCAATTCTCACTAATTCATGCCAACCAGAGAGACCCGCCCAAACGCTAAGACAACAGCCAATTAAAATGATGTTCATCAGGACACAAAGAGTCAAAATGACTGGTAGAGGTATGTCTGAGTGTATATGTGGGTACTAATTGCCCCATATCTGATGAGATGCAAATGATTTATGCCTAAGCTGTCACTTGAGTCAGGCAAGTATCATGTGTTCTTGTTGGGAGCGAAATTAAGTCAGCCATATTAGTTATTGTGGTGACATCATGTGTAACATCACATGATGGTGCCTAATACCTAAACAAGTCACTAAGTCTTCTGAAGGAGGCTTATTGATCATTATGACTCTTATTAAAAACTATCCACTAGAGGAGAAAAAAAGAAGAAACCAACAGCTTTGTTTTACTGAGAGACTTGAAGTAAAGACTGACATCTAGTGACAGGCCACTGTACTAGTCCTAAGTCATGTTTCCAGGATTTCTTGACAACAAAAATTCCTAATTGGAAATGTGAATTACAAGAGGGGACTTTTTAATCATGCTTGGTGGACATTCAAAAAAGTTATTTTGGTTTCAAATACTTAATCTAGAAGATATTAAAGATTGATATGCAACTGAAACCAGAGATGTTTCTTTTGGGACTGATTGTGATTCTGAAAAAGTTGGAAAAAATCTCTGGGAACTATTTTTTAATGTATAATTAACAGCAGTAAAACTTTTATATGTATAACAGTGGAAAGATTTGACAATACCTACGATGAAGAATGGATGGTGAAGATGATGGAACTTGCTAAGATGATAAAATTGAGAGTTTTGATTAAAGACATTCATTTTAATGCTGATTGGAAACTTTTAGACTTTTTGCATGTGATAGAAATGAAATTATACTATATAGGTTTTGTTATTAGAAAACAATGTAGATGATATAAAAATGAATGTAACCTTAAAGTAAGGTTGAGTTTATTTTTTTTTAAACCTGCTTTTATTTTTAACTAACTCAAGATGGTTAATATACATAATATTCCTTCCTCCACTTTTCCACACAACAATCCTATTGTCATGCCCCTGTCGGAATCTGATTCCGAGGGGGATGCTGAGCAGCAGTCAGGGAGTGGGAGTGTGGCTCCATTGGCTGTGGAAGAAACTGGGGAAGGGCAAGGGTCAACTGGCCAGAGCAGGGAAAAGGTAGAGCAAGGCAGAGGGAATTCAGAGGAAGATCCAGGCCCACCCCCTCTTCATCTTAGGGCACACAGAGAGAAACAGAGAAGGGAGCAACATGAGTTGCATGGCTTACAGGGGAGGAAAGGGCCCTGATTCCCTTCATTAGCTGCAGCTGTGAACACAGTGTTTAAAAAGGGAGTTTGTGCACAGCAACTTGTTGGAAACAAATCGTGTATTATCTTGTTTTGTTGAGGCTTATCTGGGTTCCTGGCATCTCAACTGTGTGTATTTTGTTGGCCTTTGAAGTCTGCAATTCCTTATCCTGCCCTGTCCAGTTAACTGCTACAGCGTGGTTTGTGTGGATTTTGATTTACAGTTTATATGTACTTTGTTTTCAGACTGAATTTCCTCCACTTAAAGACTGTTCTTGGGAGAGTTTTTTCTCCAGCTGAAGGTAACTGGACATTGGGGGCAAAGTTGGAGGTATTAAAGGGACTTTTCTTACTTATGTGACTGTGTTGCCTTTGTGCCATGCCCTGGATCATCACACCTATGAGGTGGGTTGGCCTGAAAGAGAGTGACTGGCCCAAAGCCACCCAACCAGCTTTTATGCCTAAGGCAGGACTAAAACTTACTGTATCCTGGTGATTGGCCCAAAGTCACCCAACCAGCTTTCAGGCCTAAGGCAGAACTAAAACTTATAGTCTCCTGGTTTCTAGCCACTAGACCAAACTCTTTAGTGCCATACATATTCAAAAGTAAAGTTTTATTTCCTAAGTTCATTTTTATTTGCTGCAACACAGTTTAACATTATTCCAACTTTGACCATGGTAATATACAAATAACATGGCAAATCTATACACATACTTTAATTCTTCATTCTTCTTCATAGTTCTAACTGGCAAATTCTTGCACAAAATCAGAGAGTTTCAGCACAAAACCCCAGCCCGCATCTGCCTTCATACTAATAAAGTCATCCAGATTCATCTTGCAATCTTAAAAGAAAAAAAAAAGAAGGCATTGAAAGTTACTTAAGTTTTTTGAAGCAGAGAAAATATTGTCTGCTTTAGAGAAAAGAGGCTGTGCTTTCAATTTTCTTCTTCTAAGACTCATTTCCTGATGGCAAAGCTAACATTGCTCCATGAAGGAAATTGAGTCCTCCAGACTCTAGTTGTCTTTAAGTCACCATGACAGAAGTGGGATGAGCTTAAAGTTTGGAAGAAAATAGCTCAGGATAGATCCATATCTAAACTCTAGCAGAGTAAGGAAGGAGCTGAGTAAAGAACTGGGTTGCTGAAACTACAAATATGAGATTAATAAGACTAAGAAAGTGCAGTACCTACTCTCTGAATTTGGAATCTTCTGATTAGAGTTTCTCAGGTTGGCTGGGGAATTCTGGGAGTTGAAGTCCACACATCCTAAAGTTGCCTTGGTTGAGAAACACTGTTCTGGATACAAAGCATTTGCTGCACCAAGTCTTGGAAATAATCATGAGCCCCTATGAATCAAGCTCAATTTGGACACATTGCTCTACACTGTACAAACTCAACCAATTAAGGCTTATTTGATAAAAACAAACCACACCTTACTCCAATGTTTAAACTCAGTATTAACAGGAGATCTACTGTTGTTTGGGTGTCTAAAATTAATATTTGTGATTTACCTGCAGTTTCAATACATGGATATCGGGGAGGAGTTTTCAGCCAGTTCCCACTAACATCTTTCATGTGCGATCGGTCAGAAGCAAAAGTCTTCAGATACATATCAGCTCGAACCAATCTGACTTTCCTAAGGAAGACAAACGTTTGCAATAATTGATCAGAGTTGCCTTTCTCAGAAAGCAGAAGGAAGACTTGAGTTCCAACAAGTGTTTTTAGTTACAGCTGCATCAAGTATTAAATTGCTGTTCAACTTCAGACTCACCTTATGTTAATTAACTACAAATGGCTGACATTTTACATTAAATAGGAATATTTTACAGGTAAGTGTAAATTTAAGCCAAAAGTGAAGTACAAGGAATTCTATATATATGAAAGAAGCCCTTTGGATAAATTTGCTAACCCTGCCAAACTATAAAGTGCTTTGGTTGGTCCAGGAGTTGTGTCAATCCACAAGCCACAGTTTATACCTACCCACAAGTCACAGTTTATACTACTGCATGGTGGCTAATACAGTCAAGTTACAGGTGGTTCCTGCATATTATGGTGGTTCATTGAAAAGGCCTTGCTTTAATGATCCCACTCTCTGCTCTCCCCGTAACAATTGTTAAATGATATGAGGATTGTTAAATGGAGCAAAGGGTACCTCAGGGATGGGAGAGCCCCGAAACGCCTGTACAAATTTGGCAATGAATTTGCTGTGAGGCTGAGGCTGTAAGAAAGCTGATCCTGTATCAGCATGCAAGCTGGCTGGTCTCTCCTTGCTTGCCGGACGTGATGCTGTGAGTACAGCATCCCTGAGGCCAAATGACTGTGAGGATAGTATGACCACCGTAACTTTGAAACTGGGTTGTAAGTAGCTTTTGGGGAGCCTGTGATTAACTTCAAACAGTAGCTAAGTGGCCAGTTGTAAGTCAAGGACTACCTGTATGATTAAGTAAGCAATGGTCTTGATACAATTCATAAGCTACAGATTCAGTGGGACTTACTTCTAGGTTACAGATTGTAAGAAGTAACTAAATGCTGTTGAAGAGAACTTAATATCTGTCATTAAGTGTTGTACCTTATGATTCTCGATGAATGTATCCTTTCTTTTTATGCACACTAACAGCATATGCATCAAGGCAAATTCCTTGTGTGTCTAATCACACTTGGCCAATAAAGAATTCATTCATTTAAATGCAATTGAAGAGAACTTATTTTGGAAATATATATAAACTACATCATTTTATGTTCTGGGATTTAAAATAAAACAAAGGTTTAAAAAATTGAGCTATTCATTTCATCGGATGCATTTTTGGCATTAGTGCAATAAGATTTTATTACTTCACATATACTCCATTAACAGATTAATAGAACTCTGTACCTCATATTTATTTTTATGATGATCATAGAGAGCTTTCCACTTCTTCAGGCTGATGCAATAACAATCTCAAATTATGAACTGAAATGTAACATGTCAGGCTAACTTTGGCATACCTGTCTTACTATTAAAGCTATGGTGGGAATGTTTGTGATTGATATCCCCACCTTCGAAATTCAGTGTTGATAATGCTGTCCGATTTGAAAGCCTCTTCAATGTAAGTGCCAAAAGGGCATGGAAAAGGTAAGACAGTATCAAGATCATAGATAAAGTTCTGGTCTCCGTTCGACACATGTAGCAAAACAACATGGTAATCCTGAAAAGATGGAGAATGAGAACCTGTGGTGATTACAGAGGAAGCTGGGGAAAAAACACGACATGTAAAAACCCAACTCAACAATATGTTATATAATTTATTCATTTTTAGTTTATTGGGTTCCTTCACAGCTCTGGTATACAAGAATGCTAGCCAGCTGAATCATAGAATGGATTATTCTAAAGCAGGGGTCCCCAAACTTGACAACTTTAAGACTTGTGGACTTCAACTCCCAGAATTCTCAAGCCAGCTAGTGGAGAATTCTGGGAATTGAAGTCCACAAGTCTTAAAGTTGCCACGTTTGGAGACCTCTGTTCTGAAGAGTTTAGCATGCATTGTTTGAGCATTTTGTCATTGTCCTGGTGCAAAGCAGCCCAGGATCTAAGCTAAAAAGTCAAATATAGCCAAAATATGTATGAGATTTAAGATTTCATGTCACCATTTGCACAGGAAAGCAAGTAAACCAAAAATGTCTGTTTCATTCAAATCAGTAAATTACAATTAATCATTTTAGAACTAACCAAGATTATATCAATATCAAAACAAGGTTTAACAGCCTTTTGGTCTTGGTGATTTTTCTAACGCAAATAAACCAGGAAACACATTCCTAGTTTAATATATGCAGCTGGTTTATGGAATGAATTCCCATTTTTAAAAACCCATTCATAAGCTAGCTCATTAAGCTACAATCTGATCACCCAAATAGAACAGCTGAAAATGATGGGACTTCAAACTGAACTCATCCAGAGGACATTGTTGTTAATCAGATGTATCTCCTGCCTTTTGTTTAGGACTTCAAGGTAGCATACACAGTGTCTAAATCTTCCCCCCAAACAACGACCTTATGGTACAGGTTGGCTGATCCAGAGTGATTGGCCCAGTTACCCAGTGAACTTCTATGGTTGAGTATAGACTAGATCAGGTCTCCAAACGTGGCAACTTTAAGACTTGTGGACTTCAACTCCCAGAATTCCTCAGTCAGCTACGCTGAGAGCTGAACTCCACAAGTCTTAAAGTTGCCAAGTTTGGGGACCCCTGGAGTAGATCTTGGTATTTCTACTCCTGGGTCCACCAACTTAACCACCATAATGGCTGAAGAAACATTTTTAAATCACATTGGGTTACACTGGACTGAGCGCATTTCACTGATCTGGTTGTCATAGATACATTTAAAAAACAATTGCATGGTAGGGGCAGTTGGAAATGGGGCAAAGAAAATTTAGATTTATTCACCCAGATCACAGGCTGATCTTCACATCCTGCCTGCTGCTTCCAAAGTGGTACCTGCAGGTTTCAAAGAACATAGTTAAAGTAATTTAATGTCTAAGACTCCCATCATTTAATAGCTAATACATTTTCAACAAATGCTATGTAAATACCCAAGGGTATTTTTTGTGGCTGTAACATCTACTATACAAATTATTTTTCTGGCATCGTAAGCTCAATAGTTTTATCCCTTCAAAAACATGACAGTGAAATAAATGCCTATCCTTTTCTTATGTCCAGCATTCATTTCCCTACTGTTCCTTCTACAACTCCTATCTGCCTGCTTCTTTTTTGTAAAATATGCATTGTTTGAATAGATTGCATTGTTTGAATAACACAGCAACAATAACAAAGGCACTCTTTTGCCTTTCAAAGATTTTGAAGGCCTTTCCTCAGTCATTTATTCTGCTATATTGGATTATATTTACATAGTTAGCTAAGCGAATGATTAACTAGGTAGAGTTCTAGGTTCTAGCAGTACACAAGCACACTAGCTGGGTCAATAACTTCCACCTGGGGAAATACCAATAGCTCAACATGTGACCTATTGTCGCAAAACAGTGTTGCCAAACATCAATGACCCTTCCCTATTTGGCTAAGTCAGCAGCATCCTACAAAATTTGTGTTTGGGAACTGTGTCATGTGACTGCCAGACCTCTATAGTGAGTTTTGCATTAGAGTAAATTACATTTATGGCTATTCCACACCACCACCTCATTTCTTTGGAGGACTGAATGAACAAATCCCCCAGTGTGTACAACATGGCAGATCAGAAAAGATAGTTTGACTCAACTTGTTCAGGTACAATTTGGGCTTAGAACTGTGACTCTCCAGCCCCAGTACTGACTAGGTTACTGTGTTCATACAGCATGCTGCACTCTGGTTAAGCAGAATACCTGAACTGTATCACTATGTCTGGATCAGGATTATAAATTGTAATTTACCTGTACTGCAGCCACAACCCCTTTTAAAACTGTGGGAATTTTAAGAACACAAGCGACAATTGATAAAATAGAAATATAGGAAGAAGATGTATGTTTTATTATCCTTGTTGGATTGAGAAAGTATATCTACAACTACATTTTTATGACCACAACTGGAACAGGATTTCTGCTAAGCAGAATTTTTTTTATTTTATTCATCTGTATCCTGTTTATTATTTTTACAAATAACTCAATGTAATGACCATATCCAACACACCTTCCTATTTTCCCACAACCCTGTGAGGTGAGGTGGGCTGAGAGTATGTGACAAGGTCACCCATCTGGCTTTCACAGCTAAGACTGCACTGGAACTCATGGTCCATCTAGCTTTAATTATTAGACCAAAATGACTCTTATTATGCTCTTATTATGCTCTTAGAATTGTCAGCAATGGCATGAGGGGAATCTAAAGCTTCATACAGCTTTTGATCCTAACATTTAAGGGAGTTTTTTTGTTTTTGCTCCACTGACACATCCCAACTCACCATCTTTCTGTCATTGGAAATGAAAACAGCATAAAATTCTTCCAAAGGGTATTGATTCTTGTTTCGGATATGTTCACAAAGTTTCCAGATATTTTCTTCACTATAGAGAAATAAAAACATAAGCTCACATGCTTTCAAATTTTTGTGTTTTTCTGGATCTAAAATCTTAATTTTTCAAGGTTATTCTGCATTCCCACATTTTATTCAGTTCTCTCTTCTACATAATTGTACAACTGGTCATAAATTACCTGGAATCAGGATTTCATCCTGCCAGGGTATGTATACATTTTGTATACACATCCCTTTTTACCAGAGATACCAAAGGGTATCTTTGAAGATGTAACATCAATTTGCCTAAATAGGCTCCTTGTTTTATATTACAGTGACTAATTGTAATATGTTGTGTTATTCTGTATCTATTTATCAGCATCTAATAAATCAAAATGTTCTTTCAAAAATGCTTCCGGATTGTTTGGAGGGCTGGAGGAACTTTTGACAGACTGGCATCGGCTGTCCGATGAAGACTTTCTGGAATTATAACGGCGATCGCCGGGTTTTATAATAGGGGCACCCTTTCTTACCAATAGCAGCTCGTATAGACGCAAACGGAGCGAGAAGAGACGACTGGGTCATAGCCGGCCAGGACGGCCTCCGCCATTGAAGCCCGTTGTTTTCTGACCAAGGGGAAGGATTAAGAGGTACATTTCCCGGAGAGAGCCTGAACAAGAAGCCGCTCGTCTCTGGCATCAGAAAGCGGTTGAAGAAGCATCGGTCCACGCATGCGGTTCCGAACGTCCTGGGGGGGGGGGCGCGTTACAAGGAACGCCTTCCCCCGGAAACGCGGCTGCATTGCAAGGCCGCTCGACCCGACCGAGCCAAAAGGGGACGAAGCAGTTCAGCGAGATTGTGACAACTCCAGTCTGCCTGTGTTTAGAATTATATTCCGTCCAGTTCGCCTCTAAAGGCGCCACCAAATCTTTTATCAGGGCAAACACTTTCTTAGGCGAAGGCAGAAGCCTCAAATTAACAAAGTGGTTTATAATTTTTGAGTTAGTGTCAATTAAACTGATCAAAGAGAGGAGCAACCTGGAATTGAGGAGAAACGTCTTCCTAACAGTAGGGACGATTAACCAGTGGAACAACTTGCCTCCAGAAATAATGGGTGCTCCATCATTGGATGTTTTCAAGAAGGGTTTAGACAGTCACTAATCTGAAATCTCCTGCTTGAGCAGAGGGCTGGACTAGAAGACCTCCAAGGTCCCTTCCAGCTCTATTTTATTCTATGGAGCCCGATTTTCCCACCCTCTTCCCTCCCGTTTTACTGCAACATTGTTTAGAACTGTTCATTATAAGTAAAGGAGGGTCTGTTTTATCATGATGTCTCCAGTCATGTGTCCGTGGCTAAAGTTACAAGCATAAACATCAAACTCTAAAGCCCGTGTCCCACTGCACCAACGGATGCAAAGAGGATGTAAAACGGACAAAAAAGCTTGCCATCCGTTGGAAAACGCGATGCATCCGTTGTGTACTCACTGCGTACGTCTTTCATACGCTCTATCCGCCGAGCATCCGTCTACTGCTATTTCATCCGCTCAAAAAGTTTTGAGCCACACAAAACTTTTTGAGCGGATGAACTTTCCGCCGCGTACGATCTACATCCGCGACACATACAGCCAACAAACGTTCTACATCCATTGTCATCCGTTACACGTCCGCTGTATCCTCTGGGCATCCTCTGGGGATCCTCTGGGCACCCTCGCGACTCACATCCGCTCCAGCTGAAAACGGAAAGAGGGAGGAAGCGAAAGTTACACGGAACGTCCACACAGCATTAGTAGCACGGAAATAGAAAGGATGTAAGCGGATGCATCTCGTATATAAAGCATTAAAACAGACAAAACGTTTGTATATGGGATGTATCTCGGATATTTAGGATGTCTGGAGGATGCCTAGAGTATGTGGAAGAACACCTAGCGGAAAACTGACATTTCCTAGAAAAAGGGGGAGGAAATCACCTGGATCTCACTATCAGTCCAGCAGCCGTGGTGTGCAGACCTCTTCAGCCTTGATCTTGCTCTTCCACATCAGCCATTGATCTCCACCATGGATCATAACACAGTCTTTATGGTAGCTGCTATCATTTAACACCAGAACCAAGCCCTCTTCAGTCTGTTTCACCTTTTCTATGCAAGGAGAAGAAGAGAGCTGTGTGGGTCCAAGAGCTGTCTGGGTCCGAAGATGGATCGGGAGAAGAGTGGAGTTTGGACTCTATGACAAGCTGATGGTGGAGCTGAGGAATTAAGACCCTCGTGCATTCCAGCACTTCATGAGGATGCCACCAACCATGTTTGACGAAGTTGTGGAGCATCTGAGACCCAGGCTGACCAAGGCAAACACCAACTTCCGTCCCAGCCTGGACCCTGGACTGAAGGTGGCACTGACTCTGCACCACCTGGCCTCTGGGACCTCCTACAGGAGCATGCAGTACGGCTGGAGGATGCCATCCAACACCATCAGCATTGTGGTCAGAGAAGTGGTGCAGGCCATCATCGAAGAATATGTGGAGGAGCTCCTCCAGTGTCCCACCACTGAAGAAGGCTGGAAGAAAGTTGCAGAAGAGTGGTATCAGAGGTGGAACTTCCCCCACACCGTTGGAGCCATAGATGGCAAGCACGTGGCCTGCAAAGCTCCACCCAACTCAGGGTCCAATTATTTCAACTACAAGGGCTTCTTCAGCATCATCCTCTTTGCCATGTTTGATGCTGACTACAAGTTCATGGACATCGATGCTTCAAGCAACGGGTCAACTTCAGATGCCCAGATACACAACGCCAGTCACCTCAAGGGTGGGCTGGAACGCAACCTCATCATGGGTTTCCTAGATCCAGACCCGCTACCCAACGACACACAAGATGTGCCCTACTTCATCGTGGGGGATGACTCCTTCTCCCTCAGAACCTACCTCACGAAGCCCTACACTTCCAGACTCCTCACCCGTGAAGAGAGGATCTTCAACTACAGGCTGTCCAGGGCAAGACGGGTGGTGGAGAACGCCTTTGCTATCCTGGCCAACAGGTTCCAGGTACTTCTCACCACCATGCAGCATCGCCCAGAGACCGTGAGGAGCATCGTGGATGCATTGCTGCATCCTACACAATCTCATGCGCACCTGCTACCCAGTGTTGCAGTACAGGCTTGTGGACCATCAACAAGGCAATGGGGACATGGAGCCTGGTGAATGGAGGCAAGGACTAAATAGACACCGTGGATGTGCAAAGCCCTAACAGAGCTTCACATGGAGGGAAGAAGCAGCGCAACCTCCTGAAACACTGGTGCAACTCCCCAGCTGGAGCAGTGGAGTGGCAAGACAGGATGGTAGATGCTTCATGGATGCTTCCTTGAGCCTGTCTCATAACACTGATGAGTGCTGGTCTGAGGCGCCATTGGGGTGCCTGGCCCCGAGAGTACAACAGGAGATGGCGTGTGCAGGAAGCTCTCAGAGAGCTGACTCAGTCCCGTGAGGTTGAGAGGCACTTCCTCAAGGACCTGGGATGTAAGGCCCAACACTGATGACAGATGTTCTGAGGAAGGGCTTGGCTGTGGGGTGGAGGAAGGAGGAGTGTAGTGGGGCTGTTTGGTCTGCAGCTGGGCGAGGTGAGGTGTCTGTGGCGTCTGTGGCGTCTGAGGAACCTGGGCCTGGCCTGGGAAGGGCTGCCTCTGCTGTGGGAAGTCCTGGTAGTGGTAGGCTTGGTCGGCGAGGGGCTGCTAAAATCTGTGGAAGGGCTGTGATATCGCCTGGGGTGGAGGAGCAGACCTGGAGTGGGTAGCAGCAGGTTCAGCTGGGCCTGGAGGGTGGTGCAGAAGAACTGTGATCCGCTCCTTCATCACCTGGTACTGGGCCTCGGGCATGTCCATGAGGGTCTGGCTCATGTAGGTGATGAAGGGCTTGCGGTTGGAGGATGGTATGTCGAAGTGGATCAGCTGGGAGAGGAGACCTGTGCTGGCTTTGATTGTGTCCATGATCTCCAAGAGGACAGTGTGGCTCTGTCCCTCCGGTCTGCTTCTCTGCCTGCTTTCTCTGGAGGTGGAGCTGGGGGTGGGGGTGGCTTGGTCTCTGGTGGCTGCTTCTTCTTGCTCCATCTGAGGCAGGGGATCCTCCACGTCCTCTGGCACAGGGAGTGCAGCTGTGTGGGGGGGTCTCTGTTGTGGAGCCCTCCAAAGACACCTGCCTGGACACGGTAGCTGTCTCCTGGCTGGAAGAGGAGTGGCTCTCTGTGGGCTGTCTGAGGGAGAGGGTTGACAGGGGGGCTGCTCCTCGGTAGCGGATCTCACCCTCCAGGAAGCTGCACCTGGCCATGACATAGGTCTCCCAGTCAGTGAGCTTGACAGTGGCCTGCCCGGATTTCTTCAGGTGCAGCTTGCCATACCAGGTGTGCATGTGCTTCCACCATCCAAGGAGGACATCTGAAGTCAGGCTCTCCGCCTTCTCTCTCCAAGCTGCCTGCTTTCTCTTGGTGTCGCGATAGAGCCTGTGGCCCTTCCTCCACAAGTACTCGTTCTCCCTCAGCCCTTCCAGCACCTCCTCCTCATGGTCTTTGGAAATGGAGTACTGTTTCCTCTCCCCTTTCTTCTTGGCTTGCCTCTGCCTCCCTCTGGCAGGGGCTTCAGGGCCTTCAGCAGCAGGGCTTTGAGGGCCTTGGGCTGGTCCATCACAGCAGCAGCAGCACCACCAGCAGCAGCAGGAGAAGCAGCAGCAGCAGCAGGAGAAGCAGCAGCAGCACCAGCACCAGCAGAAGCAGCAGCAGGAGAAGCACCACCACCACCACCACCAGCAGCAGCAGAAGCACCAGCAGCTTCAGAGTCAGCACCAGGGGGTGGAATGGTTTTTCTGTCCTTCTTGCCAGGGCTGGCAGGAGTAGGTACAGGCTTCCTCTTCTACCCCATGGTGTTCTCTCAAGATGTCTCTGGCAGCAGGTCTTTCCTCTGAATGCTGACTGCTTGTGAGCTGCATCCTTTTATATCCGCGGAGCTTACGCAATTCATCCTCCCCGCATGCGCAGTGAACGCTTTGCATCCGCTAGGCATCCGCTAGGCATCCTATAGGCGTCCGTGATGCATCCGCGTCATCCGCTAGACATCCGTTCCTTCCGCTACGCGTCCGCTTCGCTATTCTCCCCTGGAAGCCCTGCGGATGTGTCATCCGCTTCCATCCGCTAGGCTTCCTAGGAACATCCGCCTTACATCCCTGCTACATCCTCCCCACGTCCGTTCCTTTCCGTTGTTTTCCGTTCTGTTTATGCAAATTTGGGGCACTTTTGAGGGCGGATAACAACGGATGGAGCCACCCCTGAAATTTTGCTCGTCCGCTGTGTCTTTTTTGCATACGTTTTGAATCCGTCGGCCAGTGTAACCTAGCCTAATCCGATCCCTTCTGTGTTGGAACTACAATTTGCATTTTTTTGGACTATTGGAAAGTCTGGAAATTGTCCCTCGGACACAGAAAAGGTTGCTAAGTCGGAGATGTTTATTTTACTCTTGCCTAGGAATAAAGCCTCAGAAGTACTTCTAAATAGCATTTCATGGACAGCCAAGAAAATAAACCAATAGTTTGATGAATAGTTCAGCCAGAGTTCTCACTGTGGAGGCACAAATGACTAGGCTCCAATTATTTTTCTTGGGATACATTATGCAATGATCCAGCTCTCTGGAAATGGATCTGACACTGGGAAAGATAGAAGAGAGTGAGATCCCTTGCTTTTTCATGCTTGCCAGCTTTTATCTTTATGTTCTATAGGTTTTATTATTTGATTGCTAGCTGTTCACAGTTGTTGAAAGTTGTACTACATACCGGTAATTTAATTCATCATCACCTTTGAAAACCAAATGGAAAAGAAAGGGCTTTTTTCATTTTCAGGAGAACCTAAAAAAATAAACGTGTAAAATACAATCCCAACAAAATATTTGCTGCTGTTACTATTAGTGCATCGTGTAAATAAGCCATGAAATTCTATCTTTTAAGTAGTTCTGCAGGGCTTTGCTTCTGTGTCTTTAACAACAGGCAGATATATAGAAATCAAACAGGTGAAGCCTTTTCCTGGCAGGAAGGTAAAGCAATTAGCCGAGTCCCGCCTGTTGCCTGAAAGAGAATAAAGGCTGTAGAAAAGAGTCAGCTTTCTGATCGGATTAAGAAAAACCGTTCACTTTGGAATCAACGTCCCTGACTCCACCAATGTCTCTCTAGTAAGAAAACATTTCCAATTATTTTTAATTGCTGTGGGAGGACTGCTTGGTTAGGAAATAAAATTAAGGGGTTGCCACTTTGCTTAGCGTCCTGATATTGTGCAAACCCCTGGATGCAACTTGGCTCTACTTGGCTCCATTGGAGCAGTAAGGAGATTTAGTAATCCCAGCAATCCAAACATCCCATGGTGAGACTACAAAGCTGTATATTTGGAGAGGAGGTAGTTTTTTTTCTTTTAGCAGAAAATTAACTTGTCCAATTCAGTTCTGTGTGCCATTCCAATTATTGCTAAAAAGCAAAATTATTTCGACTTTACAGGCCAATAGGAAGGACTGTGAAAAGGAGTGGGGCCTCCTTCTACAAGAGTTGATCACCATCTGAATTGTGCAATTGTGTAAAAGAATAGTAAAATGGTGAGCGATTCCTCATGGGAAAGCTTCACGGGAGTATCTTTTGAGGCAAAAGGAGGATTAAGTGATTTTATTTTTGCAGCGGATATTTTTAACTGGCTGTGACCGAAGCAAGAACTTTTTTTTGTTTTTTTCAGATGGAAGCTGCCTTGGCACCTTTCGTTTGCGGGAAAGGATTGTATTCCCTCCCTTCTGCTTCTCGAACAGCAGATGCAAAATTATATGGGAAATGCGATTCTTTTTCTTTCCCAAAAAGCCATTTTGGCGATAACGAGCAAAAAAAAAATTACATGTTTAGTTCAAAATGCGCGTTGACAACCGCGCTTAAAAAGGTTTCCTTTGGTAATTAATATATTCCGATTAGTTTAGCGGGCAAGAGATTGCAGTGCACAGGCTTTGAAATATAGGTCGGAGGGTGTCATCAGAATAGTGTTTTTTGTCCTTGCCCTTTCGAGTACATCACAGAGAAGCGCAGCTTTATATGGATTCCTAGAGGACGTATTCATGTGAATTTTGGCCAGTTTCCAAGTATAGAGCAAGCTGGTTGCGTTGATATAGAAAACGCGCCTTTCTTCAGGCGTGCAAGTTTTAAACATTTTTTATTTGAGCACCTCGCGGGCAGCAGCAGCAAACCGCCGCGCGCCACAGCGCCGACCAATCAGAGCGAAGGAAAACAAGCCGCAATTCTAAGATGCCACGCGCCAAAAACTTTTAGTCGCAGGCCGCGCGACGTCTCCTTCCGCGGCCGTGGCTCGATTGAACGGGAGGGAGAACTAGCGCCGAGACAGAAGTGATCTCGCCGCGCGTAACCTCGTCAGCAGAAGCCGTCCCAAGCCTCTGAGTCGGGACGGGTCGCTGAGCAGCGGCTTGGATGAAAATTAACCCCGCCGGAAAGAAGGGCGGAGCGGCGGAAGGATCCGAGGACGGTTGGTGACGAGATGGCGCTCGGGGTTGTGGCGCCAGAATTCAGAGGCAGTTGAAGGGGAGGCTGACGCGATGGTTGTGCTCCGGAGCGGTTCGGGCGGCTGTGGCCGCCCCGAGCCTCATGGCGGAGGCGGGACCTCTTCGAGATCCCCGCAGTCTCTTTACGAAACGATGGAATCGAGTTCGGAGTTTCTCACTTTGAGCATCCCGACTTCGTCTCGCCGGAAACGCTCGGTGGGAAACCAAGCCCTCGGAGCGCCCACCGGGGATCCACCCGCCGATCGGAAAGCCCGGACGGTGAGTTTGGAGAGGGGAGAACGAAACAGGGACGAGCGCGGGGTTCAAAATAGAGGCCGGCGGATCCCCGGGGTGAGGTAGGGATCAATCCTGCGGTTGAGGAGTTATTGGATCCAAAAAAATGGATATAGAAAGAAAGAGAATGCAGCTTTGACCAACGCTTGGCCAGTCTGGTGTCAGTCGGTTTGTCCATCTCCTGATCTGTGGACAGGTTTCCATGAGGAGGATTGGAATCAATTTCCATTTTCCTGAACACTTTCCGCAGTTAGTTTAAGGTGATCAGGATAATCAGAGGCCTTTGGGCAAAGCTCACAATGACTTAATTTGGGCATTCTTTGACTTTCTCCTTTGCCATAATGCCTTTTCGAACATCTGGCATCTTCCTTTTCAGTTTCATCAGCCTTTGGATGGTCCCAAGCATTTTGCTAGCTTGTGGAATTAAGGATATTGTAACCTTTATTTATGGCTTTTTCTTTTCTTTTTTTTTTTTTGGAGGGGGGTGATATTAATAGGTGGAACGTCTTTCAGGTAGACCAGTTCTGGAAATGCCATCCGTAGGAAGACTAGAACTATATTTTATTGGCATAGATTGTAATAACAGAATCCTGCAGGTCTGATTGTGATAGCCAACTTCTTATATTGGGATGAATCAGGGAGCTTCTAAATATCTCCTTTCTCTGGACTTAAAATATAAATATATATATATATATATATATATATATGTATGTATGTATGTATATATGTGTATGTATATGTATATATATATATATATATATATTTATATTTATATTTATATTTCAGCCCTTTGTTTAATGTTTAATATTTCCATCAAGGTCATTTTTTCCTACTCCTTATAACTGACCTTCCAATTTCTTAGCCACTGTGATGTTCTCCGTATTAGCTGGCATTTCTTGGTTAGAACTTGTACGAACTTTTCTATTGCTGACTTTATTTTTGTGACTATTCCATCCGCTCTCATACTCCTCCAACTTGGTAATAGCTGAAGTGGTGATTCCAGCTTAAAAGTCTTTTTGATTCAGTTTTGTTTTAAACGAAGTACTTCTGCTGGATATAAAAAGAAAGACAAGGAATCCTATATTTGTGTTAGGCTATAAGAAGTACTGGGATTGTAACTAATTTATTTGAAGAATTTTTCATCAAGAATTTAGGTTTGAAAAGGAGTGGTGGTTAATCTGCCTCCCAACGAAAATTGAGCTGCATTTATATGGTTGCATGAATCACTAAAGAGCCTTTAGTCATGTAAATTGGGTACACAGATCTTAGCTTGTTTACCTAACAAGAGAATAGCCTCTATAGACACTGGATTGGTATGTTGAGAACTTTATTGTTCCATCAGGGAATTTGTGATAATCATTTTTTAAAAATGAAAAAAAATTATCAGGAAGTGCTAAATAAGCAGCCAGCATAATTTGGTTAGCTAAAAAATACAGCAGCCAGTTATTTCAGCTAATTAATCTTATTGTGATGGGTAATTGCATTTAATAGAATTTGATATATTGGCTTATAAAACACCCCACAAGAATAACACATTTAGCTGTTTTATAGCTTTTAACAACTGTCACACACCCACTTTTCCTCATGCATCAATTCATGGAAGTCGTAAAATACCCTCCTATTTTAATCTGGAGAAGAGGTTGATTTTCTGATCTCTACAATTTTATAATAAACTTTTTAGGTTTATTTTGTACACACTATATTGAAAGTAAAACTCCCTAGCACTTCAAGCTTACACTGTTTTTAGACTGCCAAAAATATGTTACCTTGCAGTATCTGCTTTGGAGTTTGATGTTAAAACATACAAGTAACAATGATTGAAAAATAATCAAATGTTCACCTCTAGGAAAAATGAAATCAGCTTAAAGCATTGTGATTAAACAACTTCATTTTCAGCAACTTATAGTATGACTCTTAAATAAAGTTAATTTGAAATTGACAATGTTTTGAACATGTGAAAATTTGAAGAAGCTCATGAACAGATTTAAACTAATGTATGTGCAATGGAACTGTAGAAAGTCAGCACCTAACCCCAGAAGAATGAAACATTTGGGAAGTATTAAAAGGCAGAATATTATATTTCCCTAAATGTTCTTAAAGCAGACTCAGTCTTTCTTAATAGGCCCCAAGAAGAAATTGAGGAGGCTACCTTTAGAAATGCAGATTCAGTAATCCATTCAGAAAGATTGGGTCAAGACTGAAACTCAGATAAGCAACACAAAAAAAGGTTGACAAAATTAGCTCAGACAAGTACCTGGAATTTGCATTTCCTCTTTTGCCAACAGCTATGACCCCATAGTAATCTGACAACAGCCAATAGAATATTAAAGGACAGGAACAAGAAGCTCAAATACAAAACCCAAAGAAAGTATAAAAACCCACCCACTTTCAACTCCCAGTTGGTCTGCTGTCCAGAATCACATGGTTCTTCATCAATAAACCATCTTTCCAATCATCCTTCAAGTTTCCAGTGTCTCCCAGCTTGGAACTGAACCAAATAGACTTTTCTTCTAACAGTACATTTAAAATTAAGCACAGAATGTAAATGGGAAGTTAATTTTTTAAAAACTCATACAATTAACAGATACGTTAATTTCTGATTTTGTAATACACTTTTCTATTGTAGAGAATATTCCAATGTATTTTATTTTTAAAGTTATTAAAATATATGTCCCAGTCTTCTATCTGCCTCTAAGAAGAGATTATTTCAGAAAACTAAATAATCTATAAATTCTTGTTCTGAGTAGCAGGACTGAAGAGTACCTGTTCTAAATATAAAATAAACTATGTTTATTAAACAAGTGTCAGAATGATTGGATAATTAACAGTTCAAATAAAGTGAATTACAAACATAAGTTGTCTTAGATAATGTGTTACATACATGGGATAGAGGGTTGCCAAATGTTCTGCAAGAATATGGAATTGAAGGTTCTACATTATTACCGAACTTGCTTTTAATGAATCATTTTTACCTGTTCTGATGCAATAAAAACTATATATGGAAAATCATGCACAAATGGAACTGGTAAATCATGCATAAATGGAATTCTTAGTGATTGGTTACTTATTCAACAGGTCATAAGACAGGAATATAAATTTTCTCCTTTATGAATTTATGGATAATATAAGAATACCAGAGGTATATTAGTTGGAGTTGTGAAAATACGTGTGTGTGTGTGTGTGTGTGTGTGTGTACACATGCTTCCTTCTGGTAATTATACCACATCATTCTGGTTGTGCTTTTAAAGTAGTAGCAACATTTTGGCAGAATCTCATCTGCCATCATCAGGCTTCTGTATATATACAGAGTATCTTCTATATGTGTGTGTGTATATACACACACATACATACATACAACTTAATTTGTTTTTGTCTTTTAAAACTTAAGCAGCTTAAGACATGGTCACTTGAGAGATGACTTTTCTTGCTATCTTTATTTTTTTTAATAACTATTAAATCAGTATTAATGTGCATAAATATTTCAAATAAAGTTGTTACACATCAGAATTAGAACATAATTAACTGTTCTTAATTATCCTTATTGTACTGCTTCAGGAGTTCTCTTCAGACAAAGAATGTAGGCATTTCACAAGGCAGCACACCTTAAGATCTATGAGGAAAAATAATCCGCATTATTCAAGTCCTAGCTTTGACAAAAAGATGTCAACACTGATTGAGAATGGGATTAACAGGAAACACTTTACAAGGTATTTTTTTCTTTTATAGATCACATGGTAAAATTATGTTGTACTTGGTTCTTTTAGAGCACAGCAGTGTTATAGGGCTTGGAAATAATTTTCTGATTAAAAACCTACTTATTTTCTAAGAACAGCTTATAGAACAAAAAAATAAATAAAAAATAGTACATTCCAATAAGTGTTTACAGTAACTAAGAAAAGCACAAATGTTTTAAAAAGGTATTTGGAAGATTAGCAAATTAAAAAGATATTTTATATTTTATCTTTTACAATACTGTTAGAACATTTTAATTTTGTCGTATCCTTTGAAAAACCACCTTTGCTGCATTTTTCCTTTTTTTTTCAAATTGGAAGTCCATGTTTTACAATACAGCTGTAATTCAGTGAAAACTAAACTACATAACCAATTTTCAGTAAGATGTTTTTTGCTTTTGCATAAACAAAAACTACCTCCAAAACCAGAAAAACTGAAAAAACAGAATTTAAAAAATACAGATAGTAGAGGCAAGGCAACAAAGTAAATAAAAATTGGAACAATCATAGTAAGTAAGGAAATATATAGAAACTCAAACAGCACAAACCATTTTATTTTAAATCCCCTTGATTCTTCTGATACTAAATCTTACTCTAGTACTGACCCAAATGAAAGCTATAAATTGGATGTCAAGCTGATAAAATTTTGATATTTTTTTGCTTGTGTGCAGACAATTGGCTAGAATGCAGGCAGGTGGAAAGAATGAAGATGGCGAAGAAGGTAAATCTAGTAAAATACACATTCTGTTGGTTGTGGATAGGCTGCAGAGGTTCAAATACATTGACTGAAATTTCTGATTCAGAGAATTATCATTTATTACAAAGCATCCTCGGCAGTGGTATTCTACCGGTTCAGCCTGGTTCTGCCAAGCCAGTAGCAGTACCAAAGCCTATACCTTAAAACAGTGTTCTTTAGAACAGTGATCAGAAAATCCGAGTCCCTCCACACTATCAAAGAGGTTCAGAATATCAAAATTATTTGCCAAGTATTGAAAATTTAAAATAATGTCACGCTTCTCATTTTTATTTGATAATAAAAAGTTTTTTAAAAAAATAAACACTTTGTTAATGTTTAGTGAGTTATTATTTTCCATGGTTCAGTAAATACATATACAAATGGATGCATTTTAATTTTGTAATTAACTGAAAGTAATAATGCGAATTAGTTTCTGAAAAGGAATTAAGATGTTCCAGAGAAGCTACACAGCAAATGGCCATAGTGGTAGGGATAATTAATATTGTGGTAGAGAAACAGTTAATGTGGAGATGTGCAGCTGAAACTGAAAAGTAGATTAAAAAATCATAAGGGTGGAATGTATATATGTCTTTTCCTACCTGGACTCCCATTCACGTAGTGTCAAGCTCTTAAGTTTTCTGATTTCCTGCCACCACGGCGACCTTTAGTGCCTTGTGCTATGCCATTCAACAAAAATTTGTTTTGACAAAACTTATCAAAAAAGCTGATAAGTCAGCTTTGAAAAGTGAAGGAGAAGCATGCAGTAGAAAAAAAGACTGGAAAAGAAAACTATTATTTTAGATACAAACTTAACTTCATTATTGTAATAAATAACAAAGTATTTTTGTTTCCATTGAGAAAATTACCCTTAAACTGAAATGCTACTAATTTTACATGGATGAGATATGTGGGTGGGGAATGCTTGTCAAATTTACAGGCAATTCAGATATTCTGGGGAACTGTATTCTTGAAGACATAAACACAATTTTGAAAAGATCTCAACATGAAGATTGAAAGTGAAGCAAAATTTAATTGAGATGATCCTTAATTTAGGAAGCAAGCTGAGTGCAGCAAAGGAAAATTCTTTATTTTCCTGTAGGAGCTGTAGTTCCCAGAACCAGATCCCTGAAAAAAGGAGTAGATGGGAAGCCTGAAGAACAAGTTGCAGAAGAAAATGGCGATGTTGAAGTCCGTCGCAGTTGCAGAATTAGACGAAGTCGCTATAGTACTATGAACCAGTCAGTTCTGTTTGACAGACTAATTACAAAGTAAGGTTGTTTTATCTTTTTATTTCTTCCATAATTGATTGACCCTTCTATAAAAAATAGGAAGCTCTTGTTGATTAATGGCTCTTCCTTTTTGTATATTGGAAGTGGCAAGCATTTTGGAAGACCACAAACTGAAGAGTCATATCACATGGAAGGGCAGAGTTCTGCTTCCAGGAGCAGTTTTTTGCTTCTTAGACACTTTTAAGAACTAAATCTAGGCAGTCTTCAACTTAAAACAGTTCATTTAGTGACTGTTCAACTGTGTCCATTACATTGAAAAAAGTGACGTATGACTGTTTTTCATACTTATGACCATTTTTGCAGCATATTTCCATGGTCATGTGACCAAAATTCAGCCGCTTGGGAGTTGCTTCATATTTATGGTTATAGAATCCTGAGATCATGTGATCCTTTTTTGTGATCTTCTGACAAGCAAAGGCAGTGGTGAAGCCAGATTCACTTAAGGACTGCAGTGATTCACTTAATAATTGTGGCAAAAAAGGTCATAAAATGGGGCAACGTTTACTTGTCATTTAGAAACATTTTGGGCTCAATTATGGTTGTAAGTGTAGGACTACCTGTAGTATGCTGCCTATGTACATCGGTTTTTTTCACAAGGTATTTTGTTTGTAGTAGATCCTTACACCACCTAACTTAAATAAGCTAATAAAATCAAAATCAATAGGATGTTGGAATGCTACATAGCAAACACATAGTTGCTTTGCTAATTTGAGCATGGAATATTCTGGATACCTCTAGAATATTCCCCCATTACTGACTGATTGTGTTTTTTGGGGGAATAGTTTGACACTTTTCTGAACTAAGTTCTCTGACTAGAATTAGTTGGAGATGTCTGGAAAGTGGCTTTAAAATGTCCCTGAGTTTTGCAGATCCACATTATTTGTTTTCTGATAAATGAGCGTTTATGATTAACCATACCTGCCATGATAATCATTCTCAGAGTACCTACCATATACTCTCAAAATTCCAAATACACCTATGTTGAAAACTATTACATATACATACATTACAATTTTAGTTTTTCTTTTTCCACTCCAAAATGGCAGGAAATTTTGTATTTAGTGTTTTTATGATAGAAAGAATTCCAAGGGTAAGGAAAAGGGCAAACTTTCTGGAATGGGCAGCATGAAAATGAACTAAGAAACAAGCAAGTCGTGCCATTATTGCTTGTCTGTTGATATACACAGGATTGGATTTGCATTTATCAATAGTTCTAGCTTTCTATGAACTGAAGGTAGAATATTGTGGCATTCTTTGTTTAACTGATTCTTTGTTAGTATTTTGTTTAATTATATGTTGCATACTTTGTCAGCACTGCAGAAGCTGTATTACAAAAAATGGATGATATGAAGAAGATGCGTCGTAGACGAATGATGGAAGACCTTGGGGTATTCAATGGTAGAGAAGGAGTAAGTGTACATTCATTATTGTGAAGGTACCAATATTTTTATTGCTTTTGCTTTGATAGTTTGAACATAACCTGAGCAAATTCTATGTAATTCTAAGATGCACTTTATAACTGCAGGATATATATATATATTTCCAAATCATTAAACTAGAAGTGCTTTGGAAGTGGCTGTGAGCTATCTCTGCATCCTCAAACTAGATCAGGCC
This sequence comes from Laticauda colubrina, assembly GCA_015471245.1. Classification (NCBI taxonomy): domain Eukaryota; kingdom Metazoa; phylum Chordata; class Lepidosauria; order Squamata; family Elapidae; genus Laticauda; species Laticauda colubrina. The sequence goes on from BLBF01000002.1 coordinate 14,995,896, forward strand.
AAGGCCAAACACATGTGCAAGTAATCAGTAGTGATTTCAGAAGCAGTTGTGCGAAATAAATACAGCTCAGAAAAATGCGTATCTGTATATTATAAAATATCTTTTTCAACAGACTGGCCCAGTCCAATAATTGTACTGATTCCATTTACTGTATCTCCTGAAATTGACACAGAAGCATCATTTAATGGTGGATTACTTGAATGAGATCTTATGCTATTTCTAGGGAAACCTTGATATATACTCCAGAGGGAAACCTGCTATCCAAAGGACTGATGAAGAAACCTCTGACAATCAAGATGGAAGTGCAGGTTATTGTGCTGCTTTTTCATTTTAGAACTGCTGTTACATATGAAAAATTGAAGTGCAGGTAAAGAGTGAGGAATATACTTACGGGTAAATGAATAAAAGATGTTTTCATTAAAATGTTCTGAGAAGTGTTTAGTAAGCTTCTATAGGAACATCTAAAAGAATAGGTTTTGTTCCTGTCATTACAGCTAGTCTTATGAATTGATTATTCAGAATTTTCAGGTCAATCCCTGGTGGTCCTCTCAGGATTCACTAAAAGTCTTACTATATTTCACTTTTTTATGTGTGCCTACAACTATTTTCAAGACAGTTTCGACTCCTGGCAACTGCCTGAACCTGGTCTCTGCAGCTGTTGAATGTTTTTTTCAGTGGTGGGGGGCAACATTTTCAGAAGTGGTTTGCCATTAACCTTCAGGTTGAAATTATCTGTGTTTTCTTCAGATCATTATTAAAACTTTGAAGTAGTTTCAGTTTGGACTTGGTTTGATTTGGACATTGAAAACTGAATTTTCCCTAGCAAAAAATAAAACTGACAATGTGTATGTTCCTAGCTGAGATAAAACTACATGTAGCAATTATGAAATTTGTTATAGGTTCAGAACCTTTATTAAAGTTAGAGCAATTTATTTTCTTTAATTAGACTCTTCAGAAGAAGTTGAGGACCATGAAGATGAAGATGGAGAAGAAAACCAAAAGCGCTATGATCTCCGACAGAGAAAAACTGTTGTACATTATCAAGCCTCACCGGAAAGTAAGTTTCTTTTATACCATTCCTGGAAATCTCATTTGTTTGTTATAAATTTTCAAATTTCCAAGATTGAAATATCTATTTAATGTATGTTAATATCGAACCAAACTCCTCATAAACCATTCTAAGTTAAAGGCAAAAAGGCATTTTATTCCATGTTATTCTAAGGTCCATGATTAGTTTTTTATTTTAATTGTTTTTCTTATTGAAACTTCAAAAAATCAGCAGTGATAGATTTATTCCTTCTCTGCTTGGAATTAAAGAGGAGGGAGTTGGTTAAGCACATACTCAAAGACTGAAAAAAAAATTCAATTTCTTTAGTAAATTCTGCAGCTTTATCATTTTTTGGAAGTTAGAGCTTGTGACTTGTAATGTTATATTGTTCTTGTGTGGTATGCTTTTTTCCCATGGAAGATTTCCAGGGGCAAAACCATAATATACCTGTGGATTTCATAAAGCTGCACTGGGCTTTGTGCTGGCCTGATTAAATGCAGAACTGTATATTGTGCAACCATGTTAATTAGAAAGATGCTTCAAGCCTTTAATCAGAAAAAATCATTTTTGTTTTTATAACCTTGACCATGGCTGCTGAAATTAACTCATTTGGCTCTTTGTTTGGCTCTGTTCTATAATTGTACAGACTAGCCAGATTGCTAGAATCCATTTAATTGTTGCTTGTATTGCTTGGCTGGGAGTTTTAAAAAACATTCTAAGTTATTTTTAAATTTGGTTCATATGTCCTCTATTTGTGGTTGTGAATATATTTCTTGGAAAAGTTCCTTTGTGCCATAAATCTGTTTTTGTTTTGCTTTTTTGAGGGGGCAGGGCTGCCATCTTAACATTTCATGCAGTTGTACATCTTTATTGTGTAACTTTTCAGCCAGTGTTGCCTGGGTTTATTTTCTGATTGTCTTTCAGGAGCTAACAAATTTCAGGAGTTAACAAATGAACTTTGTACAAGTTAAAATTAGTTTTTTTGTAAACAAATGATTTGCTACTGGCTTTCTGATTCTCTTATTGTAGAAGCAAGAATATTAACCTATTTTTAAAAAATGTTTGATATTATTAACAGAGCCCAGGCATCAGAAGAAGCCTAAATTATTTTATGATGATGCAGCCTCTCCAGTAAGACGAGGTTTCCCTTTTAGTCCTACAGGACCACGGAGCCCTTTCTGTAAAAAGATAAATAGGTATGTTTTTACGTTTGCAAGAGATACAATAGTAACAATGCTTCAAATGCTGCTTGTACCCCATAATGATTAATTTAGCAAAAGTTTATTATAGAATAAACTTTACTGTCTGATCTCGCGGCCATGGGGACACTACAGTGGTTGTAAGCCACTTTTTTCAGTGCCATTGTAACTTCATATGGTTTCTAAAAATGATTAAAAATTGAGGACTATCTGTATTTGTAAGCACAAATACCAGTTAGTATAAACTAGGAAGAAATAAATATACAGGCTTTGTGTGAATCTTGAAGATAGTAACTTGTAAATTTTTCAAGATTTTTTTTTCCTTATTCAGTTCCATTGTAATGGAATGGTTGCTAAGTAAGAACTACGTGTAAGTCCTCATAATGTTGTTTTGAAGAGAGATTTGATAACTTGATTTACATATTACGCAGAGTCAAATATCAGCTTATAAATATAAATTAAAATTATGCTTTGCTTTTCAGTCTATGTTTGTTGGAGTGACTAACCATAACTATGTATCCAGCCAATAATTCATGGAGGAAATTCATTGTGGATTTTACTACACCACCTCCTTATTCTTCCACCCTTTTTCTACTCAGCTCAACCACTCATATCTACACTCATATTCAGCATATATTTATGAATACATTAATATTTCAACAACATGCATTTTTATACTTATTTTTAAAAAAAATAGGCGAAAGCATGCAATTCATAATAGCGATTCCACAACTTCGTCTTCATCTGATGATGAAGAACGCTTTGAGAGACGTAGGAAAAGAAGTCGCAACAAAGCACTGAGCAGGTAATAATTCAAAGTGGTTTGTGTATTTTTTCCAGCAGTTACATTGGGGGATTCTGTCTAAAATACTGTCAGTGAGAAAATGGTAAATTCTGGCTTTTCATAATTAAATGCTACCAGGATTTAACAGTTGTATGTCACATTGGAATTGTATAGTCACTGATATATAAAACAAGATAAATAATATTAATTATGAACCTACATTAATTTGCTATTCAGGATTTTAAACTTTGGCTAAACTAAATTGTACTTTATACTTTAGCACTTTCAACAACTATTAATTCTCACATTAGGTGCCTTCCGCTAAATTTTCAAAAAGATGAATTGAAGGGAATCCACAAAGATCGAATGAAAATTGGAGCAAGCCTGGCTGACGTTGATCCAATGCAAATAGACACTTCAGTAAGGATTTGATGTCTTGCTTTCTGACATAAAAATTGAATGTAGATAACCTTACCTTTAAAATTAATGTAACTATTCTTTGATTAATTCTGTGACATCAAATCACTGTTGACTCTTGGACATCATGAAGACTGAGCTGTTCTTATTGGTAAAAAACTTAAAAGTTCTTTACTGTACTGATAATAAACTTACTTGTGAGGACAACATAGGTAATCTTTAGCTTTTACTTTGGGTAGGATTTTTATTATTTTCATTTGTCAACTGTCTCCCTTTTTAGGTGCGATTTGATAGTGTGGGTGGACTTTCTGATCATATTTCAGCTTTAAAGGAGATGGTAGTTTTCCCACTACTTTATCCAGAAGTGTTTGAGAGATTCAAGATTCAACCTCCAAGGTAGTACTTTAAATTATTTCCTTTTATTGGATGTTAAAGTCATTTTTAAATTTGGACTTTCTTGAGATAGTTTTTTAAGATCTTTAGACAAGATCTCTTCTGAATAAATATCACTTTGATGCACGATTTAGATCAATTGGTGTAACATTGACAAGGTTTACTGTAGTCATAGTTTACAAAAATTATACATGTGTTCTAAATTTATATTAATTTATAATTTATACTATATTATTTTAAGAAGTACCTAAACCTTAAAGGAACCTAAACGTATCCTTGAATTGTTTTTCTATAAAGTTTTGTAATTTCAAATTAATATATTATTATAGCCAGGCTTTCACAAGAGATAATGCAAAATATAAACAAGTCCTAATTAAGAAAGACCAAGTTAAGAATGGGGAAATAAGAAATTACATTATTTACAGAGGTTAAAAATTGAAATAATTATTAGAACCAAGATAATATAAATATAGCAGCCAATACGAAAGCACTAAATATAGGAGAAATTAACCATGAAAAAAATCTGGACAAAGGAACAGTCCTAAATGCTATATGTGGTTTCACATTTGTCAGAAAACTGTTCAGAATAGCTTCAGTTGAAACAGCATCATCTAAAGCATCCCCTAAAGCCCATGTCACACTGAACCAACAGATGCAGAGAGGTTGTAAAACGGACAAAAAAGCTTGCCATCCATTGAAAAACGCGATGCATCCATTGTGTACTCACTGCATACGTGTTTCTGTATCCGTCAAACATCCGTCTACTGCTATTTCATCCGCTCAAAAAGTTTTGAGCTGCACAAAACTTTTTGAGAGGATGAACTTTCCGCCGCGTACAATCTACATCTGCGACACATACGGGCAACAAACGTTCTACGTCCGTTGTCATCCATTACACGTTGGATGTATCCTCTCGGCATCCTCTGGACATCCGCGCAAATCACATCCACTGCAGCGGAAAGAGGGAGGAAGCGAAAGGTACGTGGAATGTCGACACAGCGTTACTAGCACAGACATAGAAAGGATGTAAGCAGATGCATCTCGTATATAAAGCATTAAAATGGAGAAAACGTTTGTATATGGGATGTATCTCGGATATTTAGGATGTCTGGAGGATGCCTAGAGTATGTGGAAGAACACCTAGCGGAAAACTGACATTTCCTATAAAAAGGGGGAGGAAATCACCTGGATCTTACTATCAGTCCAGCAGCCCTGGTGTGCAGACCTCTTCAGCCTTGATCTTGCTCTTTCACATCATCCACTGATCTCCACCATGGATCATCGCACACTCCTTTTGGTAGCCGCCATCATTCAACACCAGAACCAAGCCCTCTTCAGACTGTTTCAACTTTTCTATGCAAGGAGAAGGAGACGTCCAAGAGCTGTCTGGGTCAGAAGTTGGATTGGGAGAAGAGTGGAGTTTGGACTCTATGACAAGCTGATGGTGGAGCTGAGGAATTAAGACCCTCGTGCATTCCAGCACTTCATGAGGATGCCACCAACCATGTTTGACGAAGTTGTGGAGCGTCTGAGACCCAGGCTGACCAAGGCAAACACCAACTTCCGTCCCAGCCTGGACCCTGGACTGAAGGTGGCACTGACTCTGCACCACCTGGCCTCTGGGACCTCCTACAGGAGCATGCAGTACGGCTGGAGGATGCCATCCAACACCATCAGCATTGTGGTCAGAGAAGTGGTGCAGGCCATCATCGAAGAATACGTGGAGGAGCTCCTCCAGTGTCCCACCACTGAAGAAGGCTGGAAGAAAGTTGCAGAAGAGTGGTATCAGAGGTGGAACTTCCCCCACACCGTTGGAGCCATAGATGGCAAGCACGTGGCCTGCAAAGCTCCACCCAACTCAGGGTCCAATTATTTCAACTACAAGGGCTTCTTCAGCATCATCCTCTTTGCCATGGTTGATGCTGACTACAAGTTCATGGACATCGATGCTTCAAGCAACGGGTCAACTTCAGATGCCCAGATACACAACGCCAGTCACCTCAAGGGTGGGCTGGAACGCAACCTCATCATGGGTTTCCCAGATCCAGACCCCCCACCCAACGACACACAAGATGTGCCCTACTTCATCATGGGCGATGACGCCTTCTCCCTCAGAACCTACCTCATGAAGCCCTACACTTCCAGATACCTCACCCGTGAGGAGAGGATCTTCAGCTACAGGCTGTCCAGGGCAAGACGGGTGGTGGAGAATGCCTTGGGCATCCTGGCCAACAGGTTCCAGGTACTTCTCACCACCATGCAGCATCGCCCAGAGACCGTGAGGAGCATCGTGGATGCATTGCTGCATCCTACACAATCTCATGCGCATCCGCTACCCAGTGTTGCAGAACAGGCTTGTGGACCGCCAACAAGGCAATGGGGACATGGAGCCTGGTGAATGGAGGCAAGGACAAAACCTGATAGACACTGTGGATGTGCAAGGCCCCAACAGAACTTCACGTGAAGGGAAGAAGCAGCGCAACTTCCTGAAATACTGGTGCAATTCCCCAGCTGGAGCAGTGGAGTGTCAAGACAGGATGGTAGATGGTTAATGGATGCTTCCTTCAGCCTGTCTCATTACACTGATGAGATTCTGCCATGTATGTTGAGTGGCCTTACAATGAATAAGGCATTAATAAAGAGTTTTGTTTATGTTGAAATGTGTGGATCGATGATTAAATTGTTATTGATAAAAATGGGCCATATGTGTGGCAGCTGGGAGGGTGGACCATACAGTCCCACTATGCTTGCACTGGAGGTTTATCCCACAGCTATCCTTACCCATCCCACAACTATCCTTATCCCACAGCTATCCTTACCCATCCCAGAGCTATCCATTCCCACAGCTATCCTTACCAATCCCACAAGCATGCAAAGGCTTAACCCTTTTTTCAAAGTTTTTCCCAACACTTTATTAAGTGAAAAACATGAACCAAGTGTGTGAAACAAAGATAACCTTTATTAATAACAAACTGTATGACTTTATTAAAAAGCAATATGACCCAAGTAAAGTGTCTTTAAGCAAAGATAAGGTGAACAGGTAACAACTCAGTCTTTGGCACTCTTCTCAGTCACTCTGAGGCATGCCCATGGTCTCAGATGTAAAAGGGCCAGGGACTGTGAAGGTGGATGTTGCTGGAGTGCTGGTCTGAGGCGCCATTGGGGTGCCTGGCCCCGAGAGTACAACAGGAGATGGCGTGTGCAGGAAGCTCTCAGAGAGCTGACTCAGTCCTGTGAGGTTGAGAGGCACTTCCTCAAGGACCTGGGATGTGAGGCCCAACACTGATGACAGATGTTCTGAGGAAGGGCTTGGCTGTGGGGTGGAGGAAGGAGGAGTGTAGTGGGGCTGTTTGGTCTGCAGCTGGGCGAGGTGAGGTGTCTGTGGCGTCTGAGGAACCTGGGCCTGGCCTGGGAAGGGCTGCCTCTGCTGTGGGAAGTCCTGGTAGTGGTAGGCTTGGTCGGCGAGGGGCTGCTGAAATCCGTGGAAGGGCTGTGATATTGCCTGGGGTGGAGGAGCAGACCTGGAGTGGGTAGCAGCAGGTTCAGCTGGGCCTGGAGGGTGGTGCAGAAGAACTGTGATCCGCTCCTTCATCACCTGGTACTGGGCCTCGGGCATGTCCATGAGGGTCTGGCTCATGTAGGTGATGAAGGGCTTGTGGTTGGAGGATGGTATGTCGAAGTGGACCAGCTGGGAGAGGAGATTGTGCTGGCTTTGATTGTGTTCCTGATCTCCAAGAGGACAGTGTGGCTCTGTCCTTCCAGTCTGCCTCTCTGCCTGCTTTCTCTGGAGGTGGAGCTGGGGGTGGGTGTGGCTTGGTCTCTGGTGGCTGCTTCTTCTTGCTACATCTGAGACGGGATCCTCCACATCCTCCGGCACGGGGAGTGCAGCTGTGGGGGGGGGGTGTCTTGTGGGGCCCTCCAAAGACACCTGCCTGGACACGGTAGCTGTCTCCTGGCTGGAAGAGGAGTGGCTCTCTGTGGGCTGTCTGAGGGAGAGGGTTGACAGAGGGGCTGCCCCTCGGTGCATCCTGCACAATCTCATGCGCACCCGCTACCCAGTCTTGCAGAACAGGCTTGTGGACCTCCAACAAGCCAATGGGATCATGGAGCCTGGGGAATGGAGGCAAGGGTGAAACCTGATCGACACTGAGGATGTGCAGGGCCCCAACAGAGCCTCAAATGAAGCGAAGAAGCAGCGCAACCTCCTGAGACAATGGTGCAACTCCCCAGCTGGAGCAGTGGAGTGGCAAGACAGGATGGTAGATGCTTAATGGATGCTTCCTTCAGCCTGTCTCATCACACGGATGAGATTGGGCCATGTATGTTTGGTTGGCCTACAATGAACAGGGCATTTGACAAAGTGTTGTGTTTATGTTGACATGTGTGGATGATTGATTATATCGTTATTGATAATAAAGGGCCATAGGTGTGGCACCTGGGAGGGTGGACCATACAGTCCCACTATGCTTGCACTGGAGGTTTATCTATCCCACTGCTATCCTAACCCATCCCATAGCTATTACCCATCCCACAGGTATCCTAACCCATCCCAAAGCCATCCTTACCCATCCCACAAGCATGCAAAGGCTTAAACCATTTCTAAAAGTTTCCACCAAGACTTTATTAAAAAAAAGAAACGAAACCAGTGTGTGAATCATAAATAGACTTTATTAACAAGCTATAAAACAAAAATGAGTCTCTGGCACTCCTCTTGGTCGCTCAGTCTCAGGGGTGAAGGGTCCAGGTGCTGTGGAGGTGGCTGGTACTGGAGTGCTTGTCATCAGCTCCTCCAGAAGCAGAAGCAGCAGGAGCGCCAGCCCCAGGAGAGCGAGCCCGTGCTGCAGAAGCCCCAGCAGAACCAGAGTGAGGGCCAGGGGGCGGGATGGTTGCCCTGTCCCTCTTGCCAGGGCTGGCAGCAGATGGCTGAGGCTTGCTGTGCTTCCGCATGGTTGTGGGATTGCTGGCTGGCAGGGAGGCTGGCAGGAACCAAGGCTGGCAGGCAGACATGAGCCAAGGCTGGCAGGAAGGCTGGCAGGCAGACATGAACCAAGGCTGGCAGGCAGACATGAACCAAGGCTGGCAGGCAGACATGCAGGCAGGGCAGGCAAGGCAGTCGATGTGTCTGGCAGCAGGTCTTTCCTCTGAATGGCGTCCTGCTTCCGAGCTGCTTCCGTTATATCCGTGGGGCTGACGCAATGCATCCTCCCCGCATGCGCAGTTAACGCCAGGCATCCATTAGGCTTCCGCTGTGCATCCGCTAGGCTTCCGCTCTGTATCCGCTTCATCCGTTCGGCGTCCGCTCTGCTTCCGCTCTTTCCGTTCCGCGTCTGCTTTGCTGAGCCCCCCCCGGAAGCCCTGCGTATGTGCCATCCGCTTCCATCCGCTGTGCTTCCGTTCCGCATCCGCTTTGCATCCGCCCTGCGTCCTCCCCGCATCCGTGTTATCCGCTCCGGTTATGCAAATTTTTGCCCCTTTTGAGAGCGGATAACAACGGATGGAACATTTTTCTTGTCCGTTGTGTCTGTTTTGCATCCGTTGGCCAGTATGACATGGGCTTTAAACAAGGAGGTTGTTGGTTTCTATTATATTTGCACCTTTATTTATCTTCTAGAGGGAAATCCAATCACATTGCCTCCTTCTGATCTGAAGAGCCACAGAGATTCATTAAATGCTTCATTAAATTCATTAAATAAAACTAATTGACACATTTTGGTTTCAGTTCATTCTGTCTCATATCTGCATCTGCTCCTAGAACTCCTGAAATCAGATAATTGATGCATATCAAAAACCGTGTGGGTTATTTCAATAGCATGTTAACATTGCAAACATACAGATCACTGAAAATATAAAATTTGGATTGTTGGTGCTGTTCTTCAAGGCTTGTTTGATTATAATTGAGGCTGATTTAAAAAACTTCACACTTATTGAAAAACTTCCTAACAATGCAGAAGGCTTGTTAGTACTTAGAGAAAGGATAACAAATACAAACATTTAAGAAAATTGAAATGAATATGTAAGGTAAAGTTCATTAAAATTGCCACCTTCTTTGTTCTTCCTAGCACGTGAAGTCCTGTTCTTCATTACTCACATTTTATGATCATTTCTGTAATTTTGGAAAAGGGTCTGTTGCTTTATGTCCTAACATACCATTGCCAACAATTGTCTGAGTTCAGACCTCATATGAGAAGAAGTTTGAGTCCGTAATCACGGACAAAAACTTGCTCATGGTGTCTGGCTTGTTAATCTATAACCTAGAAATTTGGGGATCTGTTACAGGAAATTTGAAGGTCCTTCAGATTCCCCATGGAATTTCAAGAGGAGAAATTCTGAGATCTCCTGATTATGTATATATAAAATCTAGTATTCTGGGTAATTTTTGAATGGAGACATACTTACATAGCTCCATTACTGAGCTGGTTATTTTTATTCTTTCTACACCCAAGATTTCTACACTATCAAATGTTGATTTGTTTTTAAGTCCTTTGTATATATTGTACATATTTTTTTTTTAATATGTGGTTTTAATTGCTTGTTATGCACTGCCCAGAATTGCCTTTATGTGATAGTGACTATGTACATATGATTAATAAACATGACTGACTGTTCCACAGTTGGTTTGTGGTATTCAAAGCAAGAAGTGAGATTTCTTTGTTCAGATGAGTAACTTCTAAAAAATAACTGGCGCAATAGTGAGAACATTCTTGTGTTTGTGAGAAAATATGCCCCGAGCCTGGTGCATTTTGTGACCATTGAGGATATGATTATTAATTAGCATGCTCATACCTCCAGATTCATAGGCATCGATATAGATAACTAAGAACATTGGTGTAATAAGTTCTTTACCTTTTGTGTGCTGTTTGCAGATGTTTCTTAAAAACCTGGTTGCCAAAGTCTTAAAGTGATGAGGTAGAGTATGCTAAAATAATTACTTTAATTGCAAGTTTGAATTCTTCCAGGGGCTGCCTTTTCTACGGTCCACCGGGAACTGGAAAAACTCTTGTTGCCAGGGCACTTGCTAATGAGTGCAGTCATGGAGAAAGAAGAATAGCATTTTTCATGAGAAAAGGCGCTGATTGTCTCAGTAAATGGGTGGGCGAATCTGAACGACAACTTCGTCTGCTCTTTGATCAGGTAATTTTGCTTTCTTTGTGTCTTGGGTTCTGCACAACTATTTGAACCATAATTAATTTGAATTTCTCTTTTTAGGCGTTTCAGATGCGTCCTTCAATTATATTCTTTGATGAGATAGATGGCCTTGCTCCTGTACGGTCCAGTAGACAAGATCAGATTCACAGGTATGTGTTTTGTAATTAAAAACAATAGCTCTTCAAAGTTTCTTTGAACTTCAAGATGATGGGTTAAATTCGAAAGATTGCAAAGGGTAATCTGACCTTGGATCCATTCTATTTTGCGAAAATTAGGACAGAGATACTTAAATAAGCAAGGAAACTAGTTATTTGCCTACATAAATAACAGTACTTTTGATCAAGTAATATGAGTATTACAAAATCTGTAGGTTTTCTTTGATTCATTAAATTAAAAATAGTAATGTTGCAAAAACATTGTCATTTTCTTTATAGTTTAATATTTAATAATTATATAAAGTACTTTTCCATTATAACTACCCCTGAGAAATACATAGTTTGAATAAGATTAGAGTCACCTCCTTCTTCCATTTAATTAGATGTAGACTTTATTATTACATTTGGTCTCACATTAATAAGTTTTTTTCTAACTCAAAAGCTTTATTTGAATTTGAATTGTATATATTACTGTGTATACTGGAAATAGCTTCCAACAGGTTTCTACAACATTGAACTTAGTGATACATCCAATCTTCCATGAGCATATTTCAACTGACATTTTCCCTATCTTTTCTTTTCTTTACACTTCACTATTTCCATTCTATTGAATACAGTTTAATAAACTCTTTAGGCTATGCATAAAAGTATAAAATATCTGAAAATTTGCATATTTTAACTGAAGTGGCTTTCATCTGCAGATTACTATATATTTTCTAGCTTTTCTCTGTTATGGTGTTCTGAAAAAAGTGATCTGAAATCTACCTCAGCTATCTTTATAAAAAATAAATCCGGCAGTTCCATACAAGCTTTTGTGTACAGATCTGAGAATCCTACAAAAAATGATTAAACTGCAGTTTTTTCCACCAATTCATTAGTTATGTGGAAATACAAAAATGTTTGCTTCTGGAACATCTCTTCCAGAAGGGATTAACTCTGATGTTGTGGAGGTCATTTTTCTGTTTTGTGGCTGGACTGTCCAGAAAAAATACTTTTTGCTACAAATAATACACTTCCAGAAACATGTTTATTTATTGCTTCTAAAGATTTGTGTATTTGTTCATATTAAACAATTCTAGGCAACTCACAACAGCAGTAAAACCCAATAACTTTAAAACTTAACCATCAAGCAATAAAAAACCATAACCAACTCCTTAGGATCTTCCCCAGCTAGCTTTAATTATCTTCGTTCCATCCTATCCTGTCCTATCCCAGCACTTGGGTGAAAAGCTAAGCCTTCTGAAAAACTAAAAGAATGGGGGCCTGCAGAACCACCAGGGGAAGGATATTCATAAGGTAGGGATGGCCATTGAAAAGGCCTGCTTCTGAGGTCCCTCTAGGTCAGGGTTTCAGGGAGATTTCAAGTGTGCCTACCTTATCCAATCTGGAACAGGCAGATATTCTTGGGAAGGCAGTCCCACAGATAACCAGGTTCCATATAGGGCTTTAAAGATGATACCCAGTATCTTGAATTGCACCTGGAAGGAAACTGGGAGCCAGTGCATCTTACACAAAGAAGTATAACATGGGCAAACTTAGAACAACCAATATTGTCCATGTCACTTCATTGTGGACCATTGATAGTTGTAGAGTAGTGTTCAAGGGCAGCTCCCATGTAAAGCATATTGCATTTATTCAAACAAGGAGTGTCTGATACATGAGTGACTGGGAGCAAGGATTCCTCCTGGTCCAGGAAAGAACAAACTCAAGAGCTGCTCTGCCTTGTCAGGGTTAAATAAAAGTCAGTTTCTCTTCATCCAGACTCTTTTAGCCTCCAGTGATACCAGCACCGCATCAAGGACTACTTCTGCTATACTTGAAGATGAACCATGTAATTAATCTTATTAGCAGTATCGATTTATTTATTGGTACCCATTTTATGTATATTTTATATTTTTGTTTTATATCATTGTCTTTTATTGTTTTATATCATTGACAGTACTTCTGATGTGCCAAGTTTAAACAAAACATAGTCCTCAGAAAAGGGTTGTGAAGACTTCCTCTAAAATAACTTTTCTCAGACATTTAAAATAAGTCCTGTGGCTTCTATCATGTAAAGGATAACATATTTTAAAATTTCATTTTTAAGCTCAATTGTGTCTACATTGCTCGCATTGATGGATGGTTTAGACAATAGAGGTGAGATTGTGGTGATTGGTGCTACAAACAGATTGGATTCCATAGACCCTGCTTTGAGAAGACCTGGACGTTTTGACAGAGAATTCCTATTTACATTACCAGATAAAGAGGTAAGAAATTCCACTGTTGATAAATAATTAGCTTCAGCTTACCACGATGGAGGATTATATAGAGCGGTGTTGGTGAACCTTTTCGGCACCGAGTGCCGAAAAGGGAACACGCATGCATGCCGGAAACGGCAAGAGCAGCTGTCCGGTGCACTTGCGCATGCCAGAAAAATGATCTTTTGGTTTTTGATGCATGTGTGGTGGCCAGCTGGTCTTTGTGCACACATGTGCACCAGAAACCGGAAGACCAGGCAGGCAGGCCCATTTTTCAGTCTGCTTTAATATTCTAATATTGGAACCATGTTTCTCAAAGCTGCTGTACCTGCTTTTGCTTATTTCTCTAGTTTGAGAAATTTTTCTGGAAAACATCTGCCCATTTGAGTTTTTATCTTGCATGAAGATAAAAATCACATAAAATTTACAGTCCGTGACCTCTTTCCAAAGTTATTTTGTTATACAATTAGAATTATAATAAAGAATAGTACAGTAGTTTTTGTCTCTATAAAAAACTGATGTTGATGTAAACATAGAAATTCATGAATGGGAACTGGAATATTTGATATCTTAAGATTAAGAAATCTTAAAGCTTTTTTTTTTTTCTTAAAAAAACCTTTATGTTTCTAGGCAAGAAAGGAAATCCTTAAGATCCACACACGCGAATGGACCCCTAAGCCATCAGAAATGTTTCTACAAGAGGTTGCTGAAAAATGTGTTGGTAAGCACAGGAATTCAAAATATTTTGCACAATCCATTTCTAAAAAGTATTGTTTTGTATAGTTGCTTGGAAATATAGCTTAACACATTTTGCTTTGACCTGATTTTTGTAATTATTTAGAATGTGTGCAGGTACTTCATTATATACTTGCTCAAGTTCATGACTAGCGTAATCTCTGAGTGTTTATTTTTTGCAGTGATTAAGATGCTGGATCAGAAACTGGGAGACCATAAATTCTGGTCCCCTAGACATGAAAGCTAGCCAACTTTGGGCCAGTTTTTTTCTTAGCCCAAGCTACATAAGAGGAAGGATGAATGTGATGAGGAAAATAAGAGGGGAAAACTTGAGTTGTACAGAATAAAGATGGACTATAAATATAACAATAATAACTGTTGATTCTCCTTACATCTAATAATGAAAGCCTACTGCTGAATAAGCATTTGGTCCCACTCTTGATCAGCTTTTGCTATAAAGAGTTTCCCCTAGTATTAGTGGAAACTGGCCATCTGCATACAAAGCTCAGAATAATTTCTGTCATGATTTGTAGACGTGTATTTTTTTTTAACAGAAAAAAAATTAGGCAAGGGATACAGGTAGTCCTTGATTTATAATTATTTGTCCAGTGATTGTTCAAAGCGACAATTGGCTCCAGTGACATGATTAAAATTTGGGCCCCAGCTCTGTACTTTTGGGTACCTTAAACTTTGCCACAAATACACCCTGCCCTCCCCCAACCCGGTGCGCAACTGACCTTTGCCATCTTCCTTCTGCTGATGCTCTGGGATCCAGATGTTGGGTAAAAGTGCAGCCCTGGTATGCAGAGGGTGAGGGCAGGGAGAGCCAATAGTGATACCAACGGTTGAAGGTGAATGCTATATACTTTTTCTAGTGAACTAAACATATTAAACAGAATACAAGGAATAATTTCTAATGTATTGCAGTGATTTGTTTTACAGTTTAATTGACTGCCAGGGAGCAGCTTTTATTCTTTAGTGCTTGACAGAGAAGATTGAGTGAGGGACTGTAAATTATACATAAATGATGGTTTTGAAATGATTATATATAAATAGAGCAATTCACACATGTATTTAATCTTGGTAGAATGCTTACTAAAGAATGCCAGAGCCCATGAGACCATCTTTCTATCCAATTTGTTACAGTGAAATGGAAGTTAGATATGTTAAGAGAACCACAAAAATGACTTGTATGCTGATAGCTTGGCAGATTTAAAAAGTGTGTTTCATTAAACAAGGGAATCATAAATAAACAAATACTAAATATGAACTGTGAATACAAACAGCAAGTCACTAGTGTAAAGAAATGTTTGAAATAATTTCATCATTTAAGACTGGTGTCAAATTCGCAGGTCAGATGTGTCATGTGCTGGCCCTGCCCCCACCCAGTTTAGTGATGGAGGGGGGGAAGTCCTGATATGTCATGTGACAACACGAGTTTGACGTCCCTAATTTCAGAGAATAAATTAGAATTGAATTGCAAGATATATATGAGGGAGGAATGAAGACCAAGAAGGTAATAATTGGAGTCCATTTGTTCCTTGGAAGGAAGTTTATAAAATGCATTGGAGAATCAAGGATGGCTTGAAGGAATAATGGAGAGTATGGTGAATGTAGCTGTCCTTTTTTCTTTCTTTTTATTGTTATATCTTTAAAAAAGGGAAGGGGTGGGGGTTACTTACTAATCTTCTGCAGTTTTTTTAGTCAGTCTTGACTCCTCACAGCCGCCAAAATTTGTCCCTACAGTTTCCTTGCAAGATTTTCAGAAGGGATTTGCTCTTTCTTTTTTTTCCTAGCTCTAAGAGAGAGCCAGCCTCCCAGCTGGCTTTGTGCCTCAGGCAACACCCAAGAGTCTCTTGGTTTCTAGCCTCATGCCCTTAATCATCATACCAATCTGGCTGTCCTACATGACAGTGCTTATTCTAATAAAAAGTAGCATGATAGATATGCATACACCTATTGTTTTTGCATCCATTCACATGTTTATATATATCTTCCTTTTAATTTTTTTTTAAATTCTCATTTTTTATGCCTGTAAATTGCCTGGGTTGGGAAACATCACTTTAGAAACTTCTGTAAAGCAAATGGCCAGGTGGATTAAAAAGAAAAGGATAAAACATTTCTGTGTTCAGTTGTAGGTTTTGTGATGGTAGATTTTGTTTCAGGAAGAAAAGAACTTTTCCAATTTCTTACATAGTACATATATCATTAAATGGTTTTAAATTGCTTATTTTAAAAATATTTTAATACAGACTTTTTCTTTATAGGGTACTGTGGGGCTGATGTTAAATCGATATGTACTGAGGCAGCCTTATGTGCCTTGCGTCGACGTTATCCTCAGATTTATACCAGCAGTGTGAAGCTGCAGTTAGATATCTCTTCCATTAACATAACCGCTATGGATTTTGTGGTTGCTATGCAAAAGACCATACCTGCTTCTCAGCGGGCAGTAACCTCGCCGGGCCAAGCGCTCTCTAGAATTTCAAAACCACTGCTTGAAAATATACTGCAAAGAATTATGGAGGTTATACAAAATGTATTTCCACATGCAGAACTGGCACAGAAAGGAGGGAATAAATCAGGTATTTAAATTTCTTCTTTTCTGAAACAGAATATTTTGTCTAAATTTAGGACTGATAAATTGAGTCACCTTCCTTTTAATAAAATACTAGTACTGAAAAACTTTGCCTTTTCCTCTCTTTGAAGAGAGGGGCAGAAAAGAATCAGTGCAGATCGATCTTTTAGTTAACCAGATTAATTAATTAAAACACTTAAGATTCAATAAAGTTTATTTACTTGCAGTTTGGGATGGAGGTATATATGTTTGCTATAGAATGAGTTTTGTACAAGCTGAACTGTTTAACATCCTTCCTAATTCATGTTGTCCAGATGTTTTAAGAATAAATGAAACATGAAAGCCACACTAAAAAAAAGCAACATGAAAGCCATTCCTATTTTAATGGTAGCCATTAACAAATTACTAGTAGATTCAAGATGCTGGACAATAGAGCCATTTTTATCCAGTGGTTAAGGCTCCAGACTTAACCGTGGGAGACCGTGAGTTCAGTCCAGCTTTATCCATGAAAGCCAGTTGGGTGACTGGGCCAACCACTGTCTCTCAACCCAACCACATCACAGATTGGTTTGGGCAAAATTGGAAGAGGAAACTTGGATAGGCTTTCTGCCTTGAATTATTTGTAAAAATAATAAAAGCAGGATAGAAACAAATAAATAAAATAAAGTTGCATTATTTTTAGCTACTGAACTAACCTGAATATTTTAATTAAATTATGTTTGTGCACTTATCCCAGAACTTGTTTTTAATCATCTCAGTTACCCATACTGATACCTACTTTCATAAGGAAAGCATAAATGGAGGAAGGAATAAGCATGCCCTTTTTGCTAACTGAAACTCCCTCCTCCTCCTCATATCTTATCAATATAGAGAGAAAAATATTATAAGTTACTCTTTTATAATAAGATTTTACGTAGTTTAAGTATGGTTATGCTAGAAGATTCCTCTTTACGTTACATATAAAACCCCCACCCTAAAACCCAAAATGTGTTCAGTTACAAGTACGTGGTGAATTGTTACAATCTTCTTGGAAAACAGGAAGATCTGCCCAGGGCTAGGCAACAAGTAAATAAGATAAGGGACATCCTCACAAGATAAAGCCCAGCATGAAACCAGATAAGACTGAGGCACAGAAAACAATGTCTTGTTGACCCTTAAGCCTATTTTTTAGTTCATCTTAGAATGCAAGAAAATAAGGGGGTGTGGGGAGGGCCTCTTAGGCGTGACATGTTCTGTGCAGGGGTATAAATGTATCATGAATATGGAATTTTGCTCTCCTTGTACTCAAGCCATTTGGGAAGGGTCTTGGAGGCCATGCTTGCAACCACTTTTTCTTTTCTTCAGTAAACCTTTGAAATTGTGCACCAGACTTGTCCGTATTGTGAATATAAATTTATTGGGGGTCTTATATCTCACAATATTGATTTAATAATAGGAATATATATTATACTATCAGTTAATCAATTTTCATACATTCATTGACCAGCAAATTAAAAAAAACCCCACACAATTATTTAGGATAAAAAATAAAATATTGCAAAATATTTAAGGGAGTGTGATGGCTCAGTAGTTAAGACACTGAGCTTGTCAACTGGAAAGCTGACAGCCGGTGAGAGATTAATAGGTATCACTTCTGCAGGAAGGTAACTGCATTCTGTATTTTCATGCTGGTTACATGGAGATGGAAACATCTCAGACAACACAGGCTCCCTCAGATGGGAATCAAAAATGAGCACCCTTGAGTAGGTCATGACAGGACAGGGAAACCTTTAAAATACATAAAAAGGATTAGAAGAAATAATATAATTCTGTGTAAACTATAGAACAATATTTAAACTGGATTTTAAAGAAATATTCCTTGCAAAGAAGTAAAATGAGATCAATGTGATAACAACGTAAAATAAAACAAGTTGAAAAGGCCGGGATATTGAGTAAAGAATGGATATGATAATTCCTGGCAAGCTAGAGGGACAATACAAAATAACATGTTCCATTGTTCAATTATTCCTCCACCAATATATTCCTGTATTTTATCAATGCAAGGAAAAAAATTATACAAGAAACCAAAATAACATTGATTAGGCCAAGTAGGTTTGCCAGTGAAATAAATGTCCCTGTCTGTTCCTTTTTTCCATAATGCAGCACACATCACGGGAAACTAGAAGAGTTAAGAACTACCTCTGCAGCTAATATGGCCCTTAGTGAATAATTGCTTCTCAACATTAGTTTTCCTGCTAACTATTTTACAAAGAAACCATGAGAACTAATTAAAGGTTGTGATTCTAATTGCATCAAAATTACATACATGTTTTATTTTGTGGAATAGAATGTTCTTTTAAACAAGCCAGGTTATTTAAAATGTAAGAGCAAACAAAAATAAATATCCAAAACATGTACATTTGAGCTGTAATCTAATAACATAATTCTGAGGCCTTTTTCATTTTATTTATATTTTCACTAGAAAGTTGGCATCAGGCTTCTTGACAACATTCCCTTTAATTGCATATGTTTAAATAAAATTCTAAAATTGGCCTTAAAAATAAGATTCAATGACTCATTGGAAAAAAAAAATCTTAACTTTAACCTTAGAAATAAGATACAATTCATATTGTATCTATCTCTTTTTGTTTCATTTAAAGATTTTGCTAATCATGTATTAGAACCTGATCTGTTCTACAGTGATGAAGAAGGACCAACAATATTTGAAACCGGACATTTTCAGAAAGGCTCTGAAAAGCGGACACATTTTCTTAATTTTAATAGGTGGGTGATCAATGACAATCTTTGTTTTCCCCCCCCCTCAAAAAAAAAAAAAAAAAAACACACCCTACTCTAATTTTTATTGTTTTAATGCATGTTTTTCAGTAAGGTTTTCTTCCCTCCTGAATAGGATTTATTTATTGTCTTCTGTTCCTTGATCAATACTAAAATTTAAAAGAAGGGATGAACTTGCACATAAATATATAAATTAGAACATTGAAAAGCAGAGAGAAAAGGATATTTAGTGATGCTATCACAGATTAATTTTTAGGGAGAAAAAACGGAGCTATTAAGCTTCAAATTTTTGGTGTGCATACGGGTATTTTTTTAAATAAAAAAACTATACAGATCATACATGCTTGCAGTTTCTGCCAGTTTGTGATTGCTTAGTTGTTGAAGCACTACATATATCTATATATGAATGAACTGAAATACTTTATTGTATTCTTTACTGTTTTGATTTAAAAGTGGGAGATGAATATTTAAAATTTGTTAAGTAAAAATAATTACTTGAAGTTTCAAGCTGAAAGTTTAAAGTTTCAAGTTTTTTACATGATTGAAAAGGTAATTGAGTTGAGTTTGGAGCGACTTGTTTTCTATTTTCTTTTCATAGAAATGCTTATCACCAACCAACATCTTGCCGACCAAGACTCTTAATTAGTGGGAAGCCAGAATATGGACAAGCCTCGCATTTGGCCCCAGCAGTTATACATGCTTTAGAAAAGTTTCCAGTGTATACGCTAGACCTTTCTATCCTCTTTGGTGTCAGTTCCAAAACCCCTGAAGAAACATGTGCTCAGGTATTTCATTATCCTGAACTCTTTAGTTCTTTCAGTAGTTTTGGTTCCAACTGCCTTTGTAAGTCAAGGACTACCTATAAACATTTTCACTATTTCTGTGGAGAATATCAACCTTGGAAATGGATGCTACTTCTCTTCCAGGGGTTACCAAGATATCTTTCCAGGAAGTAGAAATAGCTTCTTCCTAAAGATTTCAATATGAACGGATTGGAGAACAGAGTCAGTTTTTCCTTTCCCAGCACACACACTTTGCTTCTGCCAACTTCTTAGAAGTTCTGCCTGCAATCTAAGGAGGGCAGAGGCTGGAGGTTGGCAAATTTGTCTCTCTGATGCCAGTCTTTTGTCACATCAGAATCATTTTTGACTGAAATCCAGACAAAATTTTACCTTTCCCAGTCCCTTTTGCAAAATACTATCTGACTTTAAATTCAAATTCAAATTATCATGCCAATCTTCCACTGAATGGTTCAAAACAAAGATTCATTTCCATCCTTCAAGCTTGTTATTTTCAAAAACAAAACAAAACAACAATTTGAAGTTAGTATGCCAAAACAGGATATGGACCAGATTTGTCAAGCCTAGCTGATAAACCAGGTAAGTGAGAATGACAGTAATTTGAGAAAAGTATCTTTAATGTTAGCCACAAGTATAATCTTGGAAAATTGTAAATTCCTAAGCAGGCTTAATTGACTTACTATGAGTCTCTTTAAAGTCTCTTTAAAATTGTTCATTTCCATAGCTGTACTTCTGGACCAAGTTGCTTTTCTTAAATCAAACTGGTCTACTCTCTTACCTTTTTCCAGTCTTTCATGCATTTCAAAATTTGATTTTATCAACTGAAGCCATCATAATTGGCTATGTCATGAATTCTAGCGGAATATATGTATAGTTTAAATCATGATCTATTAAATGACAAGGTAATTAATAAAGTGCATAACTTCATTTTTAATTATTAAAATGTCTTCTTTTTTTAGTTGATCTGTGAAGCTAAGAGAACAGCGCCAAGTTTAATATACATTCCAAACATTCATATATGGTGGGGAACGATTGGACACACATTGCAAGCAACCTTTACTACACTATTACAGAACATTCCATCCTTTGCTCCTATTTTTCTTCTTGCAACATCAAATACACATGAAGCTCTGCCAGATGAGGTATGTTCATGGGATAATCCACTGTACCTTATTGTATCTGATTTTGCCCTTATCTGGCAGCACAATGAAGTTTAGGATAAGGAAATAAAAAAATCCATCCTAATTCACACCTTAAAGTTTTTTTAAGAGAGTGTTTTTTAAGTGTGTATACATAAATATTCCTGCCTCATGCCTCAATGTTGCTTGCTTATCAGAGACTGTTGTTGTATTACCGCAGCAAAGATTGATACTCTATAATAAACTGCTAAATTGGCTGAATGTTTCCCACCATTGTTTTTAATGCTCTCTATTTTTGTTGGACTTTGTGCATGAAGCATTAGTAGTTCAATAGTTCTAGGATTTTGCGAGGCTACAGTTACCTTTTAATTTCTTCTTTGTTCATTTGTTTCTACCATGCATCTTTTTTAGGTAAAGGAATTATTTGTTGATGGTTTTGGAGAAGTTTTTGATGTTCATTTGCCTAGTTTTGAAGAAAGAAGAAAATTCTTTGAGAGTTTGATTCTCCATCAAGCAATTAAACCACCGTTGTCAAAAAAGAAAGCAGGTAGATGTGCTGCAAATGCATCGGATAAAGCTTATTGTAGATGGATTTGTAAACAGGTACATGTTTATAAATCTGTTTTCCTTTTTAAGTTTTGCAGGCATTGGAGGTATTACCAGTAGCTCCCCCACCTGAACCACGGCAGCTGACAGAACAGGAGATCAAGCAACTTGAGGAGCAGGAAGAAGATACTCTATGTGAACTCAGAATTTTTTTAAGAAATGTGACACACAGACTTGCCATTGATAAACGCTTCAGAGCCTTTACAAAACCTGTTGATTTGCATGAGGTAACAAATTTCAAAATAATTTTGTTTTTCTTCTCTTGTACATTCCTCAGTGCAATCATTAACTATTTTGATTATATTAAGTTTGAAATTTGCTGAATGTTGCTATTAGACCATGGTCTCCAATCTTTCTGGCTCAACGGACCAGCAGGGGCGGCAAAGTGGTGAGGGAAAAGGGGATGGTTTTGTGTATGGGATGCTGCTTTCACAAATGCAGCTTTGCCTACATGCTTGCCCACCCTCCACTTTGGCTGCCCAGTTCCGAACAGACTGGCGTGGCACTGGCCTGCAGACCAGGGATTGAGGACCCTTGTATCATATGGTTATACTTATATCCGTTAGAAAAAGTAATGAATGCAGACAAAACTTACCTCAGAATAATAACCTAAATGCTGCTCAAGATGAATGCTATAAATGGTAAACTTGATTTTAACATCAAAATTTGAAAGCAATTTTGGGATGTGTGCATCTTCAATAAAGGCATCAAGATATCTCATATCTATTAAAAATGTTCTCTCTCCCTCTGTCACTTTCCATTTGTTCATAACCTGCTTGGCATTTTCCCATCTTTCATTCACTAGCATTCCTTGCTCATTCTACTTTTATCCTCTGCCTTTGTCTACTCTCTTATCTTTCTCTTTAGAACTTCTTGTTCATGGGTTGAATGTTTTTATTTTCTCTCTTAAAGGAGTTTAATCTTGGGAATCGGAGAAGAAAGGGGTTTTGGCACATGTTTTGTATATCTCCTTTCAAAATGTAAATATCAGGAACTTGTCTCAATAGAACATCCTGTACAGCTCTTAATGAAGCTCTTTTTTGACAGACATTAGAAGTTACAAAGATCTATGGTCTGGTCTAGCAGGATATTTACGCAGTTCTTGTCCTATTTTCTTTTTTCTTTTTTTTCTTCAAATGTTATGTCTTATGTCAAGGGGGAACAACTTTCTTGTGGTTAGGAGCTGTAGGGATCATAACCAATGATAAAATGATTCCATTTTGAATAGGAGAGTCAAACCTCTCAACCAGTAAGATACCCCTTTTACTTCTCTCTGAAAAGGAAAAATTGACTTGATTGACTTGTTTTATTTTAAAATCAGGAAAATTTACACTTTTAAAAATTGATTCTCTGGAAGTTCTGAAATGGGAGCTGAAGTTTTTATATAAGTGGTCCATGGACTCTTAAGTCTCCTATTCTCCCAAGTTGTCCTATGTAATTGGTTATATTTCCAGAACTGTGCAGTTGACTGAAATGTTTTTGGTTCCTCCCAAAAAACTTTGAATACAAAATATGATCTTAAAAAGGTGGTTTAGAAGCATTAATACTAACATTTTAAAACATACAGAAATGTAAACTTATTTTACTCCTGAAGGCAGATAATATATTCATTCTTTTTCTTACAATGCTTCTGTAGGTACCAGACTATGTCACAGTCATCAAGCAGCCGATGGATCTTTCAACCATTATTTCAAAAATTGATCTTCACCAGTATCTGTCTGCCAAAGATTATCTTAAAGATATTGACCTCATCTGTAGCAATGCATTAGAATACAATCCTGATAGAGATCCTGGAGGTAAGCCTTAATATTTATACATAGGCAAACTATTATACATGTAACCCTCAACTTACAACCACAGTTAAACAAAATTTCTGTTGCTAAGTGAGACAGTCATTAAGTGAATTTTGCCCCATTGTTTACTTTTCTTGCTGCAATTATGTGATTTGCTGCAGTTAAGTTAGTTACGTAGTTGATATGCAATCTAATTGTAATAGAAGACTGAGAAATGGATGCACAAAATAATTTGTAAACCGACACATTGTTTGTATATCTATGGAAGAAAATTTGATGTTTTTATGTTTTGTTTGTATATGTTTTTTTAAAAAAAAATCAATAAAACTTGGAAAAAAGTTAGTTACGTAGTTATTAAGTGATTCTGGCTTCCCCATTGACACAGTATGATCACATGGTCTTGAGACACTGCAACCGTCATAAGTATGAACCAGTTGCCAAGCATCCAAATTTTGATAACATGACCATGGAGATACTGCAACAATTGTAATTGGAAAAACAATCATAAGTCACTTTTTCAGTGCTATTCATTGCTTATTCTGTGCTAGTCTAGGTCATTAAACAAACTCACCTGTATATTACATTAAATAAGCAGATGTTTCAAAAGCCTGCTGTACCCAACTTATTCTCTATCAGGTTAAAAACAAAGGAATTAAGAGTAGTATAACTTAAAGCTGAAATTGTACTATTAAAAGATTTTAAACTTCATACTATTTATGAAATATTCAGAGTTTTCTGCAGAATATTAATTTCATGACAAAGTATTTTCCTGTATATTTGTTTTAGATCGTTTGATAAGACATAGAGCCTGTTTTCTCAAAGATACAGCCTATGCTATAATAAAGGAAGAAATGGATGAAAATTTTGAACAACTTTGTGAAGAAATTCAGGAATCACGCAAAAAGAGAGGTGGATTTTCTCATGATTTGGCACTTTAAAAAAAGTTACAGTATGATTTTAATACTGTCACATTGTATAATATATTGCATTACTGTGACTGAATTAGAGTGAATATATCGTATTTTTTGTACTAGAAGACACACTTCCCTCCCTCCAAAAAATGGGTGGAAATGTCTATGGCTCTTAATAGAGTGAATATTGCACCAGGGGGAGGGAGTTGGTGCAGCGCTGTAGTTTGCCGCCTGTCACCGTTCGCCACTGCCAAGGAACACTAGAACCTTCACTGCCAAGCAGTTGGATTGACCTCCTGGAATACCGCTGATAGGCACCGGGGGCAATCCCCACTGCCTAGAACAGCTGATCGATGGTATTCCAGAAGGCCAATCCAACCATCAATCAGCTGCTCAGTGGTGTAGGCTGCAGCATTCCCCGGTGATGGCAGTAGCTCAATTCAGTTGACTGGTGGTGGGCACCATGGAGCGGAGCCCTGATGAGCCATATGCTGGGGCTACAATAACGCACCGAAGTTGACCAGGCCATTTGCTGCAATGACGCTAGCCAGATGGATACAGGGTGGATGCTGTGAGACAGAGACAGATTTTTTCCCCCTTGTTTTCCTTCTCTACAGCTAATGTGTGTCTTATAGTATGAAAAATACAGTACCTGAGCATATTCTGTGAATAAGAAACATTTCAGGCTAGAAGACTTAAAACAGTATCAATAGCACTGGCAATAACACTTAGACTTATATGCTGCTTCGCAGTGCTTTACAGCCTCTCTAAGTGGTTTATAGAATCAACATATTGCCCCCAACAATCTGGATCCTCATTTTACCGACTTTAGAAGGATGGAAGGCTAAGCCAACCTTGAGCCTGGTGAGGATTGAACTGCCGGCAGCTGGCAGAATTAGCCTGCAATATTGCATTCTAACTAACCATTGTGCCATCACAATATGAGATGCCTCTCTGCAAGAATTCCTGTTTTTAGAATATGGCATCATCCCCACATGTATTTCTTGTACAAAACAGAATAATTCAAGATAGGTAAAGAATTCTTACAACATATTGTTACTTTTAAGGTTGTAGTTCTTCAAAATATGTCCCATCTTATTACCATGTGATGCCAAAGCAAAATACCACATTGCAGGACAAGAAATTGGATTCTGAATGTGGTGACAAGATGAAAAGCCCACCAATACCTCTGGATTCTAGTTCTCCTTTCATTCCTAATGGTAAGTGCAAATTTATCTGGTCTTGTATTATAAGCCAAGGAGGGGTGTGCTGGGATTTTTCTCTTCCTGTCTATTTCTACTAATCACTAATTTTAATGGATTGTTCCTTCTCTGGTTTCTTAGTGTATAAATAGAGGATGCATGAAAGTTTTTTTTATAACCCACATCTACTCATATCCTATTTGATGGAATTATTTTATTATTTAGCCATATTACAAACAATAACAAACATGATTACTGGATTGCTTTCTTCTGGTTTCTTTCTTGAAATGCTGCCTTTTTTGTTACATGAATAATTTGAGAAATGAAATTGACCATTAGACCCTGCAGAAAGTGTTTAAGTTGTCTCCCAATAAGCGTTTCATTCTGCATCAATATTTTATTGCTGGTAGACTGCTTCCTCCCAAAATAACCCATCTCTCAAATCTTTGAAAATGTGTAGTCCTCAATTTATGACCACAATTGCGCCCAAGATTTCTGTTGGTAAGTGAGACATATTAAGTCAGTTTTGCCTCATTTGACTTTTTTTGTCACAGTTAAGTGAATCACTGCAGTTGTTAAGTTAGTAACACAATTGTTTGTTTAGTGAATCTGGCTTCCCCATTGACTGTCAGAAGGTCACAAAAGGGGATCACCTGACTGAGGGTCACTGCAACAGTCATTAATATGAGTCTGTTGCCAAGCATCTGAATTCTGAAATGATCATAAGTCACTTTTTTCTGTGCCATTGTAACTTTGAATGATCTCTAAATGAACTGTTGCAAGTCGAGGACGACTTGTATACACCTGATCTTCAACTAAAAAGCTGAGAAGCAGGGTATACATGGAAGGTATCTGGTTCTTTCAGAGAATCTAAACAAGTTCCTTAGCATCTTTTCCATTTTCTTAGCAGGTTCTCAAAATCTGTTTTCTTCTAATTGAATGTCCTATTTGGGGGGGGGGGGGAATCAACCCCAAAATCTCTTGTTTTACTTCTGATTGGATGTCCTATTCCAGTGTGCGGGGGGGGGGGGGCTGTCAACCCCAATCTCACCCCCTGCTTAAAATCTCATGGCAAAAGAGTATCCCTCCTTCGGCCTCAGTGACAGCTGCATGACACTAGTAGCAGCATTTCTTCAATTACTTATTCTTATACAATGCTTGGTAATTCAGCCAAGAAAAGGCCAAGGGACTTGCAAGCTGCAAAAAGAGTTTTGTAAGCAGCTGCTGCTGCTGCAGCTAAACAACATAACCCATAGTATTCTTCTGGCACTTAAAAAAACAATGACATTGCATAGTCTTTTCAGAATAATTAGTTGTGGTCACTTTGATGATGGAGTTGAGATTCAGGAATGGAAACATTAACATAACAATATTTTTCCAACTGCTATTCTATTTTGTTCTGAAATCAATTATGTACCAGAAATGAATGTGTTTTGGTTGAAATGTGCTTATATTGGAATTTATCTGCTCTAATATGTGTAGCCTTTTTGGGTTGCGGAAAATGGCCCCAACATTGTTATAACACAAAGAAGGAATCTATGTCTGATTTTCAGCTTTTCTTGAGAGGGACAAGGGGATAAGAAAATATTTCAAGCAATGGGATTGAGACTTTTTAAAGTTCTATTTTAAGACTTTTTAAAAGATTCTTCTCCTTTTCTGTACTTATTGCATTGTGTAGATAGTGTTGCAAGCACACAATTCTTCATATTTAGTTTGAAAAATGCATAAAAATGAATAGGAAAGCAAAAACCATAACTTGAGGTGTTTTCAGGACAAAAGGATGTCTGTTGTTTCTTTCTTATTTTATCTTTCTTCCAAATTCTGTTCTTTAAATGAAATAATATTTCAATAAAATGTCTTTGTATTCATATGCATCTATAAAGCATGCCACTACTATATATATTTGAAAGATATGAATGGTTATCTAAACAATATCAATAAATTTCCTCCCAGAAAAGGAAGATGTTGAGATTCAGGTCTAGTTTCAGTTTAGATCTTAAATAAAACTGTTTAAACTATTACAGCTGGCAAATAGTCTTTTTTTGTGCAAATTCATATGCAAATTTTTTTGGATGTACATAAGTAACTTAGTGGTTTCCTACCATACTCCCCAAATTAATTTGAAGAGAAGGAAAATCTAGTCAATTTGTTTGTATTTTTTAATGTAGCCTTATCAAAGAGAAGACTAAGAAGGAAGAGTCGATGGTGCCTGGGCAACCTAGCAAAGCGGAAAAAGACTTTACATTTCAATAAGGAGAACAAAGCTCCAGGAGAAGAGCCAGATGAAGTGGAGAGTGATGGAGAAGAATGTATGGAAAATAATAACTCCAGTATGGAGCAGACTGAAGTTGAATTAATACAGATGACTCTGGATGACTCTGAATATGTGTCTCCAGAGCAGTATATCAGTATATGTGATTCAGGAAATGAGCCAGACATTCACAATAATGCTAAGTGTAAATTTGACAAGAGCAACAAAGATGCCGAACTCTTAGAACCAAAAAAACCATGTAATGGTGATGCAATAGAGCACTCATTAGATAAGGATGCTAATAATGGTGAGTAGAAAGTGTCAAAATATACTTTAGGGCAGTAATCTCCAACCTTACTGGCTGATAGGTTTCACATGTTCAATCTAGATTCTGCACATGCACAGATAAAGCTTTGGTCAATAGGCCACGGACCGTGGTTTGGGGACCCCTGCTTTAGGGAAAGTGTTTGATTCTACTTCACATTTTCTTAAACATTGTAGTGCTCTCTCTCATTTTAGTGATTCTGCCAGCTAAGTTTAAATTCACATTGCAGTGCCAGTCTAACAGTATTAGTTAATTAGTTTTATTCAGTGAAATTGTGAGTTTTTTTTCAGGGCCATAAAAATTATATTGCTATAATTAATGTTTTGTTTGTGGGATAGTCACAGAGTAGCATACAAAATAAAAAAAATGTTACAGTATTCTAAAATCTTTAGCGTTGGGATGATTTTATTGCATATATGATGACCAAAATCTCTACTTGTGGCCAACTTATGTAGAAGACCTTTCCCCAGAAACTGCGAATACAGAAACCATCACCTGAATCATTGAAAAGAAAGCCTTAGGAAAGTAAGGATCCTTTTGGTTGGGAACCCCTAATATTATCCCCATTTGTTGACTTCCAAATTCTTAGTAGGATAAGATGAATCATCTCAACAATTATTTGATGTGACCCTATATATTGCTAGGCTTTAAATGGGATATTATAGGATACTTGGCAGTCTAAACTATTCTATAGGAACTCTACCATATATATTACTTTTAAGTACCACAAGGCTTATTCATTTACTGTATATTTATTATGTCTTCTAGCGGCAATTAACACTACTTTTCCTTTTTTTATTGTAGTTATATGTATGCTTCGTATGACCCGTGCAAGACGTTCACAGGTAGAGCAGCAGCATCTCATAAATGTTGAGAAAGCCATGGAAATTCTGTCAGAGCAAACACCACCACTCCTTGTGGATCAAGACAAGCTGAATGTAAGTTTTAGAGAGATCCCATTACTGAAGTAGCAGGCTTCCTTCTCTGTTATTTACTTTTGTGTATCTTAATATAGTCTACACCTGTGCAGAGTGTCTTACTTTCTGTTGTGAGCATGGGGATGGGTGGGTCTTTTTTTCTGAATAATTCTTCATGTTAAATCTGCTAAATATTACCTTGCTGTTAGGTCAAAGTTTCTAATAATCATAAATGGAGTATAAATTACGCTATGTATTTTCTATATCAACTCAGTGAATTGAAATGTGTTTGTACTCAAACCAAAATAATATTTTGGAAGTTACAAACTAAGATGTTAAATAGTTAAATCGTTTTGGCAAAGGACAACAGACAAAATAGCTCAGGTTTACAAATAGCTTCACTGCTAAAATCATGAAGGAAATCTATTTTATTTTTAAAATGTCATTTTATTCCATATAGGAAATTGCTATGTTTGGGATATGCCAACTCTCAAATATTCATGTGTTTTAATTTTAACAGTTGGCCTATCATGTATATATTCTTAGGTTTTCGCGGGTACTTACATGGATGCTGTTCAGCTTCGTTCAGGTATTTTCCCACGTCATTGTAGTTGTGCTTTTAAAGTTGTAGCAACGTTTCGGCAGAATCTCATCTGCCATCATCAGGCTTCTGTATTGAGTTCGTATGTGGGTCAGGCTATCACAGCTGTTAGTTTTTTATAGCCTGACCCACATACGAACTCAGTACAGAAGCCTGATGATGGCAGATGAGATTCTGCTCAAACGTTGCTAAAACTTTAAAAGCACTACAATGACGTGGGATAATACCCGAAGGAAGCTGAACTGCATTCATGTAAGTACCCACGAAAACTTAAAAAAACATATCTATCTATCTATCTATCTATCTATCTATCTATCTATCTATCTATCTATCTATCTATCTATCTATCTATCTATCTATCTATCTATCTATGCTGTTTAGCTTCCTTCGGGTATTATCCCACGTCATTGTAGTTCTGTTAAAGTTGTAGTAACGTTTCAGCAGAATCTCTATGAAACAAAATTGACAGACTAAACACAGACCCAACCACATATCTGGAAAAATGAACCAAGAAGAAAATTATAACCAGCCACATAAGCAAAGAAATCCAGCAGACGATCATCCCAAGAGAAAAATCTTCTAGATGCCCCAAACCATACGGCCTCCCAAAAATACACAAAGAAGGCATACCTCTCAGACCCATAGTCAGCTCCAAAGGAGCACCACTACAAAACCTAGCTAAACACTTAGCAAAACAACTACAACCCCATGCTGAAACTGCAGCTTCATATGTACAAAACTCATACCACTTCTTAGAAATGATCAAAGATCTACACGTGGAACAAGAAGATCTGCTTGTAAGTTTCGACGTGGTTTCACTATTCACTCAAGTCCCGATAAAAGAAACTCTTGAAATCATCAAAAATAAATACCAACCAGC
>BLBF01000002.1:15033954-15044122 GCA_015471245.1 Laticauda colubrina
GGGGGGGGGGGGGAGGTTTTGTTTTTTTTCTCCCCTCCTTCCTCCCCCCCCCCGCCCCCCCAAAAAAAGCAGGATTCCAGTTCAAAGTTCACAAAGCATCCCTCTCCCCCCCTCCTCCCAAAAAGTGCAGTCGGGTTTTTTTTTTTTTTTCTTTTTTTTTTTAATGCAAGATGGCGGACTTTCCCTGAACGGGCACAATCCGAGGACTCCACAAGCAGCCTGCAAACCTTGGCGAGGTAGAGCTTTTTTTATTTATTTATTTTTTTGGGGGGCAGCGGATCTTGAAAGGCGCTGGGCAGATCCACCGAGTCGGAACCGAGTCACACACACACACACACACACACACACCCCCTCCCCCCGGGGGGGGGGGTGTGTGGGGGTGTGTGGGGGGGGTGGGGGTGGGGTGGGGGGAAATGCCCTCGCCCGCCTTTCCTTCCATACAAACGACCGTCGATCTCTCGAAGCCGACAAGAATCCGGCCGGGGAGGCTCGCCTCACCCGGGAAGATCCCCAGATCCGGAATCGCGGTTTGGGGAGCAGGGCGAGAAGAGGCAAGGGCGGCACCTCGCCCTCCCCCTCCCCCCAGGTTTGCTGCCCGGGATCCCCCTCCTTGGGGGCTGAACTGGGTGGGGAAAAAAAAACAAACACCTTCCCCAAATTTAGAGAATTTAATGCCCCCCCCTCCCCAAAAAAGGCAGAACCTAGGAAGGGATGATGGGTCCTAGGAAGTGTTTCCAAAGAGTTGGCTCCCTATGGCAAGACCAACGTGTGGAAGGAAGCCCCTCACCCACCCCATAAGCCCTCCGCCTCTATTGTTGGCGGTGGGTGTCAGGAGGTGTCAGGAGCGTGTTGTGTTCTGGTTTTGTGATGATTCAGAGGTTTTGGGGGAAACTGGATGGACCTACGGTGGCGGGGGGGGGCAGGGGGGGCAGACCCAGCCCTGTTCTGGGAAAGAAACGAGATCTATAACTATAACCCCTTTCCCACCACTTTGGACTTGGGGGAGGGGGGAAATAAAAATAAATAGAAAGGAGATCTCTGCGCTAGTCACTTCACAAGGGGTGGATGCCTTGCAACAAATGGGTTGTTGGGTTGGCCAAAGCCAAAGGTGGGGATTCACCGGTAAGACAAAAGGTGGTAGTAGCTGCTGCAACTTAGGGTGCCCTCCGCAAAACCCATGGGCTGTGAAGGAGAAGTAGGTTTGAGGTGAGTGAGTTTGACCGCCAGCTTGGAGGAGAGATGAACAGGCTGGAATAAATTAAACACAGGTGAAGGGCTTGCTGTGAACCGTACAGGTAGTCCTCAAGACCGCAGTGGAGGCCAACATTCCTGTTAGGAGAGACATGTTTTAACTGAGTTTTGCTGTGTTTTACGATCGGTCTTGCCATAGTTGTTAAGTGAATCACTGCAGTTGGTAACTTAATATTTTAGTTATAATAACGAATAATAATAACAATAATATTAATATACTAGTGACTTAGTAATTTGGTTGTGCAGTGAATCTGGTTTCCCCATGGATTTTGCTTGTCAGAAGTTAGAAGAGAAGGAGAAACTTTCTGAGAGTGAGAACAATCAATCCTGCAATCAATCCATTTGACCTTGGAAGTTGTGGGAGCGCCATCACTTGAGACTTTCAAGAAGAGATTGGACTGCCATTTGTCAGAAATGGTGTCGGGTCTCCCACTTGGACAGGGGGTTGGACTCGATGACCTACAAGGTCCCTTCCAACTCTTATTATCTGTTAAATCTATCTGTTAAAGTTTGCAAAAGTGGATCATATGACCTTGGGAAACTGCAACCATCATAAATATGAATCAATTGCTAAACATCTGAACTTTGGTCGTGTGATCATAGGGATGCTGCTGTGGTTGTGGGAAAAATGGTCACATTTTAAAGTGCTGTCTTCGGTCACTTTATTTTGAACGGTCACTAAATGAAGTTGATGACCTGTGAGGTAATTACCTGTAAGTCGATTACCTGTGCTCAATTTATTGTAGGGTTTTCTTATTACTTCATGGTGGGCAGAAGAATTTCTCCAAGTTTATGGAGCTCAGTCAGGAATTTGAGCTGGGTTTACCACCTCCAACACGGTAATCTTGGGGTTCCAAATAGGACATCACCACCCCTTTTGGGCATCCACCTGTCTCTGGGCTCCAGGTCACTCATTTGTCAAAAAGGTTCTTTGAATTTTTTTAAAAAGTATATAGGAATGGCCACTATTATGGAATCAGGTCTCCTGCCTTGGGGGGGGTGGGGGGGTGGGATAGTACTAGAGGATTTCCAAGATCTCTCTCAGCCTTAAAATTCTACGTTCATTCGTATTTTCAAGGCTACTTGGGCCATTGTGATGTTTAGAATAATAATCCTGATAGAAGTCAGAGTTTTCTTAAAGTGTCCAGCCACTAAGGAGGGAAAACATAGGCTGGGATGCGACTTGATTATCTGGATTATCTATCGAAAGCAACTTCTTGTCTCTTAGAAGAGAAGTGTTTGATAATAAGCCAGAATTCCCATGGCAACCATGGAGACTGTAGAATTAAAGTATAGTTGGGCGAGGGGAAATTTTAAGTTTTAGGCTGTTGGAGAGAAGCACAAGAGGATGGAGTGGAGTGGAGCCTGTCTAGAATCTGCTCTCTGTCCAGTCACTGTTCACGCTGTTGCCTCTTGCAACTGTGAGGTACAGCCGCCAGTATGTGTAGACCAGGGGTGGGGAATTCTGGCTCAGGACTTCTGGGTGTTGAAGTCCACAAGTCATAAAAGGGCCATGGTTTCTCCACCCCCATGGTGTAGACGTTTTAGCTGTAACAAAGTCACATTGCCAAGGATGAATCACAAGTTTTTGTGGCACTGTGACTGTGGGAATGTCCCACAAAACTATGTCATATTGCAACGGGATGCCCCCTGGGGACTGTTGTCCAATGGCTAAATGATCTACATACCCGGGCAGAGGCTTAATCACCCTACTAATTGCTCATACATGATCTAATTTTATTCATCATTTTAGTTCATCATTCGTATTGTGCGTTTTTAAAATAATTCACAGTTCTGGTTGTTTTGTACAGGTAGTCCTTGACTTAAGATCACAATTGAGCCCAACATTTCTGTTCCTAAGCGAGACAGTTGGGAAGTGAATTTTGTCCCATTTTACGACCTTTCTTGCTGCAGTTGTGAAGCGAATCACTGCAATTGTCAAATTAGTAACACAGTTGTTACCAGTTCAACGCTTTTATTAAATTATAAGATAAAATACCAAAATAAATAGGAAGATATAGGAAGTGGGAGAGAAAAGTGAGGAGAAACTGGGGGAAAGAAAAGAAGAAACATTGACTTCCATCTATGGCAGTAAAAAAAAAGTATTAACATCAAACCACAACTTTTTGTTTTTCCATAATGATATTAAATAGCCATTTCTATAAAAATATATCAATCTAATCGGTAAAACCAAAGTTTCATTTTTTTCCCACTTCAAGCATAAAGTTCAGAAGTGGTCTCCATGTGGAAATGAAGGTACTTATATTCTTTTCTTTAACCAAAATGGTCAATTTTGCCATTTCTGCCAACTCCATCAGCTTCTGGACCTATTCGTAAGAATCAAAGTGTTCTTCCATTTTAGTGCACATAATAGTTTTGCTGCTGTCAACATATATAGGATCAAAGTTCCAAATTTTTTCTCTAAGTCTTTTTCCATTAAACCCAAAAGAAAAATGTCTGGTTTTATGTCATGAATTCGAATCAGTTGCCAAGTGTTCAAATTTTGACCAGGTGACTCTGGGGCAGCTGCAATGGTTGTAAGTGTGAAAAACTCAAAAGTCACTTTGTCGGTGTTGCTGTAAGTTTGAACATTTGCTAAACAAACTGTTGTAAGTTGAGGACTACCTGAATTTCGATACACATTTTATATGCTGTTTTGTGTATTTTATGCATGATGCATTAATTCTGTTGTGCCAGACAGAATAAATAAATAAAAATCTGTCCGTCACTCTGTCTTGGGCTGACAAATCTTTCCCATAAATTAGAGGAAAATGTTTCTTTTTCCTATACTGCCAAGTTGTATTTCCTTGTCTTAATGTAGCCTGGTCATGCTATTTGTCAGCCAAGTGTGTGCCATTTTGTTTTTCAGAGCAAGCTATGATCACTATGGGATAAATGATGCTCATGCTTTCATCCCAAGGACTGATGAATAGAAACAGCTGGAATCTTGGAGGAGACTTAAATCAAGCATATACAAACAGAAAATTCTAGAACTCTGGAAGAATATCTGAACTCCTGATAGGTATTCTTTGGCTACAACTGGTTTAATTTGAGGGGAGAGTTTCTAGGTAGTCCTTGACTTACGACTAGTCACTTAACAAGCATTTTGAAGTTACAAAGGAGCCTCAAAAGTCACTGAGGGTCTGTTGTTGAAATTACGAAAGATGCACATACATTTCTATGGTCATGTAATTGCATTTTGGCACTTGGCAACCTGCTCAAACTTACAGATATTTGCAGCATCTCGTGGCCATGGTTTGTGGTGTTTTTTGCCAGCTTCCGGTGTTTACTTCCGGTTTTTGGCAAAAAAAAAAATGATTTGCTTCATGACCGTGATATTTGCTTAACAACCCCAGTGCTGGCTTCGCGACCAAATGCTGAAAAATTGAGTTTGGTCACCCAAAGCCTCAACTTATGACCAGGCTTAATTACAGTTGTAAGTTGAGTTGCTGTGTTAGATAAAGTCAACAAAAATCATTTTCATCCTACAGTATTTCCTCATCTCCCCCCGCTAAAAAGGCCATTACTGGCCCTACAACGAGAAAGGCGCTTATCATATTTAAGAAAGACCATCTAGCATAGGGGTATCAAACTCGAGGCCCGCGGGCTGGATCAGGCCCACAGGGTGCTTAAATGTGGCCCATGGGGCCAGCCTGGAAATAGGACCAGCCCGCGGTGCCTCTGGCAGCCAAAACAGGGCACGGGAGGGGCATTGATGAGGTGCAGGAGGCCATCTAGGCCGAACACCCCCCTCCCTCTCCCTGTGGCCGGCCCACGGAGAACTACGATTTCCATCTTGCCCTTCAAGAAATCCAGTTTGACACCCCTGATTCCTAGCATGATTTTCCTGAGTGTGTAGGTGGTATTCACTCAAGGCCATGATGGATTCTGCATTTTGCCCCAACTTGGATGGCATTGTTCACATCTGTGTTTATGTGCATCAGCATAAAAAACATCATCACAGAAGCTGTTGTTGGGACAAGTGGGCAAAGCATGACATTCACACTCTTCAAGGATGTGTGCCTCTAGTAACATCACCTCACAGAACCCTTTTGTTACCTCAGTGGCAGTAGCTCAGTAGGACAGGAAAACAATACCACACGGACGAATATGAATAGTCTGGCCTAAAGCCTTTTGCTGCCTGAGGTACACTAAGTAATTTACAGTTAGTCCTCAAACTTACAACATTTCATTTAGTGACCGTTCGAAGTTACAACACTGGTCTGAAAAAAAGGTATGAAAAAAGTGACTTATGACCGTTTTTCACACTTAACGACTGTTGCAGCCTTTCCCCATGGTCACATGACCAGAATTCAGATGATTGGCAAATTACTCATATTTACGTTGGTTGCATTGTCCTGGGGTCATGTGATTTTGCCTTTTGCGACAAGCAACGTCAACGGGGAAGCCAGATAACAACTCGCAAACTTAACTGCAATGATTCACTGAACAAACGTGGCAAGAAAGGTCGTAAAAGAGAGCAAAACTCACCTAACCAATCTCTCAATGAGCAACTGAAATTTTGTCTTCAATTGTGGTCATAAGTTGAGAAACTATCTGTATGATAGATATTATTAACGTTTTAAGAATTGTATCGTTAATATGTGATGGGGTAACTCATGTTTTTCATGCCCACATTTACATGAGGGTACAGTAGAGATAAGACCTCTTTTAAACCCATTTGGAAATTGAGCTTGTGGAGATCCTGGGAAAGGAAAGGGGTTTATGCAGATCAGGAGCAGCTTCTCTCATTGATACTAGGAAGACTTTAAAAAGACGGTCTCATTTTCTTCAGATTAAACGTCTCCCTATTCTGCATGATTATCAGCTTAGAAGAACTATAGGGAACCTATCCATCTATATTCAAAAATGAGTTCTTGGAGTGTTAGGTCATGAGGGGCCCTTGGTGCCCTCTGAGCTTGGTTTTTTTCCTTCAGATGTTTCATGACCCAACTAGGTAACATCATCAGTGCTAGTGTTAGGTCTATGCTTCAGAAAAAGCAATGGCCAGGGGTGGGCTTCAAAAAATTTAGCAACCAGTTGTCTGCCTAGTTGCTGGGTGAGTGTAGCCATGATGGGCTTAATCTAGTCGGCCTCTTGCACCACGGCAGGGGTTTCCTCAAGTCTCCGAGAGGGTGAAAATGGCCTCCCTGGGCTCCGAAGGCTCTGTGGAGGCTGGAAATGGGCCCGTTTCTAGCCTTCCGGAACTTCCAGTAGGCCTGTTTTTTACTCTCCACAGGCTCCAAAGGCTTTCCTCGAGCCTCTGGGAGGCCTGTTTCCCCCCTCCCTGGGCTCTGGAGGCCAGAAACGGGCCCATTTCCGGCCACCGGGAAGCCCGTTTTTTGCCCTACCTGAGCCTCCACATGAGTTCTGCACTTACCTGGGATCCAAAACTGGCCAGGTGGAGAATCTGGGAAGGGAAGGGGAGGGGTGGGCAGGGCCAGCCAGTCATTGCAACTACCAGTTTGGCGAACCAGATGTAAAATTAATATCTGATTCGCCCGAACCGGTGCAAACCGGTAGCAGCCCACCCCCTGCTTATGGACCTTTAAAGACCATCTAATAAAATGTGGTACAAGTAATCCTCATTTAGTGACCAACAAATGGGACTGGCAACTTAATTGTTAAGCAGTCTCCCACTAAGTGAAATCACAACTGTGCTTGTCATCTTACCGTCACCTTTCGTTTGCTTTACAGACCTGCAAAGATCATAATAGGAGGGTTGGTCACAAAATTACTTTTTCATCACTATTGCAAGTCGCCAAATGAGGTGTCACAAAACAAGGACCACTGTATAAGTTTTCATTGACTTCAACCACTTCTTCAGAGGCAAGTGTTATAGAATTAAGGTAAATAAATGTGTGTGTAGAATTCAGCCTAATAAGTCACAAACCTGGTTAATTGGCTTAGAAAAATGCCCCATTCTGATCAGTAAGACTTCTATTAAGTACATAGATGTTTTTACACCATAAATGCTCTTCATCTTATTCTGAGGGGTCCTCAAAGTTGGCGACTTTAAGACTTGCGGACTTCAACTCCCAGAATTCCCCAGCCAGCATAGCATAGCTGGCTGGGGAATTCTGGGAGTTGAAGTCCGCAAGTCTTAAAGTCGCCAACTTTGAGGACCCCTCCTCTACCACCTGATTTCCTTCCTTTGGCTTGCTTTAAATCTCCTGATTTCACAGCTTCCTCTTTTATTTATTCCTTTTTTTCCTCAGAAGAAACGCAAAATAACGAGTAGAGAGTCTTTGATCGTTTGAAGTTACAACAACACTGAAAAAAGTGACTTAGGACCGTTTTTCACACTTGCGGCGTCTCCATGGTCACGTGATCAAAATTCCGATGCTTGGCAACTGACTCATATTTATGACGGTTGCTGTGTCCCAGGGTCACGTGTTCCGCTTTTGCGACCTTCTGACAAACAGTGAAGCCATATTCATTTTCTTAACCGTGTTGAATGAACAACTGCAGTGGTTCACTTAACAACTGGGGCCAGGAAGGTCTTAAAATAAGGCAAACCTCACTTAACAAATGCCTCACAGAGCAAGAAAAAATTGGGGCTCCATTTGTGGTCATATGTCAAGGACTACCTGAAGAATGTCCTTGTTTCCAGCAGTTGGAAGCATTAACAGCAGACTACTTCAAAGGCTTCAGCTCCAATACCATTTTTAATATAAACAGTCTTCAGTTAATAACTGTAATTAGGACCAGCAACTTGGTCCCTAAGTGTTATTGTCATAAAGCAAAACATCTCGTGACCATGCCAACTTACGACAGCCAATTCTGCCAGAATCCTTTTAAGACAGGGGTGTCAAACTGGATTTCATTGCCAGCCGCCTCAGGATTGTGTTTTAACCTGGTGGGCGTGGCCAGAATGGGTGTGACCAGGGGGCGTGACCAGCTCGATGTCACTCGTCGAGGCCCTGTTTTCGGCCCCGGCGGTCTCCTGCAGCCCTCTGCCAGAGAAAATGGAGCTTGGGGGGGCGCATACAGCCCCCCCCCCCCCGGCTCCATTTTTGCTGGCAGAGGCACCATGGGTCACTCCTTTTTCTGTTTCTAGGGTGGCTCTGCGGGCCAGATCTAAGCACCCATGGGCTGGATCCGGCCTGCTGGCCTTGAGTTTGACACCCATGTTTTAAGAGCATCCCTCATGGGCATTAAACACAATGGCACTTGACTGTGACTTGTGAGTTCTTGGTAGCTTCCCCATTGACTTTGCTTGTCCAAAACTGGTTGTGAAGATTGCCAGTAACAATCACGTGACTTCAGGGATTGTATGACCACCATGGTTGCGTTCCAGTTGCCAACCCCCCTATCAAAATTACCTGGCCACTGGGATGCTGTGACGGCCACAACTTCATGAACCCCCGTCTTTTTTTTAGCCCTGTTGTAATTTTGAACAGCTGCTGAAAAGAGTAACTGGTTAGCAAGGACTGTCTGTACAGATTAACTGATGGGGGTTGTTTGACTTGGTTTAATTACTTTTAAAAATTGTCTACAAACAGAGAAAAAAAAGTTGAGTTGGAAAAGCCATCAGTTGTGATCATAACTTCCTGCTGTTGCTTTGGGCTGGATCTGCTATTTCCTTCTGTAGTGGTAAAATGTGGAACCTTCCCTTATTTTCTTTATTCTCTAAACCAATCCAGAAGAATGGAGTAAAAAAAAATTGGCTTCTGAACATCCGAAGAGTTGTATCTGCACACATAAGGCTACTCAGCGCTTCTCTTAGGGACAGCATACTCTCACGGATAATTATTTACAATTTCCAGGGCGAAACCCATCCTAAACTATGATAGGGCAGGTTCTTTTCTCTCACAGAAACTCCTCATAAGACAGGCTAATTACATTATCTCAATCTTATTAAAGGAAACCACCTCTTCAAAGAATTAAAGGCCAGTATTACCTGAACACTTGCACACATTCCAGAGCATTGCACAGCCCTATTTCTTCGGCAAAAAAGTCTATGAAAAAGGAAGTGATTGTATTTTGAAATCTGTAGGACAGGCAACCCTAACCTGTGGGCCACGGCCCACTACTGGGCTGCGGCCTATTGGCCACTGGGCCGTGTGAGTAACTGGCCAGGGTGTGCGCATGTGCCCATGGACTTGGCCTCACTCATACTAGGTGGGGGAAAAGGGGATAGTTTTGTGGGAGGGGCCTGTGGATGTGCACATGCATGCACACACACAAATACAAGTGGCCCCACTTATGCAGGCATTCCTGGCTCCACCCGTGCAGGCACCCACAGCCACACTTGCACGAGCATTGTTGTGGGGGCTCAGAGCCCCTCTTGGGTGAGCAAGGGATATTCACACTGTGCATGCCCCTCCCACAAAACCATTTCCTCTCCCCCCCCCCCCCCCCGACTCCAGGCCACCAACCCCAAAATGTTGGGAAACTCTACGATAGGAGACACTCCTTCTTCTGAAGTTCCGTTCCTACTTCAAGTCATAGGTTGAGGACTATCTCTAACCTGGTTTCTTTTGAAAATTAGAGATAAATGGGGTTGAGGACAAGACTTTGGAATTTTCTGCATGTGTGTATGCATGCTATGAGCCGGTGATAGATTCTCAACCTTAGTAGAACCTTAATAGAAGCAAGGATTTTAATGCCATGCCTTTTCTTTTCTTTTCTTTTCTTTTCTTTTCCTTTCCTTTCCTTTCCTTTCCTTTCCTTTCCTTTCCTTTCCTTTCCTTTCCTTTCCTTTCCTTTCCTTTCCTTTTCTTTCTTTCCTTTCCCTTCCCTTCAATTCATTTCCCTTGTTTTCCCTTTCCTTTCCTTTCCTTTCCTTTCCTTTCCTTTCCTTTCCTTTCCTTTCCTTTCCTTTCCTTTCCTTTCCTTTCCTTTCCTTTCCTTTCCTTTCCTTTCCTTTCCTTTCCTTTCCTTTCCTTTCCTTTCCTTTCCTTTCCTTTCCTTT
>BLBF01000002.1:15044222-15057917 GCA_015471245.1 Laticauda colubrina
TCCCCTCCCCTCCCCTCCCCTCCCCTCCCCCCCACCCATCCCCATTCCTTTTCTCCCCTCCCTTCTCCCCATTCCCTTTCCTCATTCCCTTCCTTTCCCCATTCCTTTCCTTTCTTTTCTTTTCCTAATAGAAGCAAGGTTTCAGTCTTAGGATCACATTAGTTAAGCTACTTAAAATTCAGGCTTCCTTAAAGATGTGCACCATTAAGTTCTTTGCAGGCACAATGTTGAAAGCTAGATAGAAACCCTCCCTAGGAGTTCCCAGAGTAAGCGTTTTATGGCGCAAGACCTCTGCTTTATTTTGGTAAGATTTATGTCCATACCTGAGGAACAATAAAGGAAACTGTTTAGAACAGCTGTTCCAGCTTGGTGGACTGGTGGGGGGAGGGGGAGACTGTGGTGTGCAAGCAGCAGGTGCTTACGCCTCTCGTGTGCACAGCTCCATTTGCACAAGCGGCAGGTGCACTCGCCCTCCGCTCTCACAAATAGCAGTATCACTTAAGGCTTATATACTGCTTTACAGTGCTTTACAGCCCTTTCTAAGTGGTGTACAGAGTTAGCATACTCCTCCCAACAATTTGGGTCCTCAAATGAAGTTTTGCCCACATGTCCACCACTCCCACAAGTGGAGCTTTCTGTGTGTGAACACTGTCCCGCTGCTTGTGTGGCCCGGTTCCTAATCAGCTGCAGCCCAGGGACTGAGAATATCTGGCTTAGAAGAACCTTAATATGTCTTTCTTAGTTTTTAGAGTCTGAATGAGATTGATTCAAATACATACGGCTTCATATAATGAAACAACTCTTTTTTTAAAAAATCACATTTTCCCTCCCTTTCCTTTTCTTTTTTTAAATCCAGGGTGCACGGAGAATTGTTAAGAAGTTGTTGCTGGCTGCCTTTTCCTTCGGACATCAAGTTGTCTTACTGAATTGCACTATGGCAGTGCTGCTAAGGGCCGAAATTGGGAGAAGCCATCTTGCAGGGCTGTAGTGCCCAAAGCCCATGACCGGATAAGCCTCTGGAAAGCTTGAAGGGTTGAAACTTGAATTGGTTTGGCTCGTTGCCTTTCATCAGAGAAGAAATGGCGAGCAAACGAAAATCCACCGTGCCTTGCATGGTCCCGGCGAAAGAGCCGGATATGGATCTAGAAGCCATATCGGATGTTGAGGAGGTGTTACCGGTGATGACCTCTGCGGGAAGCATGTCAAGTGATGAGGACTCTGGAGAATGTGCCGATTCAGACAGCCAGCTAAGTAAAAAAGTTGAAGGCGGCTACGAATGCAAATACTGTACCTTCCAGACTCCTGATTTAAACATGTTTACTTTCCACGTGGATTCTGAGCACCCCAATGTGGTCCTCAGCTCATCTTACGTCTGCCTCGAATGCAAATTTGTGACCAAACGGTATGATGCCCTTTCGGAACATAATACCAAATACCATCCCGGAGAGGAGAACTTTAAACTGAACATGGTCAAACGCAACAACCAAACCATCTTCGAGCAAACAGTGAATGACCTGACTTTCGATGGGAGTTTTGTCCAAGAGGAGAAAATGGGAGAAGAATCGGAAGGCTCAGAAAGCCACTTGACCGGCATTTCCATCAGCAAAACCCCCATTATGAAAATGATGAAGAATAAGAATGAAACAAAGCGAATTGTGGTTTTTCACAATGCCGAAGATGATCCCATGGAAGATAAAGATGGTGACACCGATGTGGAGTGTGAGGAAATCGTAGAAAAAGGAGCTGCTGCAAGTTCGGATACCAACACAGATAATTCCTCAGCTGGGGAAGCCATCCCCATGGTTGTGAACTCCACCGCGGTGATTCAGCCTGCTCAGGTGATCACCACTCTCGCCTCTCCACCGACATCTAATTTAATTTCCAAAGTCTTGATCCCTATTAATAGCATTCCAGCCTATAACACCGCTTTGGATAACAACCCTCTCTTGCAGAACACTTACAACAAATTCCCATATCCAACTGTGTCAGAAATCGCGCTTCTGGCTACTCAAGCTAAATACACTGAGGAACAAATCAAAATCTGGTTCTCTGCCCAACGCTTAAAACACGGGGTGAGCTGGACCCCAGAAGAAGTCGATGAAGCAAGAAGGAAGCAGTTTAATGGCACGGTACATACCGTTCCTCAGACAATTACGGTGATTCCAGCACATATTTCAGCAGCTAGCAATGGTCTGCCTTCTATTTTGCAGACTTGTCAAATCG
Organism: Laticauda colubrina; assembly: GCA_015471245.1. Taxonomy (NCBI): domain Eukaryota; kingdom Metazoa; phylum Chordata; class Lepidosauria; order Squamata; family Elapidae; genus Laticauda; species Laticauda colubrina. Next base: position 15,046,446 of record BLBF01000002.1, read on the forward strand.
TCGGCCAACCGGGCCTCGTTCTTACGCAAGTGGCGGGAACTGGCACGCTTCCAGTGACAGCCCCCATCACCTTGGCGATGGCAGGAGTTCCAAACCCAGCCCAACTACAGAAAGCCCAGGGCCAAGCAACGCAGCCTGTTCCTGAAAATAAGCAAGTAGCGGCTGTTCCCGCTCCCCAGCTTACGAAATCGGAGGTGGTGGCGGCTGCAGCCACCACCAACATTGACATGGTTGCCGTCCGGGCAAAGAAGACGAAAGAGCAGCTGATGGAACTAAAAGTCAGCTACCTCAAAAGCCACTTCCCTCTTGATTCAGAGATAATCCGGCTGATGGAAACCACAGGGTTGACGAAGGGGGAGATTAAAAAATGGTTCAGTGATACCAGGTACAACCAGAGGAATTCAAAGCACAATTATCACAATCACCAGAACAGTGATTCCTGCACTATCGTTATTGACTCCAGCGATGAAACGAGTGAACCCCTCGCGCTGGTCCAGCCACCCCAAAAGCAGTCTTCTGGGGTGAAGTTCAAAGACAAAACTGCGGAGCAACTTAAAGTCCTCCAAGACAGTTTCCACAACCACACAGTCCTTTTTGAGGAGGAATTGAACAGGATATGCTCGGAAACAAAGCTGGCCAAGGAAGAGGTAGAGGCCTGGTTTGCAGAACAGAAAAAAATGAGTGGTTCTACAGAAGAAGGTGAGGAGTTGGCTGAAGGTCGTGCTGAGAGTCAGAAGAAAATTGCTGCAGCGGAAACCTCTGGAGGTGAAGGCTCTGGAGTTCTAAAGGCAGGGAAGCAGGCCAAAAAGTCTCCGGAACAATTGCACATGCTCAAAATGTCATTCATCCGAACTCAGTGGCCTTCTTCCGAGGAGTACGACAAGTTGGCCCAAGAAACGGCACTTCCTCGAACGGACATCGTGAGTTGGTTTGGGGACACTCGCTACGCCTGGAAAAATGGCGGCTTGAAATGGTACTACTACTATCAAGGGAACAACGCAAACAGTGCCAATGGTCAAGGCCATTCCAGGCGGAGGGGGAGGGGAAGGTCCAAGGGGAGGGGTCGGGGTTGGACACGCGGGCGGCTGACGTCCAACAAAAGGCTCAAATCTTGGGACCGAACCCCAGTCATCAAGTTTAAAACTGGAAAAGCAATCCTCAAGGATTATTACCTGAAACACAAGTTTCTGAATGAGCAGGATCTCGACGAACTGGTTGCGAGATCACACATGGGCTATGAGCAGGTCAGGGAATGGTTTGGAGAGAAGCAGAGGCGAGCCGATCTTGGCCTTGAGCTGTTTGATGAAGAAGACGAGGAAGAGATGCTGGATGAGCCAGAGGAGGAAGAGGAGGAGGAGGAGGATGAAGAAACAGACGACAGCGACAACTGGGAGCCACCACGACATGTTAGGCGTAGGTTGTCAAAATCCGACTGACTTGGATGTCCTTGGCATTGTCAGAATGCAACCTTGCCAATTAATTGGCTTTGCCAAGCGATTGGTGCTGACCTCCGTCTAAGCAGTTGCCTGCTTTTGAGTTTGCTCCATGTTGAAGGCAGCACTGAGAGACGACTCTTGACTCCGATGCAAACCTGTGGAGCAGGATTGGAAAAGCAAGTCTGGAACTTAAGACTTCCCAAGTCTCCAGAAAGTTAGCTGTTGTCTATATCTGCTGATAGAGAGGCACGTTGAAGGGACCGTATGCTCAATTGCCTTATGTTTGCTTCCAAAAATCCTGTAAGGAAAGAGGTTCAGGTTTTTTTTAAAAAAAGAAAATGATAACCTCTTTGGGCTGAAAGAATTGTTACTAAATGAAAGGGCTCACGGCATCCCTATTGCGAAGCTGCATGTCAGTTTTCTTCCCTCCAAGCCTAAGAAAGCCTTTGTGAGAAACTTCAGGTTCCTGAAAGGACGTCCCGCAGAAGAGAATCAAGATTTGTTGGCTATCTTCCCAGCATGCAAGATGTTAAATCACGGGTTTCAGTTACAGGAAGAGAGATCCTGGTAGAAGGTTGAGGGCGATTAAAACTCCATAGTTCATCTCTCCAGAGAAGTTGATGGGCCTGTTGAGACTTGAGACTAAAACACCATTGGTTGGACATGCATTAATTTCTTAGCCTGAGTAGGTGGCTGGCCACAGTGACCCCTTTGGCTCTCTGAGTCCAGAAAAAAAATAAGATGATTTGGGGAGAAAGGATACCAAAGGGGGGAAATCGTGGAAGGGTAACAGTTGCTTGGAGTTTTTGAGTTTTTTTTAAAAAAAGAAAAGATATTAGAGGAAAGGACTAGCTTTGTTACATACAGAGCCTGTATGTACAGAACTCCTGTTGAATGTGTCTCTCTAGCTGTGTTCAGGGAATCTGGATCCGAAGTATGTTTTTATATTAAAACTAATCAGTGTATATCATATTTAAATATTAGAATCAATCAATGCAGCCAATACCAAAAACTTGTGTTTGATTGTGCAATTCTTTTTTCCCTTCCGTCTCTCAAAGAAATGTTTTCAGAGGAAAATCCATTTTCTCTCTAAAGTTCTGCAGGACAGTTTCTCTAGTGAAAAGTTCATGGCGGAGAGGTCACCCAAGGGAGTTGATTGAAAGCGAAACTCATGATTTTGTTTTTGTCTCCAGCATGCCTTTAATTGTCATTTTCTACCCCCTTGTATCAAAGCTATTTGGGCCAGTGTTTCTTGTCCTTGGAAGCTTGAAGATGTGAGGACTTCAATTCTCAAGAATGTGTGAAGATGGGTGGATTTCAATTCCCAGAATGTTGGAAGTCTTAATGTGTAAACTTCAACTCCCACAATTCATGGCTGACAGGAGAATTCGGGGAGTTGAAGTCCACCTATCTTCAATTTGCCAAGGTTGAGAAACTCTGTTTTGGGCCAGAGGACTTGGTTCTGGTGCTCCTCTTCCTAAGAGAAAATGAATGTCCACTTGAGGGAGGAAGTGATTCTGCCCAAGCAGAAAACAATTCATGAATCACAGGTTCCTACCAAACCATTTCCAGCCAGGTATCTCCGTTTCCTGGTCCGAATGTACCACCTACCAGCTGAGATTCCTTAAAATTTCTGCCTGCCACAAGAAGACTGGAAAGTGCTACACACATGATTGGGATTGAAACCAGTTCAGCAGGTTGACAGCTAATCTTGGTAGGTCAGGTCTCTCAACAAGATGTCAGTTATGCACCTGTCTGGCTGCTCTTGGTTCCAAAATTGTTTTTTTTTCCTCCCAGAAATGATCACAATCTTACATACATACGTATGCAAAGACTTTCAGGATTGTAGAGTTGTTGGATTCTTACTCTGAGAAGATGCCATTTTTTCAATTTCATGCACCCCAAAATACCTGGTCCCTGCCCTCAATGGTACCCGTAGGGAGAGAGGGAAAGTAAAAGGCAGATTGACGAAAGCAGAGTTGAAGTATTGTAGCACACACCTTGTTCCTTTTTTTGAGGGGTGGTGCATCACCACCCATAAAAAGAAAAGGTGTAATCATGTTGCTTTTGTCAGGATGACAACAGCAAGAACGAGAAAATGTTGCTGCCTAAATTACCATGTGAGGTTTGGCCAATAATTTGGCCTAATTTAAGACACAATAAGCAACTCAGCTGGCTTTTACTAAGTTTGGACTTGCAGATTCGTGGATGGTCAAACTGACAAGCAAAGTAAAGGGGAATTAGTCCTTTCAATTCACTTACTGCCCAAATGTTATAATACAGGTAGTAGTACTATAACTTACAACCGTTGCCTGCCGTTTTTTCCAGCAGCACTGGAAAAAAGTGACTTATGACCAGTCCCTCCACCTAACAACCGTTGCAGCAATCCCAGGGACCTAACAACCGTTGCAGCAATCTCAGGGTCACATGATCAAAATTTGTCAACCAATAGGTATTTACGATACTTGCAGAGTCCCTGAGTCATGTGATTACCATTTACATTCTTCCCAGCTGCTTCCAACAAGCAAAGTCAGTGGGGGAAACTGGATTTGCTTAATGACCACCTGATATCAGCAACTGCAGTGATTCCCTCCATAATTGTGGCCAAAAATATCTCTCAAAGTTGTTAACTACCTCACTTAGCAACAGAAATTCTGGTCCCTGTTGTGGCAATTGGTTGAGGACTTCCCGACGACCACAGTTGAACTCAACATCTCGGTTGCTAAGTTGTTAAGTGAATTTTGCTCCATTTTATGACCTTTCTTGTCACAGCAGTTAAGTGAATCACTGCAGTTGCTACAGTTGGTAACCCGGTTGTTAAGTGAATCTGGCTTCCCCCATTGACTTCGCGTGTTGGAAGGTCGCAAACGGGGAACACATGATCCAGGGACACTGCAACTGTCATAAATATGAGTCAGTTGCCAAACTCCTGAATCATCACGTGACCACGGAGATGCTGTGATAGTCATAAGTGTGAAAAAGGTCCATAAGTCACTTTTTTTTAATGCCGTTGTAACTTTTCCAGAAGAGATAGAACTATCTGTCAGAAATGTAGGGTCTCCTGTTTGGGTAGGGGGTTGGACTAGATGACCTACAAGGTCCCTTCCAACTCTTGATTATCTGTTAACTTTGAACGGTCACTAAAGGAAGTGTTGTAAGTTGAGGACTGGCTGTAGTACTTCCATTGACTGTAATTGCAAGTAAAGGTTGCAGTGAAGACTTTCTGTGTGACATGCTCCCAAGCCATGCACAGTGTGGAGATTCATGGCTCAGTCCAGGAGCCCCCTTAGCATCAGACGCTCAGTCAGCCCGTGCAGTCTTGAAATCTGAGATTTACAGCAGAGATTGACCAGCAAGAAGTAATAAAAGCAGGAACAGATTCCTTCCAGAGTGGTTTTTTGGTTTTTTTGTTTGACGGCGATCCAGCATGGGAAAACATAAAATACAGTAATAACATTTCCTGCTATTTGGGCTGTAGTGTATTGCTAAATCATTCCTGTATTTCATGCAATCCATCATTGCTTAATCCACCTTCCTTTCAAGTTACTAGCCTAAGTGAGTTAATTTCTGCAACTAGTTGAACGGGCTTTTATCAAACCGAGGTAATGGAATTAATTTTTTATGCAACACAGTTGCTCAGAGTCTCTTTGAGAGTTGTTTTTGAGTGAAGCTTTCCCCCCCACCCCAATGTGTTTTCATCTAATTGGGAAGATTTATTTTAGGGGATTCAATGTAAAGGTTGGCTGCTGTGTTTTCTCCAAATTTTAAAAAGGTCAGCTTCAAAATATAAGTAGTCCTCGCTTAGCGACCGTTGAAGTTACAACAGCCTTTGAAAAAAGTACTTACAACCCAGATTTGAAGCTATGGCCACTCTCTGTGGTCATGTGACTGCATTTTAGGAGTTCAGCAACTGGTTCATATTTATAGCCATTTGTAGCATCCTGGTAATATTTTTTACCAGAAACATGTTTATTTCCAGTTTATGGTAGAAATGCCCAGTAGCAAACTACGGGTTCTCTTAATGACCATGGCATTTGTGTAAAGACCGAGCATTTTATGACCACTGTAAGACTAGTAAAATCTGTTGCAGTCACATGGTGGTCTTTTATTTCAATCAAGGATCATATTCACTTGCATAATCTGTATGGATGCCGAGCTGTAAGCATGAAGTTAAAAAAAAAAAATGGAGTTAGTCATTCAGTTAATAGTTCATTTTTATTCCCAAGCTGCAGAGAAAGGATAGCAGACTCATCAGAGATCAGAACTCATTTCTTGCAAAAATAAAGGGATAAAATTTTGTTCAATTTTTACAGCCACCCAATTCAACCAGGTGACTTTAAATATGGTAATAACATGTGCCACCTTGTTATTTTTTGATTTATTAATCATATATATTTTCTCCATGATGATCTGTTCCTCACCTATCTTTTCAAGTCTCCCAACTACGCTCATGGCCACTGACTGACACAATCCTTATTGCTGTCATCTTTTTTCCTTTCCTGGCATCACAAGTCTTTTTCACTGATTTATTCTTTGCATAATATGAAAGATATAATTTGAGTGTGGTCATCCGCACCTGATTTATCCAATGATCTATTGAATAATAAATAATCACATTGTTATGCATAATAATAACACTTTGATTTTACAATAAGCCAACTGGAAGGCCAATAGCATTCTGTAACTTTGAAAAGCATACTTTTTAAAAAAAAATATTTATACTTATTAAGCATTTTACAGGAAATAAAAGACAAATCTAAAGAGAAGGATAGCAAGAAAAAAAAAGGGGAAAGGTGCAGGAAAGGGAAAAGAAACTACTATTCTGATAATACAATGATTTTCATGCCTCCTACAGTCGATAATTACCAGTTTTACCATGTTCCTTGGGTAGGAATAGGCTGGGGAATTCTGGGAGTTGAAGTCAACCTATTAAAAGTTTGTCAAGTTGAAACACTGCATTAGTTAGTCTCCCGATCAGCAATGATTTCACATGAATATTGATCAAGGGAAAGCAGGAATTATAGGATGGGAATCCCAAAGGTGCTTTTTTTCCAAGAGGCAACTGGGACTTTCTGGTTTTTCTTTGAAGACGTTTTGCTTCTCATCCAAGAAGCTTCTTCAGCTCTATAGGGTGGGAGACTGCTGTCCATCATCCAGTCACGTTTTAGTTAGCTTGTGTGAACTTCACTAAAAATACTGGCTGGGGAATTATTGACCTTGCCCAGGTCGAGAAACATTGAATTAATTTTTTTTAGCACAGTTTGCTTAGAGAAACCGGTTCCACCGAGTCCTTTGAAGTGCAATGAAGCGAACTGCAAGTTAACAGGTTGCATGACTTTGCACTGGCTCAGCCATGGTGGGGACTGCAGCCCAGCCACATCTGAACACGATCGCTTTCCAAAGTATTGGTCCCAAAGTATTGGCCTGAATGAATGGCTCTCTCTTCTTCACCGGGAAAGAACTTCTTGAGCGAACCCGAAAACTCGAAGCAGCGGGTGAGTAGTGTTTCTAAGTCTAGGGCAGCTTCGCTTGACTTCGTGAGGGCGACCTAAGCGTGACTGTGGGCGTCATCTATGGTCGGGGAAGCCGCTCTAGCAACGGAGCCTCCGAAGGTTGTCGCTCACCGGGGCCGAGGATGGCGCTGCTGCCTTTTGCCTTCGAGGAGTCGGTCTTCGAGGACGAGGAGGAGGAGGGCGGCGGCGGCGGCGGCGGGACGTCCAGGACCGGCGGCGGCCCCCTCGCTTCCCACTACAACGCCCGGCGCTGCGAGCCCGAGGTGAAAGGTGGGGGGGGGGGGAAGGCAGGTTCACGGACCTTCGTGGCTCCAGACCGACGTGTTTGAGGCTGGGGCGTGCGACTGGGTCGGAGGAAGGACGTTGCACTCTGCACATGCTCCGGGGCAAGCTGTTTTTTTCTGCTACCCTGCAGAAACGGAGGACAGATGTGGCTGGGTTTAATTTAGTGTTGGGGGCAGGTGGGATTGTCATTGCCTCACTTAGATAGATGACCGTCCCAATCCTTGTAAATCTGAACAAGCTGGGATTCGGTGCTGTTGTCATTGATCGTCCTGTTGAGATCAAAGCAGGCTGTTGGAGGTCAGTGCCTGGAAAGGAGACCACCAGGAGAGCCCAGGGAAGCTCTCAATCTCAGCCATATAAGAGGGAGTATTTCTGGAGGGTTTTCCAGGGCGCCTTTCCTATTCTTGTTGTTGTTGTTGTGTTGTTCTGTGATTGGTTGCACAGATGTTGAGCCTTGGTTTGGCTATTTTGTCCACCTGCTTTTTAGACAACACAACTGTTCATTGTATTGCATAAATTCAGGAAGCTCGAAGAGGTAGGTGTTGTTTGTTTGATAATATTGCAGGATGTAAGCTGTTCCAAGTAGAGCTGCCTTTTGCAGTTGACTGATAGTGATTTTGTCAATGTCGATGGTGTTCACATGATGCTCCAGTTGTTTTGGGATTGCACCTAAGGGCGCCTGTTACTATTGACACCATCTTTCTTTTGTCAGGGTTGTTTCACGTCTGTTTGCAGGTCTTCGTATTTTGTTACCTTCTCTTCTCTTCTGCTGCCTCTAGGAATCGCAATATCCACTAGCCAGACATTTTTACCTTTCTCATTGAGAATTGTTAAGTCTGGGATGTTACATTGTTGTTATTATATTTACATCCTGAACATTTTTATAGTGTGTGTGTATGTCAAAACAATCCAAGGTCGTAAACATACCTAACAGTCCTGCCTCCTATTTTCGTCATACAACAACCCTGTGGAGGTGGGCTGGGATGAAAGGTAATAACTGCCCAAAGTCATCCAACCAGTTTTTTAGGCCTTAGGGAGGACTAGAACTCACGACGTCCTGATTTCCAAGCCAGCTACTCATAGCCACTAATTGGCTTTCAATTAGTCAAATCTGTGATCTCCTGGTGGTATGCTCTCTGGGCTCTAACCTCTGACAGTCACTTGAAGTTAAATCCCACCCAAAGCCTTTATCTTTCTTGATTGTGGGAGGAAGAAGTGGGATAGAAGGGAAGAGCTCTGTTGCCTTGCCAAGTTGGAAGTTTTGTATAGCAACTGAACAACTTTAAGACTTGTGGACTTCAACTCCCAAAATTCTCCAGTCAGCATAGCTGGATGGAAGATTGTGGGAGTTGGTCCACAAGTCTTAAAGTTGCCAAGCTTGGAGACCCCTGTTGTAGGGCCATCCCTGAATTCAGTTTCAACCAAACTCTTTTTTTTTTTTTTTTTTTTGGGGGGGGGTGTCATTGATTGGAAGAAATTGTTGGAACTAATAATAAAGCATCCCTGCGTGTTTAAGAGAGACTATCTAACATTTGGTGCAACTTTTATACTGCATGATATTGGTATTCCTTGGTAGCAGTGCCACGAAATGTAGTAATGTCTCCTCTTTCTCTTGACAGTGGTTTTGTGAACAGGTAGAATGCCGGGACGATCTTGAAAGGATGAACATAAAAAAGTTCAGAGGAGATCTGGCCTACAAGAAACAAGAATTTCAGGTATTTTCATGGAGCGTTCATGAACCAGCCTTGTAAAATTGGTTCCCTCCAAAATTCCAGGTAACATGTTGAAAATCACAATTCAGGTTCAGCAAGGTTATTTTATATATTCATGAAACAATCTGTCTGGTTGCTTTTCTTTCAACTTTGCATGGATGGATGGATGGATAGATGGATGGATAAATGGATAAATGGATGGATGGATGGATGGATAGATAGATAGGATGGTTTTCTTTAATAGCCATTCAAGCACTTTTTTGCCAGCCTGTATTCATGTTATCATGCCAAAATCACCAGGGTATGTAAACTTTTGATCAGGGTCATTTAGGTAATTTCTGTTATCATGATTTAAAAAGAGTAAACATAGTTGACTGATAATAAATGGCTTCAGCCAACCATTAACCATGAGTGAAAGAAAAGTTTTTGTGTTATTCATATTCTCTGAAAAATGGCCAAGAAATCATAAATTCTGCCAGGGTATGTAAACTTATGAGCACAATGGTAGGTAGGTAGGTAGATATTCTGGAAAGGCCATGACATTATTTGGCAAGTGAATTAATCAATTCTAAGGAAAGGAGCCCTTTTGAGTTTGATGGAGCTTAAAAATCAAGAAAATGTCTATGCGATGCTTGTGTTTACTTTTGATCACGTACAGTTATTAACTGATGTTGAATAATTTGGCACAATTCACAACCCACTCATGCTTTTGGAGTTACCCTAACATTTGGTAAATCTAATTTCAGAAAGCCCTTCAGAAATATTCCAGTTGCCTTGCCCTTGTACCTTCCAGTAATAATGCCATGAGAAGAGATTTAAAAGAGAGCCAGGCCCGCTGTTTAGCTCATCTGGGGAAACATAAGGAAGCGCTGAGAATTGCAGAAAACCTGGTTGGTATTTTTCTAGGTGACTTTTCTCTTCACAGATCAGCTTGCATCCTCAACATACCATATACATATCAGTATATCTGAGGCTATTTCTTTTCATGCCTGTCATGTCCCATTTGATTCTTTTTTAAAGTTTTTTTTCAATTAAAAAAAGGCATGTAGCAAGATGGGTGGCAAATAAATATATAAAAGAAACTAGTATACTGTCAAGTAAGTGCTAGCATTAAACTTCATCTCTGTTTTTACGAATGCTTCTGGACGCACTTGTACACTAGAGAAATTCTTGTAAAAATTTTTTTGCTTGCTATTTCAGTAAACTGTGGACTTGTTTTATTGGGGAAAGTATATTTTGTCATTTCCAGAGTTTAGGGTAAGAAGACGTTGGCACTGTGTTTTTCAAAATTGACCACTTTAAGATAGCAATAGTAATAACATTTAGACTTACATACCGCTTCATAGTGCTTTGATAACACTCCCTAAGCGGTATACCGTGTCAGCATCTTGCCCCCAATAATCTGGTTCTTCATTTTACTGACCTTGGAAGGATGGAAGTCTGAGTCAACCTTGAGCCGGGATTGAACTGCTGGGAGTGAGCAGAATTAGCATGCAGTACTGCATTCTAACCACTACACCACCACGGCTCCCTAACTAAGGTGTCTGGACTTCAACTTCCAGAATTTCCCGGTCAGCTTAGGCTAGCTGGGGAATTCTGGGAGTTAAAGTCAAAACACCTTAATTAACAAGATTAAGAAACATCACATTAGAGTAACTCTTATTCTCCCTTTGCTCTTTTTTTCTTTGTTTCTAGAGAAACGGGGCAACGAATACCGACCATCTAACAGCCATACTTAATCTGCAATATGCCATTTATTGCCTTCTGGAGGACATTGAGAATGTAATTGGGTGCTTGCAAAGACTGATCTCGTTGCACCCGTTTCATCCACAAACTTGGAATTTGCTGGCTAAAACTTACATGAGTTTGTTGCAATTTCCGATCCCCTTGTCTGGAACCAAAGCCCCTCTGTGGCAAGGCAGTGGCTTAATTGCAGGCAGCGTTGTGTGTCATCAGACACAAAGCCAGAGGAAGGATGATCCTTTGTTGTGTACCATCCACACAAACGACAGCTTTGGATCTTGTGTGGAATCGCAAAGTGTGCAGAGACCTGTTTGTATCCCGGGAAATTCAGGGCCAGGATCCACAACCAAGAGAGCTTCTTTAGGGGATCGAAGATTGAAAGACATTTGTGTCTATGTGTGTGCCTCTTTTGTTAGAGCCAGGTACACCTACTCTCTTTTCATATCCTTATTTGCATATAAAGTACAGGTAGGCCTTGACTTAAAACCATTCAATTAACAGCCATTCCAAGTTGCAACGGTGGAAAAAGTGACTTTACAATTGTTGTAATGTCCCTCTGGTCATGTGATCAGACTTTGGGCACTTGGCAAGGTGGGATGTACAGGTAGTCCTCAACTTACCACAGTTCATTTTGTGACCAGAGTTACAACAGCACTGAAACAAGTGACTTATGAACATTTTTCACACAGCCGTGGCAGTATCCACATGGTCTCGTGATCAACATTCAAACACTTGGCAACTGACCCCTATTTATGATGGTTGCAGTCCCGGGGTCATGTGATC
>BLBF01000002.1:15058317-15132989 GCA_015471245.1 Laticauda colubrina
CTCTCAGAATCCCAGAATTCTGGGAATTAAAGTCCACACATCTTAAAATAGCTAAGCTTGAAAAACGTTGATTTAAGCCCCTTCAAAGATTCATTCACCGAGTTTATTGATAAACAAATAGCTCAATTTGAAAACACTTTTATTCCTTTGATGGGAAAAGATACTGTGAATTAAAAAAAGGGTGACTTTAAAATTAAGTTATTGCTGGTTTTAATTGTTTGTTTTTTTCTCTTGTTTCCAGGCTTTTGTTTCAGCTTATGCAGTTGACTCAGTCTTCTTTTGCTTTAGAGAATAACTTGAAAACGCAACAGGAAATTGAAGACAAAATTAGATTTTTTGAATTGGAAGCAGACAACTTGTCCTTGATGACTGAGGTCAGTCACAATTCATCAACAATTGTGTAAACATTCTTGGTTAAGTAGGAATCATGAATGAAGAAATAACATCCAATAATTTGCAGATAGCTGCTTTGTTATTTTTTCCCATTAGCCCTTAAGAAGAATAAGAAGTGATGGCGATAGTAATGTAAAGGGATCCCTGCTAAAAAATGTCCAAACATGGGTAGAATGTTAGAATTAGGGTTATAATAAGATTGGGACTCTGTTAGGGACTTCTGTCCTCACTGTGACTTGTGTTGGGGGGGGAGTGCACAAAGGGAGGCTCAGCCAATCTCATTGTACACATGTTGTACTCTGACAATAAAGGCAAGAATAATAAGGTAATAATAATAAGTTACCTTAGTTGTCATCTACTCTATCACCCCAATGCAGGAATTCTGTAATTACAGGACCCATTAAAATGTCTTCTGTCTCTGCTTGAAAATAAGTAGTCCTTAAGTCATAAGGATTGTAAAATAGTGGGTTCACACTTATGACCATGGTGCCCACTTAATGACCCCGGCAATCACCCTTACGATCACTGCAAAAAACATCATTCTTATGGTTTGAGGACATTTTTAGTGGTGATCGTAAGTCACTAAATTGCAGTCATTAAATGAACATCATGATCATAAGTGCAAACCCATTGTTCACAAAGGTGCAGTTTTGTTGAAAATGAGAAGTACTGGGTTTTGGCAAAACCGTCATAAAATGCAGTCATGCGACCATCAGACACTGCAAATGGCCATAAGCCCTGTCGGGCGACTGCAGAGAACTTCACACCATTGAATCTTTGAACACATGTTGTACTCTGACAATAAAGATCATAATAATCTGGACCTTGTAAGTTAAGGACTGTCTTTTCAGGGAAAAGGGAGCTCATCAAATCCTGAGTCAGGATTAGGGTTAATGTGGACCAATTTTTCAAACCTTTCTTGCTTGGGCGAATCCTGCACTGTGTTAAACCATCCCTGATCATTAACATAAATAAATATGCTGCCTCTTCAACCTTTTCCTATATAAATCTTTACAAGGTCAGTCATTTTTTTTCATGCTTAAGGATTGCATGAATTGAGCCAGTTAGCATTAACTAAATTAGAAATCTACTAGAAGCTATAATTTGAGAATATTAATCCTGCTTTAAAAAAAAAAAAAAAACTTTGCAAATGTCCAACTCTTCCTCAATTTGATGTGAGAAGGGAGAAATATTTTCGGTCAGAGTTAACAAAGTATACATAAAGTATTTTTTCCCTCTTATAAAAAATAACAAAAATGCTGCAAAATATTTATTAAAATGACAATGTAGTATATTAAACAATATTAACTACACAAAGTTTAGTTAACAGTGTTAATCATGCCGTATTAAATGATGTTAATCATACAAAATTCTGTATGCTTTACTTGGAAAGCAAATGTACATTTGAAAGTACATGATATATAAATAGAAATTAAAATTAGGGCCATGAACCTGATTAATTTATTTTTTGTGTGTGAAGGTTATGGGTTGGTTCTTTTCTGAACATTTTTATAAGTTAGTGCAAAACTGATATTTTGGCTTCCGGTATACATATTTCCTCATAGGTTATGGGAGAGGATCTTGTTCCAGAAAAGCTGAAAGGAGAAGCTCAGGAAGAGGTGAAATGCTTCTCTGCTGAAGTCTTGCCATCTGTCATGACTGCCTCCACCTTGGAGTTTGAAACAAAATGGTTCCAGAAGCTCCGAGGCTGCTTTCCTCACATGGACTGCCCGACGTAACGCCACTTGGCTGCACTGCTTCAGTTTTTCAGTTCTGTTTATCCCATCTGTATTTTAATGGAACTGGAAGGGACTTTGGAGGTCTTCTAGTCCAACCCCCTGCTATGCCATTTCAGACAAAGGGTTTAGCTTGCCAAGAAAACACGGGAACAGGAACTGAAACTTTCATTGTTGCACATGCAGTTCACACTGGAGTGTTTTTAGCATTGAAAAAGATGAGCCACTTCATTTGAAAATCACCTTAACATCTGGCTCTTCTTCTACCTTAGGGGTGTCAAACTTGATTTCATTGAGGGCAGCATCAGGATTGTATTTGACCTTGGAGGGGCGTGGCCGGGATGGGTGTGGCTGGGATAGGCATGGCTTGAGGTGGATGTGGCCAGCTTGATGGTCACATCAACCTGGCCACATCAAGCTGACCACATCCGCCTCATTGAGGCCCCATTTTCAGCCACAACGGCCTCCTGCAGCCCTCTGCCAGTTAAAATGGAGCTTAGGGTGCTGTTTTTGCTGGCTGCAGGAGGCCATCATGGCTGAAAACTGAGCTTGGGAGGGCTGCGTGTGGTCCTCCTAAGTTCCATTTGTGCTGGCAGAGGCACTGCAGGCCGATCCTTCACTGTTTTTATGGTGGCCCCATGGATCATATCTTCGCACCCTGCAGGCCGGACAGTGGTGGGATTCCAATTTTTTTCTTACTGGTTCTATGAGAGTGCACGCAGCACTCAAAAACTGCCCTCTGCGCCAGCACTAGTGAGGTGAGCTGTTTTTTACCTCAGCTGAGGCGCAGCAATCCATTCTGTCTTGTGAATCAGCTGAGCTAAAAAAACAAAGGCATATCGGACAGGAAAAGGCAGAGGTGGGTGGACGGAGCTAGCCAGAGGTGGTATTTGCCGCTTTTCCAAACTACACAAAATTTCCGCTATCAGTACGAAAGAACAGGTCTGAACCAGCTGAATACCACCTCGGGCAAGCCTTGAATTTGACACTCCTGTTTATACCTGTTGTGGTCAGCTGTGGTGCCATCACTGTTTCTCCATGGATCTTGACTACCTTTCCTCCCCATCTTTTAATTGGGGCTCAGTAATTGGATCTTGACAGTATTTTATTTATGCCTTTTAGGTTTTGTGTAGTGTTTATCTTTTTTAAGATTGTAGGCCGTCCAGAGTTACCTTGCGGCCAATATATTTTACAAATAAATCAATAAATAAATGTTTCAAAATTTCTGGGGGCGTGTATAGTTTTGTTCAATAGACCTTTAATTCACTGCCATTTGAAAAACTAGGCAACAGGGAATAAAGTTTTTTTTTAATCACTATTACTGCTTTGGAAGTGATACATGAATATTTTAAATGAAGAATAAAAGCATAAAAAAAGACTTTAGAGGGTGAGGCAGGGTGCCCCTGAATGGATAACCCTGCAGGTAACTTAGGTTTAATCCATATAGGTAGTTCTCAACTTACAACAGTTCATTTAGTGACAGTTCAAAGTTACAATGACATTGAAAAAATGACTTATGATCGTTTTTCATACTCATGACTGTTGGAGCATCCTAATCATCACGTGATCAAATTTCAAACACTGTCATAAAATGCAGTCATGTGACCGCAGGATGCTGCAAATTGCAAAATATCTGAAGTTCGATCCCAAATGGGGCATGGCTGTCAGAATTCTGAATTCAGGACACGAGTCCCGTTTTTTGGGTCGTTTGCAATGTTGAACAGTTGCTAAGTGACTGGTCATAACTTGAGGACTAGCACAGAGACACTGGCACATGAACACACAAACCCTTATTAACAATTCAAGGGAGACTTTCTTGAGAAATCAGCTTAAGATTGGTACCTCTAGTCTATAACAATCATTTTGATGTAAGTTGTGGGTTTCTACCTCACCATCCAATCATCCTCAAATTTGGACTGAAAAAATAAATACCATGCTTGTAGTATTGACCTCCAAAATCGTAATTAACACGGGCAGAATATTTTTTCCTTTCCTTTTCTCGTCTCAATATTCTAAGTTATTTATACCACCAACCGTGAACAATTTCTACACCTGTCATGCAAACATCAATGGACGGAACAATACTAGCTGCGAAGATTTATCAAGATATTTTTTTAAAAAAGGGGGAAAGCATGAAAAAGCCCACATTTTATCGTCACTGATTTTACTGTAATTTATTTCATTGATGGTTGTGAGTTACCCAGAATTGCTGGGACTCTGGCAGGATGCAAGTTTAAATCATAATAACAATAATTCATAATAATTAATATTAATCAATAATGATTAATAATAATAATAATAATTCTCCTCCCCTCTCCTCCTCCAGTCTTTGTTCACAGGGCCGCTGTACCTGGGTTGACCACTAGAGGGCAGCAGAGCGTTGAAGTCTCACGGCTGCCTTCTAGCGGCCATTCAAAATAGTGCTACATATTGTTTGCTCTTGGAAACGGCTTGTTGGGAAGGCGGGCGAGGCGGAAATCTTGTCTACCTCCTCCCATCCGTTCAGCCCGGGATTGTTCCGATGCAATTAATTACTCTGCGGAGGAGAAACTCTGTTTTCCTCCTTCATACTTAAAAAAACACGTTTAAGTTGCGATTCTCTCCTTTTTTTTTTTTTTTTTTTTGTTTGTTTGAGTTAAGGAAGCAGAACGAGTTTTCCTCTTGATGGGGTGATTTTCTTCCCCCTTTTTCCGTGCGCCTCGTTAGCGCAGTAGGCAGCGCGTCAGTCTCATAATCTGAAGGTCGTGAGTTCGAGCCTCACACGGGGCAGAGCAACTTTTTCGCCCCGAGCAAAATAAATAAATAAAATAAATAAAAAAATACCCATTGGTTGTGAAACCTCAGGATGCCGAAGGCGACTTCCGGCAGGCTGGCAAGGAGAGCAAAGATGAACTGCCTGAGAACTTAACCTGCACTTCAGGATCTTCCTTCTCCATGTACTTCTGTTCTGGGCAGACACGTGTCCTGACACTGAAATTTACTTTTGTAAAAAATAAATGGAATACCGGCATTTATTTTAGACATCAGCATTTTGGATTTGCTACAACTTAGATGGCTTTCCCTTCAAAAACAGGGCAGATTGTGATTTTTTTCAGCCAAAGTGTCAGATTTGTGTTTTTTTTTTTAAAACAACAACAACAACAACAACAACAACAACAAAACCTGTCCCTGTCTTTTATCACAGCAGTATTTGGATCTTTTCAGATGCAGGATCCTATTTCAGTCAAAAAGTACACTCAGAAATCTTTGGGCGGTGATTCTTCAATCTCAACAATTTAAAGATAGGTGTGCTTCAAGTGCCATGGCTGACTGGGGCATTCTGGGAGTTGAAGTCCATGCATCTTTCAAGCTTGCCGCTTGCGTTCCCAAAGAACCCCCACACCCACACTTTTTTGTGATAAGCCAACTTCCGGTGCTAAATTTTGGCTAATTTTTGACACTGTGCATGAAGAACCTTCCCTCTGGCCATCTGTGATATTGTGTGAACCATCAAAATAGGATTTGTGAACCAAGATAAGCACATAGTGCACCTCTAGAGTTTCTGGAGGATGATCATTGTCACTAGGCCTGCAAATCAGATGAACAGAATTGGAAGAGACCTTGTAGGTCATCTAGACAAACCTCCGTCCCTGTCCCCGTCCCCGTCCAAACAGGAGACCCTACATCATTTCTGGCCCAATCTCTTCTTGAAAGCTTCCAGTGATCAAGCTCCCACAATTTCTGAAGGAAACCTCTGTGCCATTGGTTGATTGTTCTCAAGTGTCAGAAAAATCCTGGCTTTTGGGATTCACAAATGGCAGCCATTCCGGGTATAAACGACACCGGAAGCCAGGAGCCTCTTAGGGGATGTGCATTACGTGCTTGTTGTTACCCACACTGGTGACCAGAACTGAACAATCACAGCACAATCAAGAGTAGCGGACCAACCCTTTCACAATGCTGTCATCTGCAGTTGTGACATCCCAAGGAATGGATGCTTACCTTTCTCTTGGTCAAAGAACTCTTCCATTGGGAAGTTTCTCATAGGATACCAGCAACCAGAATGGATTCCCATCAGGGAATTGGTCGACCTTGTGGGCCTCTGAAGCTAAGTTGGGTCAAGGTTAGGTTAAGTCGGAAAAAGCCGCCCATGCAAAAAGGCAGTCTGAAGTGCCTCACGGCTACCGCAGCTGTATCAAAATCAAGGGGAAACGGCTCTGGACACAGACCGAATTATTGGTGATGACTCCAGCCCCAGCCCAGGCCACGCAGGCTCTCAGGGGCACCCTCTGCCCTCAATCCGACCAGAAACCGACAAAAAAACCAGTGACCAGCCTAAACAAGCCACGATTAAAAGGCATGAAATTAAAAGGCATGAAATTAAAAAAAACATTTGGCTTAACCGGCAAGTGGGATAGCTGTCAAAACTCTCTCCTAATGCCAAAATGAAAAACCTAGAATCCAGGGAATAGAAATATTCTTCAAAACTTCAAGCGCTTTCTTCAACAATTTCAACAATTCAGAGCCCGGTAAGGGTGGTCTGAATGAGCCACAACAAGTGGGGATTGTACCAGGGTGGTGGTGGTGGTGGTATGTCCTCAGATTTCAACTCGGTCTGCAGAGCTACGAGGCTTGAGACAACCCAGCCTGGATTCTCCCTTGGGCTCATTGGAGAAAAACCTCAGTGGACCTCTTCTGGGTAATAGCCAAAGTACAGACGTGGATGTCTTTATTTTTTCTGGCATCAGTGTGATGGTGGCAACTGGTGAGGTTCAGGCTGACCCTAGAAGCCTAGTCTAAGGTTGGTCGTTGGAATGGATTTCAGAGGACTTCTTCAACAATGCACAAGGGCAAACGCAACAGACCATTGTTTCCTAGAGATGTTGAAATCAAGTCTGTTTCCAAGCTCAGGAACATGCACAACAGGTATGCCTACATGCAGCAAATTTTCCCCAATGAATTCACTCTCCAAATATTACTCTTGGCTTTTCATCAGCTAAGCTTCCTTTGCCAAATCACATCTCCAAAATCCAATAGATCCTTTCGTATGAAGCATTCCGGATTTGGACAGAACTTCTATTAATTTTTTTTTTTTTAAAAAAGCCTTGAATCAGTTGCCAGAAGGCAGACAGACCAAAAGATCAACAGAAATAAAAGAAAAATCTCGAAGGAACACGCCCCCTCCCTGCAATGCATTGCTTTTTCAGCTCTTGCCCACCAACAATTCTGAAGATACTGTAGGTTGCAACCATTTATTTAAAACTTATTTAAAATATTGGTAAAAGTTTAAAAGGTCCAATCTTTGTTCAAAGGTTTTATTTTTACATACAAAAATAATTCTAAAATGTATTTTGAAAACATGATGCAAAACTAATCTCTTCTTCTTGGAATCTCATTGAAGAAGTCCATGGAGATCCTGTATCAGGGCCCTTCAACTCTCTCTCTCATTGGGCCTTTTGTGGTAAACTTGCCTTCCCCCGAGCGTGAGACATGAGCTTCTTCCTGAGTTGTCTAACTTCAGCCATTATTTCCCGTTCTTTCGATTCCAGCTCCTGCCGTCCTCGGTCTAAAGAGACTTGAAAGGTGAAAAGAGGCCTTTTTTTTTTAAAAAATGATTGGTTACAACTGTCAATTCATAAAAAATTCCTGTTCCTATTTTAATAGTTGCCATTAAAAAGAAGGGGGGGGGGAGGGGAGAAAATCTGGATGTTCTGACCAACCCTTTTCCAATAAGACAAACCAAAGGAAACAGAAACCTTTTAATAAGGTTTCTTACAAATCCCCGGTTAAAAGGCTGCTGCAAACTAATTAACTTTGATAAACACAAACCTCGCCAAAACTGTGCGAGGCTGCCAAGAATCACCGATAAGAAATATTTCATAACACAAGAGTCTTCCAATACCAAATTAAGATACTGTAATGCCCACGAGGCTGAGTTTCAAAATGTTTTTGCTTCCTGCAGAGAATGTTTGCTTCACAGCTGCTCTTTCCTGTGAACAATCTGGCGCGTACACATACTTGGCACAGGCTCCTCGGGAGCCTCCTCATCACTGTTGCCAGCCCCCACAATCTCTGAAGGCAGCAGTCCACTCCCTAGTGGTCCTGGCCCCTCATCTGAGTCCTCGCTCTCCTCAGCCGTCCGCACTTGCTGCCGACTAACCACAACACTGGAAGAGCAGTGCAGCAGTTTGAAAGTGAAAGTACATTCCAACTCTTATCTTTAAAAGATTGTAACTAAAATACCAGAGTTTTGCCCGCGAATATATTTAATTGGAAAACATGAATGATGACATCCAGCCAGTAAACGTGCTCAGTTGGGGAATCTGGTTTATGAGACACCCAGTGGGGAGGAGAGAAACAGGGTCACAGGTGAATATAAATTACGTATGCCAGAGTTGGCTTCATACAGGGCAGTGCCAGTATGTCGCCTCTAATAAATCCTTTGAAGTTTGGCTTGAGAATCATGATTTAATTAGAGCAATTGCTGGAATCCTGACAACATAACATCACAAGCTCAGTGAGCATATCTTTTGAATCCAAGAAGAGCCAGCTGTTTTATTCTGAGGGGACAAATGTTCTTAGGGATTCTATAAGCAATCCCTAGAAGAATTATATAAGGTAGGATATTTATTTATTTATATTTGTTTGCAGACCATCTTGCGCTTCAGGGTAGGTTGTGGGTCTCATCTGTTATGGATGTACCTGAAAAAGGGTCTTCTCAGTGGCTGTCCCTTCTCTATGAAACATCATTCCCTCCAAGGTATGCTTGGCCCCCACCTTGTTGCTTTTCCAAAAGGCCCTGAAGATGTGGTTTTGGTCAATGGGCTTGAGACCCCAAAGGGAGATGGACCTTATCAGTTGGTTGATTTCACTGTGTGGCTGCTGCCATGGGGAGAAGTGGGGGAGGTGTTATAGGTTTTTATTTTTGTGGGTTTTTAATGTTGTAAGCCGCCTGGAGGTACCTGTGTGTGAGTTAAACCGCCATATAAATTTGTATCATAAATAAATTAGTATAATCTATATATATAAAAGCGAAAGATTACTCAGGCATCATCACAAAATCTCCAGAATCGTAAAGCCTATAAACTTGAAATTTGGCATGTATGTTCCTCTTGGCTTCTAAGTGCTTACTAAGAAAGGACTTTTTGAAATGACCATCAGAGTATTAGTATTTCCTATATTATTATTAACACGCTCTGAGGCTAAGGAGTTCTACTCCCCCTCTTCACCTGAAAAGAAATCTGTTCCAAATTTTCCTCCAAGCAGAGGAGTTTCATTTTTAGTTTCATGGCAGCCACCAGCTTTAGTACAGAACAGTTGAGCTAAGCTATGCCCAGGCTCCTTGCTGTCTCCTTGTTCACACAGCAAATACTGTTTCAGTTTCCATGTTTCAGTTTCCAAACAGCCCTCAATTCTTTCACACACTGACAGGATGCTAGCCAGAGGAATACCTATGGATGCTGGTAGGCAGAGGCACAATTTTCCCCCTTATTTTCCTCCCCAAAAACTAAGCCCAACTACATAGTTTTGTAGCGAAGCATGGATATAGAGCTAGTAAATAAATAAATTGAAAGCAAACAGAATTTAAACATCCAAATGGAACCTGGAAGGCAGAGGAAATATACATTTATTCAGGACTGCTTTAAAAAAATTAAATCACTGTTTTGCTCTTCAATTGCTGATTGCTTGGGTCATATCTGGATCTGAGGAGCTGTAGAATTTGTAATCCCAATGCATCTGAATGGCAGCAGAATGGAGAGTGACTGTGCCCTGATTTCAATTTTGCCCTTTTTTGTAGAGAATAAGGAAGACGACCTTGATGGAGAATTTAAGTTCAAAAGAAGCAGAAATTATATGGAACAGGCTCAGATGGACACTTCCCTAATTCACATGAGTATAAGAAGGGGCGAAAGTACAACCCCAATCAGATCTGTTGTTAGAGCTTCCCTCAATAAAAATAGCTTTACCCCTCTTGAGGAGTTGATTCCTCATTTGGTCTACATTTTTCCACCTTCAACAAGCTATTTGATTGCAAGTACTATTTATGGCTACCAAGAACAATCGATACAGCAGTGGGATCTTCTCTGTTCCACTACTTTATTTGGTGATTGCGCGTGCATGCAGCTTTCCACACACCTGCTGAGGACTGCGGTGTCAATCAGCTGAGAGGCTAAAGAAAAGCGCAGGGGCGGGAGGAAGGGCCAATCCTACGCTTTTCTCTTCTTTCTCCTCTCAGCTGATTTTTTTCTTCCTTTCAGCTGATCCTCGGAGGCTTTTTTTTTTTTTTACTACTGGTTCAAGTGAACCAGGCCGAACCGGTAGCATTCCACCACTAATAGAACAGATGCAAGAGCAGATTATCACACTTAATATTTTCTCCTTCAAAACCCATATTTTGCCACTTACGGTGGATGGAGGAGTCTCCCCCAGAGGATTCGTTCAAGCAAGTGTTGTTATGTTGCATCTTCCGAAGTTCCTGATGGCTTTCTGAACCTTGTTGAATCTTGGAGGCTCTCAGATCCCGCAGTCGCTCTGTAGAAAGTAGATGCGTTTGAAAGATGTTCAGTCAGATAATGTACTTTTTATTTCTATGCATAGGGTATTCCTTGGGTTGGCTTATAAAACACTTATTTTAAAAAAATTAATTCATAATACATAAGCTGCCCCAAAATCTTCTGGAGTAGGCGGCCATCATAAATTTATGAAACATATTTTTAAAAGATTCTAATACCATCTCAGGTAGCTGTAATGTTTGGAAAAACGTAGGTTTTTTTTTTTTTAAATGATACCCATTGTAATGGGAATATAGGAAAAGGGAAGAGGTGGACTGCTCGCTCTAAAGCACTGTTTCCTCAATCTTTCTGGTCTGGCAGCAGGGATGGGATTCTACCAGTTCACACCTATTCACTAGAACCGGTTGTTAACATTCTAAGCAGTTTGGAGAACCAGTTGTTAGAAGAAATTACTGGCCTAATCCTGTAAAGAAGGCAGGAAAGAAACATTCTGGTGTTGCTTACAGAAATTGCCTCTCCATTAACCCTTATTACGTTCTTGGCAGGACTAGACTTCCTGTCTCAGGAACTTCTCTGGATTTTTTTTCCCTTCCTTTGCTGGTACTTTGCTTGTATGGAGTGACCAAGTTGCAGTGGCACTGAAAAAATTGACTTATGACCATTTTTCACACTTACGACTGTTGTTTAAAACCAGTTGTTTAAAAATTTGAATCCCACCCGTGGTTGGTGGCCCGGTGTGGTGGGAGGGGGAGAAGAAGGGATGGTTTTGTGTGAGAGGCAGGCGTGCTGGAAGCTTGCACAAGTGGGATTGCGAGTGCGTGCCAGCCCACCGTTTGTGCAGCCTGGTTGTGAAGAGCCCATGGCTCAGGTAGTGGGCCACGGCCCACAGTTTGGGGAATCCTGCTCTAAAGTCTTCAGGCCAGTGTTTCTCAACCTTGGCAAATTTAACATGGGTGGACCGCAACTCCCAGAAGTCCCAGCGGCCGCAATATACGTCTCACGAA
Organism: Laticauda colubrina; assembly: GCA_015471245.1. NCBI lineage: Eukaryota > Metazoa > Chordata > Lepidosauria > Squamata > Elapidae > Laticauda > Laticauda colubrina. Next base: position 15,069,943 of record BLBF01000002.1, read on the forward strand.
CAAAATCATAGAGATTTCTGAAGGTCTGTTCTGCCGTTTACAAACAGCTGCTCCACTCACCAAAATAGCCATCTCCCTCCTGAAGCTTTACTGCCAGTTCTATGGCATCATTCATTTCTTGGTTCAGAAACCGCTTCCTGTTGGCATCCGAAGCAGCGGCAATGTCCTGCTGTGCCATCAGCTGCTCTTTTTTCACCGCGGTTTCCTCCATCTAAAATGGGATAGAAAAGCAGGACATTTCCATTAGAAAAGAAGAAAGCAGGAAGAGAGAAAGATTATCTCCACAACCGAAAGCCACTCACAGTGACACTGTCATGTAAAAAAAAAAAAAAAAGAAGAAAATGGCAAGAAAATGAGTGTTGTGGTCCACTGGCAGCAGAATCGGATGGGGAAGAACATGGACCAGTCTGGGAGTCTGGGGAGGACTTGGACAAGAGTCCTGCGTCTGCCTGGGCCATCTGGGAGTTATGTGCTGACTGCGGAGCCTCCAGAGTCTGACAGCAGCGAGGCGGAAAAACAGGGGGATCCTGTTCCCAGTATGTGTGTGCGCAAAGAACTGCCAGAAGGCAAGAGCAGTAAAGACAAAAGGTGAGACTCTGGAGTAAGGCTTGGCAGTGATTGCCCCTCCCATAAGATATGAAGGAAGTGCAAAGCGACAGGAACCTTTGCAGGAAGCAACACTGTTCAAAAGCTCTGTGTGGACTTTACAGTTAATTTGGCAGGTTAGTTGTTGGCAGCAATTCAAAGGAGAGAAACGCAGGTACTTATCTCGAGAGACTGTTTGGGGCTCATTACGGGCTGGGAATGAACATAATTCCCAGCGTTGAAATAAAAAGAGAGTTGTTTGGACTAAGCGTGTGCTTAATTACGGTCTCAAGAAACCTTGGTCAGAACAATGAGTACAAGTAGTCCTTGACTTACAACAGTTCCTTGAGTGACCAAGTTCCAACAGTATAGAAAAAAGTGACTTATGACCGTTTTTCACACTTAGAACTGTTAAATTATCTCCACGGTCATGTGATTAAAACACAGACACTTGGCAACTGACTCATATTTATGACATTTGACGTGTTCCAGGGTGATGTGATCATCGTTTGTGGTTTTTTGGGGCAACCAAAGTCAATGGGGAAGCCAGTGAGTTATGAACATTTTTCTCACAACCATTGCAGCATCCCCGTGGTCACATGATCAATATTCAGATGCTATGCAATCAATATTCAGATTGCTATGACGGTTGCAATATTCTGGGATCACGTGATCCCTGTTTGTGACCTTCTGACAAGCAAAGTCAGTGGGGGAAGCCAGATTCACTAGAACTGGGTTACTAATTTAACAACTGCATGATTCATTTAACAATGAATCTGAAGAAAGGTGTTGTGGCCTGCCAGCTGCCAGCAGAGCTGGTGGCAGACTCCAACAGTGAGAAGGTTGGGGAGGAACTTAGGCCAGTCCTGGAGTCTGGGGAAGGCTCTGATAGATGCTTAGCATCGGAAGCAGCGATAGAGCCAAGGCCGCCCGACATTTCCCAATCGCCTACGGAGTCAAAGATAAGTGGGGAAGAACAGCTAGAGCCTGTTCTAGATGCGCGTATGCGCAGAGCTGTCAGGAGAGGAGAACAACTGAGGAGCAGGGCCCGACTCAGGAAGAAAGGCACATATGACTACTGAATGGGACCTCCCTGGGGTATAAATAGAAGAAGGGGAGTGGTGGTTGCAGGAGACAATTAGTTTATATTTCTTTTGGAAGGTATGCTTATCAGAGTTCGTGCCTCACAGAGACTCCTTGCCAGGAATTTAATTTACAGCTTTGCAACTGGAAGCTCTTGGCCTGGCAACTATCCAAGGACTGGTAAGTTCTGTTCTTGCAATTAACCTAGGGAGATTGTTGCCAGGACTTTTCTGTGAGCAAATGCCATGAATTCACAGTAACTAACTAAAGAGGGATTTTTCGGGACAAGGGGTCTGTTTCTTGGTTCTGCAAAGCCTGGTTCAAAACAAAAGGTTGTAAAATGGGGCAAAATTCACTTAACAAATACTTCATTCAGCAACAGAAATTTTGGGTTCAACTGTAGTCGTAAGTCGAGGACTACCTGTGCAACAGTTTGCTCTAGCATATTGTGATCAACTCCGAGAATTCTCCAATGGACACATAGCTTGGGAATTTTGATAGTAAAAAGCCCAACACTGTGTCACAGCCCTATTCAATGGACTATTCAAAGCTTATAACCTGTGGGAGTGTAGCAGGCAGGTATTCAACTGATCCAATTCCTAGCTAGATTACTTGGCATCAGGTGAGGTAGGAGACAGTCAGAAACGAACAAGACCAAGTACTCATTTGCCTGACAGACAGAGCAACCCAAATCTTGTTTAATCACACAGTTAACTACAATACCCCATAAAGAAAGCCACAAGTTCCTTTGGGGTTGTATGTGAACTGGCTCATGGATTTCATCAGTCACCACAGTAGCAGAATATCTGTAGGTCAGGTTTGAAATAAGGGTTCCTTGGTGCTCTCGGAGCTTGGTTGCTTTCTTGAAGACATTTCATAACTCAAACTAAGCACAGGTAGTCCCTGAGTTAAGATCACAATAGAGCCCAAAATGGATGTTGCTAAGTGGCACATTTGTGAAGTGAGTTTTGCCCCTTTTTACGACTTCGTTTTGCCACAGTTGTTAAGTGAATCATTGTTTGTTCAGTTAGCAGAATAGACTAGAATTCTTTATTGGCCAAGTGTGATTGGACACACAAAGAATTTGCCTTAGGTGCATATGCTCTCAATGTACATTAAAAGAAAAAATACATTCATCAAGAATTATAAGTTACTTAGCAATTGTTAAGTGAATCTGGCTTCTCCCTTAACTTTGCTTGACAGAAGATCACAAAAGCTGATCACCTTGCAACTGTCATAAACAGTGGAGGTATTCTACCAGTTCGGGAGAACTGATAGTAAAAAATGTTACTGTTCAGCCAAACTGGTAGTGAAAAAAATAGCTATTTCTTTTCATTTCCTTTTTTTCCTCCCGATGATCAGCTGCTCTGACAATCAGCTGTGCCAGGATCCCCCTTGATGTCTTACTGCTTCACCCACGAGGCTTCTTTGAGGCCCAGGAGGCAAAAAGGGACACACGTGCATGTGTGTGTGTGTGTTGTTGTTGTGCAGCCCTCCAACGCTCCATTTTTTTTCCTCCTGGGCCTTGGGGAAGCCTCCTGGAAGCAAAAATGGCCTCCCAAGAGCCTTCCCTGATCCCCAGAAGGCAAAAAAACAGAGCGCAGGGAGGTGCTGCAAAAAACAAAACAATAAAAAGCCACGCCCACCCAGTCACATGGCCACGCCCATCTATCCACGCCCAGAGAACCAGTAAAAAAAATATTCGAATCCCACCCCTGGTCATAAAAATGAACCAGTCCAAATTTTGATCACAGGACCACAGGGCTGCTGCAAGTCATAAGTGTGAAGAAGGGTCATAAGTCACCTTTTTAACACCATTGTAACACTGAACAGTCACTAAATGGATTATTTAAGTTGAGGACTTACCTGTAACATCATCAGTGCCAGTCTGCTATCACTAACCCCACTAGCACTGATGATGTTACCTAATTTGGGTAATGAAATGTCTGCAAGAAAACAACCAAGCTCAGAGACCACCAAGGACCCCTCAGATTTCAGGTTCTCATCCTATCACCCTGCCGTGGACAGAACAGCAGAGGCCAATCTTTAGCAGACTTTTTAGCCACTCACCTTTTCAGTCAACTCTTCTTTCATTGCCTCAAGCAGCTTAACTTCTGCCATTCTGTTCTTGTGAAGAAGTTCAGCCACCTCTTGGTATCGCTGGTCCCGGTCCATGTCATCACAGATTCGCTTGTGGAGGAGCTCCATTTGCCAACTCACATCGATGTTTTCTTGATGGGCTTTGGCCAAACATTCTTCAAGCACCTAAGATGGCACAAATCACGTCACACAGCACCAGACTCTGAAGCTGCACATCTTCCTTCCATCAAATGTCTGTTATGAAGATTCTTAGTTCACCCAGGTTGTGGTTGTTCCAAGGGTACTTTTGTTCAAGAGGCTTTCTGGTTTTTCTTTGAAGATGTTTTGCTTTTCATCCAAGAAGCTTCTTCAGCTCTGACTGGATGGTGCACAATGGAAGTATTTCTTCATAAACACTTCACAAATGTGTGGCACAACGTAAGAGAATAAACCCATCAGGGCAAGATTCAGCAGTCCATCTGCATTTAAAAGACAAAGGTCACTCTTTTGAAGGCAGCAAAGTCCACATTTTGGACAGACAGAACTGCTGGTTTGAAAGAGTGGTCAAAGTTGAACACGTCTCTCTCAACAGAAGATGAGGAATACGAATCTCCAGTCTACAACACAGTCCTTTCAGCAGTTCCAAGAAGGCTCCACACCTATTTGCACTATTCAGGTGACCTGGAGGACACAAATAAATCTCCAAGTGGTCTCAATGACTCTCTAAAAAAAATGCAAATGACCAGTTGTCTGCATCCTTCTCCATCATCCAGTCAGAACTGAAGAAGCTCCTTGGATGAGAAACAAAACATCTTCAAAGAAAAACCAGAAAGTCCAGTTGCTTCTTAAAAAAGCACCTTTGGGATTTCTTCCAGCAAGACATTAAGCTTATGAACTGCCATTTATATGATCGTCTGTGATTAAAAACCTGCCTCAAATGATCAAGAAGGATTAGTTGATCTACAAATTATTTCTGTAACCTGATTTTTAAAAAAGTAGACGATACTTACTAGTTGTTTTGGGAGACTGAGACAGACAACAATCATTTTCTCTATTTAGGAGATATTAATAAAGAATTGTCAAGGATAGTGAGTGAGAAACTAGTTTAGATACACAGGAATTTCAGGTAAAAAAATGTACCTACTTGAAGACAAATAAGGTTTGTGTGAATGCTCCTCTGCATACTCTGAAGCACTTTTTTTTTGCTTTTAAATCAAGTACCACACAGAGCTACAAGTAGTCCTCGCTTAATGACCGGTCGCTTAGCAACTGTTCAAAGTTACGATGGGTCTCTCCAGAGCTAATTATGGCCTGGTACTGGAGTTCTGACAGCTGGGACCCAGTGCAAAGCTCACATTTATGGCTGTTTGCAGCATCCCGCAGTCATGTCACCATGATTTTTGCCAAGTTTTGCCAGTTTCCAGCATTTACTTCTGGTTTCAAAAACATTCACTGAAGAAAATGATTGCAGCAGTCACTTAACAATTGAGGCATTTATTTAACAACTATTGCAAAACAGATCATAAAATTGGACACAGTTACATGGTGATCTGCTTAATGATCATCACTTATAATTGTAATTCTGGGCTTAGGTATGGTCATAAGTTGAGGACTACCTGTACAAGATAATCCTACGCTAATTATGAAAAGAATTCATCTTGGAAACCTCTAAATGTTCTATGATCTTGTACCATTTCAAAGCCTCCCCCACTGGAGGAACACAGCAAAGATCTCTTAATTCCCATTCATCCTGCCTGGAAGGGCCAACAGTCAGTGAATTTAGCAACAGATGCCCCAAATATCTGGAGAATATTCAATAGTCTTGCATGAGGATCTCACTTCATGAGCTTTCCAGTTTCCTCCTTGTTCTGCTTCAGTCAACCTCTGAAATAAATGTTCTTCGAGATCAGCTTTCCTCCGGCTGGTGTCCATCTTCCCTTTGACTTCTTGTGTCATGGCTTCCTGCTCTTTGACAAGGTTCTGATTAAAAATAAAAAGACAACAGTGGGATAACAAACTCCAAATCAAAACTAAAAATATTTTTCCCCAAACTGATAGGAGTTTCTCACAAGGGAAAATACTGTATGGTGGGATAATTCCATTCATGATCATGCTAAATCAGTTTGTCCCAAAGGTGCTTTTTTTCAACAGGCAATTGGACTTTCTGGTTTTTCTTTGAAGACATTTCGCTTCTCATCCAAGAAGCTTCTTCAGCTCTGGCTTGGATGAGAAGCAAAACATCTTCAAAGAAAAACCAGAAAGTCCAATTGCCTCTTGAAAAAGCACTTTTGGGACAACTATGACCTGGACTGAGAATCTCCATAGACTAAGTCAGTTTGCTTCCTTCAACCACCTTTTAATGACCGAATATAAATTATATGAATATATTATATAAATATCAGAATATTGATGATTATTTTGGATAATTGGACTACTTTCTATTTTCCCAACCTACTTTTCTTGAATCAAATCTCAGATACAAACACCATCTTATCTGTCTCTTCCTTTCTTACATTTGGTCCTATTCTTATTAAATATACCCTAAGGCCGAGATAGTCAAGAATAGAAACAATGAATGCAATACCCTCCTCTCCATGAAGCTGGGAATGGCTGGCATTCAATGAATTATGGCAAGCTCAGAGCAACATAATCCCTCAAAAATGATTAGATGGCACTTGCAAATTGTTGTTAAAAAAATAATCGGGGTATTAAATTGCAATTGCATATGCCCATATATTAATTATCCAGATACAGTTATGCATCTCAATAGTTAAAAATGTGCAAAACGATTACCTCTTACAGATTTTTGTGTTTTTTCATGAGATGTTGTTCTTGCATAAGAAAAGCATTGTTATTTTGTTTGTTTCTAACACACACTATTTTCCCTGGAATAACAGCTCTGTGAGATGAGTTGGGTTGAGAGAATGAGTTCATCCAGTTGACCTTCATGACTAAGATGGGACTCGAACTCATGGTCTCCTGCCTTCTAGGCTGGTACCTTAAGCACTAGACCAAACTTGACTGTTCAGATATTTTTTTAAAAAAAATTACTGATCAGATTACTTATACTTATCAATTACTTATGCGAACAGTAGTGTCTGAAAATGCTGCTAACTTTCTATCTCGTAACATTGATCACACATTCAAGACTTCTATCACTTTGCAACTTGAGCAAATCTAAACCTAGCAGGGACCCTTCTATACTGATATGCAAGATTCCAAATCCAATTTTTACTAGAACCCAATGCAAGCCAAATGTATAAGCTAGAAGGGTTCCTTTGACACTCATAGAACAGGCCAAGATGCCTGGTTATTTTGGCCTCTGGAATACCTAGGTTCTGGTCACGTACCTGTTCAAAAAGTCGCCGCTGAGTTTCGAGCTCCATCTGCCGCACCTCGACGTCTCGAATGGTAGCTGCCGTTTCTTCTTCTCGCATGGACGCCTACAGGAAATGCAAGTGCTCACACTAAAGCAGCCAAATTGTTTACCCTTTTCTACTCTTTTCTACTTTTTCTACCCTTTCTAATTTTTCTGGTAGAAAAAAATTAAAACTCGTAGGGTGGCATTCTTGCCTCTTGCGAAAAGTATTTTACCAGACGTTTTCACCATTTCTAAACCAGGAATAGAGGGGGAATTTTGTTAATTACAGATGTGTAACTCACAATTCAGATGGGCAGCTTTGTGTATGTACATTAGCCCATACACTCTGGCTGTAGTATTATTATTTACCCTTTTTATTATCTTCTTTACCTCCCTCTTTTATCAGTATTATTATTATTATTCTCTCTGTTGCTTTGTAAATACACTGAGGGCTTTGTACCGGAGACAAATTTCTTGTGTGTCTAATCTAATCACACTTGGCTAAATAAAGTATTCAATTCAATTGTTTTCTGCAGCTTGTCTGCTTTTATAACTTTCCATAAGAGGTGTAGGATCTCCTATCAAAGTTGACAGGGCTCAGCATAACATATAACTGAGGTCAGAATGTTTGAGAATGAGTTTGAAAGTTTTCCTTTTTTTGCTTTTCAATTACTGTTAACCCTGTGGCTGTAATAGGGTGGAGTGTTGTCTGGATTCCCAGGGAGAAAGTATGTTAAGAGCAGGGGTGGGATTCAAAAATTCCAGCAACCAGTTCACTGCCCAGTTGCTGGGTGGGCGTGGCCATCTGGAACTTCTGGGAGGACCATTTTTTGCCTTCCCAAGGGTTTGGAGGCTTCCCTCGGGCCTCTGGGAGGACAAAAATGGCGTCCTCTGGGCTCTGGAGGCCCTCTGGAAGCCGGAAACAAGCCCATTTTGCAACTTCCGGTACTTACATCAGGGCCATTTCCCCCCCTCCCAGACCCACGGTCTAATAAGCCTGAAACAGGAACAGGGAAAACGTGGCCGAAACTTGTTCCCTTGGAGAACCGAGGAAGCCAATCAAACAAAAATGTCAGAAGTGCAGGTGTCCCTGTTCTCTTGCTTACAGGTGCTCTGACCTAGGCTTCCCCAACAGCACGAAGCCAACTTCTCATCCTGATAAACCCCTTTTATTTAGTTTACAGTGAATTCCTCTCCAGCAAAGTCTCGGCCAACAGTCTTTCAAGATATTTCACTATTACAGATCTTTATCAGTTGCCAGACCGATATCTTTCAGATGCCAGACTGCAGCAGACAATAATGGGCAAGAATGAAGGAACAGATCGTCACCCAAATGAACTAATTGTTTCCTACAAAACCCCACTTCCCTTTCGCTCCTCTTTTATTCCCTAGGGGAGGGGCCATTCACTCTCCACCTGTGGCTTTACTCTCGACTCTTGTTCCTTAGCTGTTCCCTTCATCTGGCCACTCTGCGCATGCACACACTGGGAACAAGCTCCAGCTGTTCTTCTATCTCGCTGATGTCCAACTCCGAAGGCAGCTGATAAGTGTCAGACAGCCCTGCCTCCGACACAGAGCACTCGTCAGAGCCTTTCCCAGACTCCAGGACTGGCCCATGTTCCTCCCCAATTCCCTCACTGTCCGAATCTGCTGTCAGCTCTGCTGGCCGCTGGCCGGCCACAACAACAGGTGAAATGGAACTGATTACCTTTCTTGCAATTTCATCGTCAAGTCTTTTAACCTCCATTTCCCGCTGATCTTGTTGGTATTTTAGAAAGCGTCTCCGTGCGGCATCCACCAACTGCAGTTCCTTCATTTTCAGTTCTCTCTTGACGGCAGCTAACCTTGAGGACCAAATAGAAAAGAGAGCTTAAGAAGGGCAGGAACACATGGATAGATGCAAACGGACCGGGTAAAAGTTTGGACAGCTCATCATAAGTTACTTCTTTTGGAGTAGGCAAAAGATTCACATGATCCTGCATTCTGTTAGTGGTTAATCAGATTTTTGAGAATGGTGCATAGAAAAGACAATAGATCTCTCTCCTGACTTAAACTTTTGTTTTGTAAACTGTCCTCTCATTTGGCTTCCAGGTGTAAGTGTTGGTTATTTGTTCAGAGTTATTAGGGCCCAGTTGTTACTGTTGGAGAGATTACCTTTGGTGGGCATTCTTTTGCTCTGATTATATGCGATTTTAGTTTGTTATTATTTTTACTCCTGTTTTTAAATTTGTTTGTTGCCCAAAGTCATGCTGACAAGACGATATAAATAAAATCAAATACAAAATAAAATAAATGAACATGCTCCAGTAAATTATATTTGAGGAGCATTCACTTAATTTTAAAATTGGAGGAAGAAACATCATGAACCCATATTATGCCCATGACGTTACTCTGATAGCTAAAAATGCATAGGATCTGGAAAATCTGGTAATAAACTCAAGGAGCTCTGATCAAACCAACCAAACACAAATTATCCTACTTTGGATACACAGTATGAAGATCCAGTTCTCTAGAAAAAGTAGTTTTGCCGACTCATCATGCAGCTTCACTGGGTAGCCCTGGGTTCCAATTTTTACAAAAGAACCAAAATATTTTTCCATTCACTTTCTCCTTACTGTGCATATTTTTATTTACCTTTCATATCCTTCTCTCACTTGTCTTCTTTCTGAGGCATAAATAATTTTTAATCTAGGTCTCTACAAAGCAGTGGTCTAAATAGGCAATCTCTGTTTTGTAAGAGGAATGGAATGGATATCAGTTGAATAATTGAGTAGACAACGATTAGGATGCTTTGATTTGTTTTCTGTATTGAGAGAGGCTTAGACACCATATCCTGTATATATTATGAAGGGCAACCCCAAGTTTGGCTTATGATCACTCGTGGACACATAGCCTGGACCTTGCCGTGTGATATTGCAGCCTCCACTTGCTTTCTACCTGGGCTTTCCAGATAAGAGCGGGCCAGCTGTTGAATGCCTGACATGCAGTCTTGTGTTATAGATCCACACCCGGACCCCTCTTTGGATACAAGTTCAGAAGAGGACGAGGAGTTTGAGTTGGCAGAGGAAAGAGTGGTGTCGAGTGATGGTTTGAGGCCTGACGGAGCAGCCTCAGTTCGGTTGATTAGATGACCAACAGGCTTAGGCTGAGGCAGGCGAGCTGCAGCAATTTGACCAGAAGGCTCCAGGCAAGGATCAGTTGTCCTGCCCCTGGTGGAGACGGACTCTGAGGGAGAAGAGGAACAGCTGACAGGGACTGGAAGGGTGGCTCCAGAGGTGGTGGGGGAGGCTGGAGAAGGGCAGAGGCTGGCTGAGCAGTCAGAGGAGGATCCAGGCCCATCCCCTATCCATCCTAGGGCACGCAGGGGGGAGAGGATTAGGGAAAAATGTGATCTACTCGGGAGGAGAGGGCCATGATCCTCTTCATGGGTTGCAGGTGTGAGATCTGCATAAGAGTTTGGGACCTGCCTGCTAACAAACGCTGGAGACAAATTAGTGTTTTATTCCTAGAGGAGGTTTATCTTGGTTGGCGTTCTTCCAATGGACTGTCCCTGGTTATTTTCCTGAAGTTGGTTAATTATTTATCGTGGTCTGTCGTGGAACTTTATTCAGTGCAGTTTGTTTTTGTTTTTTTTGCTTCGTTATCTGCTCTTTGAATTTGAACTGTATTTCTTGCCTTTGAAATTTTAATTTGAAAACAGTTTACACCTCCACTGTGAACAATTAAACGGTGAAGCCAAGTTGAAGGCACTAAAGGACCTTTATTTATGTTTTTGTTTTTGTTATATTTCTGATACGCTCCGGGTCATCACACCAGTATAGACCTCCTCTTGATCCAAGGACAGGTAGGGCAGAGAGGAGACAAGCAGAACTTTGCAGGTCAGCTAGACTACTCATGAGGAGGCAACCACGCTTCTCATGAATAGCTGCACAGGCATTGGGGACTTAATCCCACCCTGAGGACTTGAGTGTTGCTGGAGCCAAGTGCACAGTTCTGTGCCTTGTGTGCTTATGCTGTGTATCCTGACCTGTTCGATTGCTTTCCTGGACTTCATGTCGGAGTCAGTTACCCAGTGACTCCTGCTGTGCTGAGCTCAGAATCCAAACCTATGCAACGGACGTGTTTTCTAAGGACCTGTTTTTTGGGGGGGAATGTCATGCACCTCGTGGAAACTGACTCTGATCAGTCAGAGGAGGACCCAGGCCCATCCTCTATCCATCCTAGGGCACGCAGGGAGGAGAGGATCAGGGTAAAACATGGTCTACTCAGGAGGAGAGGACCATAATCCTCTTCATGGGTTGCAGGTGTGACATCTGCATAAGAGTTTGGACCTGCGTGTTAACAGACGCTGGAGACAAATTAGTGTTTTATTTCTAAAGAAGGTTTATCTTGGTTGGCGTTCTTCCAACGGACTGTCCCTGGTTATTTTCCTGAAGTTGGCAATTGTCTATCCTGGTCTGTGGAGGAACTTTATTCAATGTGGTTTGTTTTTGGTTTTTGCTTTGTTGTTGGCTCTTTGAATGTGAACTGTGTCTCTTGCCTGTGAAATGTTATTTTGAAAACAGTTTACTCCTCCACTGTGAACAATTAAACAGTGAAGCCAAGTTGAAGGCATTAAAGGACTTTATTTTACATTTTGGTTTTTGTTATATTTCTGATGTACTCTGGGTCATCACGGGGAGAATAAACACCTGTAGAACTCTTGCTGTATGTACATGTGTGAGGGCAGTAGGGCAAGCACATCTTGTGACCGTGGGATAGGAAGCAACTGGCTGTCAGAATTCAGAACCAGTTTATAAGCACCCCTACAGTGATCCATTACAACTTCGAACCGTCGCTGAGTGGCCGGTTTAGTCGAGGATTATCTGAAACAGGTTCCCCCCACCCCACCTCTGAATTTCAGCATTCAGTTTCCGGACAACTACCACTAGGAGCAAAGATGTTAACACTCAACCTACCGCCGCCTCTGTTCTGCTAGTTTTTCCTCTTCGGTGAGAAGAATCTTCCTCCTTTGCTCCTCGGCTTCTTGAAGCAGCTCCTGCTTCCGATACCATGTTTCATCTTCTACTCGGTGCTCGATTGCTTTGGCTTCAATTTCATGCAGCAGCTGCCTGCAAAGAAGCATTTAATTGGTGATATTCTCCTGCAGGGGTCAAGAAAATGTGTGGTCCCCTCCAGACTGGGCAGGAAAAGGAGGTTAATCTTGGTTTCAGCTACTGAGTAACTTATGCTTCATCTGATCAGTGTGATACATATTTGGGTTATAGCAGAGGTCTCCCAACTTGGCAACTTTAAGACTTGTGGATTTCAACTGCCAAAATTCTGGGAGTTGAAGTCCACAAGTCTTAAAGTTGTCAACTTTGGGGACCCCTGGGTTACAGGGTCAAAGCCAACTTTCTCCACACTGGAGAAGACTGACTGAAGCAATTCACAGCATGCAATGTATTGATACCCATTTCTTTCTGATAATAATATCTCCCCCCCAAAAAAACCTTTCTCCTCTATCTCTCAAACTTCAGGCAGCAGAGAAGAGGAAGACAGTTCATCTCCCAAAGAAGAGGCTAAATTACACACTGAATTCATACACATGATATCAGCTTACAACCTCAAGCTGGACAGCATTAAGATCTTCAAAGTAAACTCACAAGGAAGAGTAAAACAGCCTAGTTTATATTCTATAAAAGTCCAGAATATGTTTTTCCAACCTCCCAGTTGTCCTGGACTGTAATTCAATCATCTTGGTCAGCAAATGTTTCCTGCTTGCTATAAATAATGGATGGATATTACAATACTAACATAGCCAGAATTGTGCTTTCTTAAAACACCAGCGTTTTCAAGGCACCGGCTGTATTAGTAATGATTGGGAATGTGAAGATGTGCTAGGACAATTTTTTTTCCTGTTGCTCCCCCTCTGGTGTGATTCAGTGAAGATTACTCTGAGTAAATCGAGCCAAAAATGTAGAGAAAAAGGCAAATATGTGAGGTGAAATCCCCTACTGACACTGAGGACCTGAGCCCATGGGTCTGAGTAAACCTTTAACTGTGTTATTATCATTTTCTTCCACATAAGTTTATGTTCATATCAATCTTTCCATCAGATTCAAGAATACCTACCTCTCTCTTAGGTACTCAATTTCCTCCTGTCTGATCCGTTCTCGTTCCTGGGACTGGTAATCCACAATGAACTTGGGGTACTTATTAAAAATGGGGTACTGCCCTTTGGTCAGTGGGGCAAAGTCCTCCAGCATACGAATGGGGTGGATGTTGTCCGGGGTGCACTCCATGAGATGGTAGGCCTCTCGGATCACCACGCTGACATCCAGGTGGTTCCGATGATGGAAGAAATACTGCAGACCAACGGAAGCACAAAGAAAACCACACTGAAGTTGCTACTGGTATGGTTCTTTTTTTCCCCAATTTATTCATTTGTATCCCGTCTGTATTCTTTGTACAAATAACTTAAGGTGGCAAACACATCCGATACACCTTCCTCCTACTGTTTTCCCCACAACAAAAACCCTGTAAAGAGAGAGAGAAAGGGAGAGAGGGAGAGGGAAAGGAGGAGAGAGGGAGGGAAGGGGAGAGAGAGAGAAAACTGTTTGGAAATGGGCAACAGAAGTGGTGGGCATCCAAGGATAGGCTGCTAGGGGTTCACCCCGGTTCAGGCGAACCTGTAGTTAATGTTATGGCCGGTTTGGCCAACTGGCAAATCCCACCCCTGGCTGGCCTCGCCTACCCCTCCCCTCCCTCCCAGTTGTCTCCACACAGCTCATTTTAGATGCAAGGGAAGTGCAGAGCCCACACAGAGTCTGGGGAGGCCGAAAAATGGGCCTCCCGGAAGTTCAGAAAGTCCGAAAACGGGCCCCTTTCTGGCCTCCAGAGCCCCGGGAGGCTGTTTTCACCCTCCGGGGGCTCAAGAAAAGCCTCTGGAGCCAGGGAGGGAGAAAACACCCGCCCCCCGCCGTGGTGCAGGAGGCTGACTAGATCATGTCCACCATGCAATCAGGCAGAGAACCGGTCACTGAAATTTTTGAAGCCCACCCCTGCGTGCATCTCTACTTGTGCACACATGATCCATTTCCACAAGCAACGGGCAAGTGTGTATCCACTGCTTGCACAAACAGAGCTGCACGCATGCATGTGGATATGGAACTATCCCCTTTTCTCCCGCCCCCCCCCCCGACAGTCTGCAAAGCCCAAAAGGTTTGCGAACTCTGGACTAGGACTCAAAATCAGAGCTGCTCATCCTTGGAATATACTGCTTGGTCAAACTGTTAAGACACCAGGCTGTAAAGTGGGAGGTCACGAGTTCAAATCCTGCCTTAGCCACAAAAGTCCACTGGGTAACTTTGAACCAGTCTCTCCTCTCTCTCTCTCTCTCAGCTCAACCTACCCCACAGGGCTGTTGTTGTAGGGAAAAGATCAGGAGGAAGGTGTGTTGGATATATTTGTTGCCTTGAGTTATTTGTAAAAATAATAAAAGCAGAATAAAATTAAGTAAGTAAATACATACATACAGCAAGGGGCTTACCTCAAAGTCCTCCCTCTGATTGCAGTGAAGCAATGGAGCCCTGGAGCAGATGAGGTAGGCAGCCACCACCATCAGCAAGTAGGAGGGATGGTTGGAGAAGATATTATCAAACATTTTCAGCCATTCTTCCCTTGTCAGGACTTCAGAGAACATGGTTTCCAGAAGGGGCCAGGCATAGCTCTGCAATTACAGGCAGAGAGATCAGTTACAGTTGCTGTATCTCTTGCAGCACCAAAACAGGAGTTCAGCTCAAGCACAAAATGTCCAGGGGAAAAAAAAGTTTATTGCATCTTGGAAAATTCAGGTTCCAGTTGTCCCAGGACCATAAACTTTGCCTAGGAACAACTTGGCTTGGCGTGACAGGAATTTGTAATCCGGAAGATTTAGAGGATGTCAGTCTTAAAAGGCAGTTTTGTTATGTACGAAATTACAGCCGAGCACTGGGGTCTCCAAATTTGATAGCTTTAAGACTTGTGGACTTCAACTCCCAGACTTCCTCCTCCAGTCATGTTAGCTCAGGAATTCTGGGAGTTGAAGTCCACAAATCTTAAACTTGCCAAGTTTGAAGACCCTTGGCCTAGCAGATTGGTTGAAGCCCTGGTGGTATAGTGGTGAAAGTGCAATATTGCAGGCAAATTCTGCCCACAGCCTGGTGTTCGATCCTGATCAACTCAAAGTTAATTAAGCTTTCCATCCTTCTGAGGTCAGTTAAACAAGAACCCAGATTGTTGGGGGAAATATGAAAATCATTCTTTGACATTGTAAATCACCCAGAGATTGCTGCATGGGGTGGCACATAAGCCTATTGCTATTGAAGATTGTAATCTTTGGTTATAAATCAGGGCTAGGAATCTGAAATCACAGAGCCTTCTATGATTTTTGATTTTACCTTCTGCATGATTGTTTCCTGCTATAACTGTCAGACTGAAGGCAAGAAATGGAGGGGAAAAAAGTACCACACACCTCAAATAGACATTACCTAATTTACACCAAAAATGTAAGGTACCACTTTGAATGTTCATACCCGAAGTTCACAAAGTATAAGCTGAAAAGGTGGGGGCCAAAATCTCTTGGGGTAGTGTGGTGATTGCAAGATAAATGTTTATTTGAGTGTATGGGAGGTCCACTTTGAATTTACATTCTCATATTAAAGAGGAGGGTGTTAAAATTTTCAGAATTTTTGACACTTTAATGTCTTACATTGGTCTTTCCTAACCTCAGCAACTTTATGAAGTACGGACTACAACTCCCAGAATTCCAGCATGGCTGGCTGGGGAATTCTGAGAGTTGAAGTCTATACCTCTTAAAGTTGTCCAGGTTGAGAAACAGTGGTGGACACAACAGACTGTCTTCCCACATCTTTCTTCAGCCACAATGTGATTTGTTTGATTCCACACATCCTTCGCCAGACAAAAAAAAAAAAACCCAGTTGCTCGCAAACCGTGGTTTCTGGCTCATCTCAATTTCTCTTTTCTTTCTTTTTCTTTTTACCTGGGAGGTTATATTGTACTTCATCAAATGGTGAAGAAGCTCTTTGTCATGATGTGCCAGGATGTTTTCCACCATGCTGAGGACATTGATGGGAGGGTTTGGGAAAAATTCAAACCAATGCTGACACCAATTGACTGAAAAAGAAAACATGCATGTCAGTGGTTGTTGGCTGTGTATATAACACAGTATACATTGTTACCAGAAGGCAAGGCCTTCTCTCACCACGGCAAATGCATGACCTCTGAGTGGCCCTTTTTTTCCTCAGCACCAACCGTGGCACCTGAGGAACATGAGAACTGCAGTTCAACACATCTGGAAGGCACAAAAAAATGAGGAAATCTGAGGGACCTGAAGGAGCCCTCTGGATTCTTCTGTCTGCCACCTGCACTGTTTTTCCTCCGCAAAAAATGGAGGCTGGAGCCACAACCAGCAACTTGGGAGTTCTGATTCCTCCACCTTCCCAAGATGCTCAGAGGCTCTGAAGAGAAACCGAGTTGCTCCAAAGTTTCAGCTGGCCATGATTTTTTTTTGGGGGGGTGGGGGGAATACAGGTAGTGCTTGAATTACAACCATTCGTTTCGTGACTGTTGAAAGTTACAATGAGACTGAAAAAAATCAATAAAGGGTGTTTTTCATACTTATGAATGTTACAGCATCCCCATGTTCAAATTTCAGACTCTTGGCAACCGACTCATATTTATGACGGTTGCAATGATCTTCTTTTGTGACTTTCTGACATATGAAGTCAGAATGCAGTACTGCCGGCTACTTCTGCTGATTGCCGGCTGCCTGTAATTTGGTAGTTCCAATCTCACTAGGCTCCAGGCTGACTATTGTGGTTCGCCGGGAACAGGTGTGGACGGCAGAGGTCTCTGACAGCAAGGACGAAAGGGAACCAGTCGGGGACCCTGGCGAGGACTTGGACGAGGGGCCTGCCTCTGATGCAGGGATGGGGCCAGGACTATTGGAGAGTGGGGTGCTGCCTTTGGAGTTTTTGGAGTCTGGCAGCAGTGAAGCAGAGCGCCTGGGAAGCGTGTGCCCAGTGCGTGTGTGCGCAGGGCTGCTCGAAGGAGCAGCTGAAGCAGCAAGGGCAACTCGGGAGTAAGGTTGGAAGGTGATTGCCCCTCCCATAAGGGATAAAATCCAGCCCTCGGGGATGTGCTCTTTGCAGGAAGCAAAGAAGTTCTTTAGACTCTGAGTCCTCGTTGAAGCCCTGTGAACTCCGGTTTGGTTTTGAAACTTCTGTCGGTTGATATTTATCAGTTATTAGTCTTCTTTTTCTTGGCAGCCTTTTATAACCTTGAAAGGACTTGCTTTTATCTTGGACAATTAAGTTTAAATGACTCTTGGCTAGGAATGCAAAGAATTCCCAGCACCGCATTAAAAAAGGTTTGCTTTTATACATAGATTGTGTTTGTTTAATTTGAACAAGGGTTGGGTCTAAACACTGACTGGGCCTACCATCCTTGCGACGTCGGTAAAATGAGGACCAAGATTATTGGGGGGCAATTAGGCTGACTCTATAAACCTCTTAGAGAGGGCTGTAAAGCACTGTGAAGCGGTGTATAAGTTTAAAGTCAATGTGATGACCCGGGGCGTGGCACAAAGGTAACACAGTCAGATAATCAGTAGGAGTCCCTTTATTAGCTCCAACTTTGCCCCCAGTGTCCTGGTTCCCCTCTGGGTTGGAGAAAAACTCTCCCAGGAACAGTCTTTGGCTGCAGAGAATCAAGTCCAAAACATGGTCAACAAAACTGTAACTATAAGTCCAATCAAAGGAAGATGAGGTAATTATTCCGACAGGGCAGGAGCAAGAATTCCAGATGTGAAGGCACAGCAATAACTCAACACGGTTGGGAAGACACCAGGAACACACATAAGCAAAGTCACCACAAGATAAACTCATGTTTGCTCCCAGCACCTGCTGCACTCAGCATGAATCTCTTTTAAATTCTCTTCCCAAATGTGGCTCATGAAGGGAATCAGGGCCCTTTCCTCCCCTGTAAGCAACGCAACCTACGTTGCTCTCTTCTCTGTTCTTCCCTGTGTGCCTTAGGATGAAGAGGGGTGGACCTAGGTCTTCCTCTGAACTCCCTCTCTCTTGTTCTACCTCTTCCCTACTCTGCCCAGCCGGACTTTGCCCTTCCCCAATTTCCTCCATAGCCTACAGAGCCACACTCCCACTCCCTGTCAGCTGTTCATCTTTCTCCTCGGATTCAGACTCTGACAGGGGCATGACAATCAATGGCCAGATTGGCCAGATTTGACAGTCAATGGCCAGAAAGCCAGATTCACTTAACAACCATGTTCCTAAATGTAATGATTCACTCAACAACTGTGGCAAGAAAGATTGTAAAATGGAGCAAAATTCACTTAACAACTGTCATGCTTAGCAATGGAAATTTTGGCCTGACTTGTGGTCGTAAGCCGAGAACTATGTCAATCTTTCCATCTAGCCATAGTGGACACTCGCAGCTCTCCCCAGAGAACTGAACTCCAACGTCCACTTGGCAACATTAAAGTTCTGCCAGATGTTGAACAGCCCAGCAGGCCTGTTTGGTGGCATTTCCATCAAAAATCTTTACTTACTTATTACGGTAGCCACCACCTCAAAGCAGATGAGCTGATTGTTCTGGAAGAGTTTGATGAAGGGAAAAACCAGCAGAGGGATGTAAGGCATCTCGCCAAAGATGGTGGACCAGTGAGCCAGGCCAGAAAGAGTCCTGAGGACAAAGAAAAAGGTGCTGTGCAGAAAAAGTAGGCAAGAATCTTGCACAATAAAACAAAACCAGATCCTTCTAAAACAGCTTGGGAATTCTGGAAGTTGAAGTCCACACCTCTTTAAAGCTGACCAGGTTGGGAAATTCTTCTAAAAGAACCTACTGAATAACAGAAATAGTTCCACCTACTAAGGTTATCTAATCACAATTACAATCACAATCAGGAGGCCATGAGTTAAATCGTAGGTAGAGGCAGATATTTCTCTCTCTGGGCACTCTGAGAATATATCTGCTCAACAAAACTCCACATCGGTGACAGAAAGGGCATCTGGCCATTAAAACACTCTGCTAGCTCCATTCAGTTGCCCAGACTCCACCCTGCAAGGGATTATGGGGTCATTAAATGAAGATGATGATGATTAAGGTTTATCTAGTCACAATTAAGGTTAACCATATCCTAGATCAGTGTTTCTTAACTTTGGCAACTTTAAGAACGTGGACTTGAGCTCCCAGAATTTTGCCTGCAGGCTTCTATTTCCTTCCTTGTTACTGAAACAACCTTGAAATCATTTATGTGATGACCCAGGACATGGCACAAAAGCAACACAGTCACATAAGTAAGAAAAGTCCCTTTAGTACCTCCAGCTTTGCCACCAAGATCCAGGTTATCTTTGGCTGGAGAAAAAACTCTCCCAAGAATAGTCTTTAAGTGGAAAAAATTCAGTCCGAAAACAAAGTACATACAAACTGTAAATAAAAGTCCACACAAATCACACTGCAGTAATTAACTTGACAGGGTAGGAGAAAGAATTCCAGACTTGAAAGTCCAGCAAAACACACACAGTTGGGAAGACGCCAGGAACCCGGATAAGCCTCAACAATACCAGATAATTCACGTTTTGGTCTCAACAGTTTGCTGTGCGCAATATCCCTTTTTAAACACTATGTTCCCAGCTGCAGCTAATGAAGGGAATCAGGGCCCTTTCCTCCCCCGTAAGCCATGCTACTCATGTTGCTCCCTTCTGTTCCTCCCTGCATGCCCTAGGATGAAGAGGGGGTGGGCCTGGGTCTTCCTCCAAATTCCCTCTCCCTTGCTCTCCCTCTCTCCCCTGCTCTGCCCAGTTGGCCTTTGCCCTTCCCCAATTTCTTCCACAGCCAACGGAGCCACACTCCCACTCCTTGTTAGCTGTTCGGCCTCCTCCTCTGAATCAGATTCCGACAGGGGCATGACACGTTTAGGTCTCTGGCAAAGGAATAAGGAAAAGGCACTAACTAACCTACCTCCAGGCAGGTATTGACTTACGACCAACTGCTTAGCAACCATTCAAAGTTATGACGGACCCCGAAAATGGAAATCAGGAGCCAGATTTTAAATTCCAATGTTTGCATTTTCAGTGCTGGGCTACTGGCCTGCATTTACATTTACTGCTGTTTGCAGCACTTATTACAGGTAGTCCTCAACTTACAACAGTTCGCTTAGTGACCATTCAAAGTTACAATGGCACTGAAGTGGCTTATGACCATTTTTCACTCTTACGACCATTTCAGCATCCCCCTGGTCAGGTGATCAAAATTTGGATGCTTGGCAAAGGATTCGTATGGATGACAGTTGCATTGTCCTGAACAGCTTTTGTGACCTTCTAGTAAGAAGTCCATGGGGAAGCCAGATTCACTTAACAACCTCGTTACTAACTTAACAACTGCAACGATTCACTTAATAACTGTGGCTAGAAAGGTCATAAAATGGGGGCAAAGCTCCCTTAACAAATGTCTCACTCAACAACATAAATTTTGGGCTCAATTATGGTAAGTAGAGGGCTACCTGATTTTACATTTTTCCTGGAATTTTATTTCCAGTTTTTAGCAAAAAAAATAAAAAAATAAAATGCTCTACAGCAGTGATGGTGAACCTTTTTGTTTTGTTGTGCCAAAAGTATGCACGGATGCTGGCATCCACAATGCAATGCACCCTGCCCCCCCTGCACATGCAACACCCCCACCTTGCTCCCTTACCTGCACTGCACATGCGCATACCTCCCAGCTGATTTTCACACTTCCGGAGGCTTGAGGGAAGCCGTTGCAGCCTCGGGAGGCCGAAAACAGGCCTTCTGGAAATACCCGTTTTCAGCTTCCGGAGGGCCTCTGGAGTCAGGGGGAGGCCATTTTCGCTCTCCCGGAGGCTCGAGGGAAGCCTCTGTAGGCTGAAAATGGGCCCGTTTCAGCACTTCTGGAAGGCCCGTTTTTCAGCCTTCCGAGGCTGCAGAGGCTTTCCTCGAAAACAGCCTCAAACAGGCAGAAAATCAGCTGGGAGGTGTGCGCATGCGCAGTGTCGATAAGTTTGGCTGAGGCTCGCGTGCCCGCACAAATGGCTCTGTGTGCCACCTATGGCATTCGCCATCACAGCTCTATAGTGAACAATGGGGTTGCTGAATGACCATTGGAAAAAAAAGTCATGAAATCAGGCAGGGTCACCTTACAACTGTCAAAATTCACGACTGAAAGTGTGGACTCAAGTTACAGTTGTAAATCAAGGCCTGTCTTTATAAAGCAAACCCACCTGCATCTCTGACATAAAATAATCCAACTCTTACCTTTGTAAGACTCTCAAGAGCTTCCTGCTTTTAATTGGGTATTCATTCTGAAGGTGTGCAAAGGCCGAATGGGTCCCTTTATCCAGCAGGCTGTTAAAAGCCAAGTGATTTTCTGGGAGGCGAAGCAAGGAGCGCCAAATAAACATCCTGCAACCGTAAAGCAAATGAGCAGGGCAGGGCCAACTTTGGCTACATGTTTAGAATGCCAAAAAATAACAACAACCAAAACCCTGGACTCAGGGTACAGGACCCCACAGACCTGTATTTTGCTGGATACTCTCCAAACCCTTTCAGCAAAGCTTGGAGACGCTTCTTATTCAGTCCCTCTGGCAACTCATTCTGCAATAGGAGTGAGAGGGTTATTTTTTTCCTGACGTGAGCTGCATCTTCCCTCTGTTCTGAATGTGGCTTTTCCTTTATGTCAAATTAGCATCCTCTGTGGCTAGCACTGATGATGTTACCTGGTTGGGTAATGAAATGTCTGCAAGGAAACCACCAAGCTCAGAGAGCACCAAGGACCCCACAGTTCAACCCTGAGCTAGGAACATTCTCTTCTATTCGTATCACATATGGGCGTGAAACTCTTCAGAAAGCACATAAATAGGGAGAAATTTGCATGTGAGAATATTCCACCAATGAGCACTGATGATGTTCCCTAGTTTGGAAATGGAACATCTGTATGTAAACGCTGGTGAAGTTTGCCTACATACAAATTTCTCCTTTGTGTGTTCATACCAAAATAAAGTAAACACATAAAAATAAAATAAATTAAAAACAAAAACAAAACAATAGCACCAAAATAAAACAATCCTTTCTTTCTTGGGCCCTTCAGCTTTTGTTCTGTTCCTTTCTGTTTGGCTTAAAGACAGCTGCTCAACCTCTCCCCTAAGGGTTCACAGAGTTTGTGATATAGCTTAACTCCCATATTCACAACACTCAGGATTATAGTCCTGGAGATTTTCAGACACTGGATAGCCATCTGCTGGGATGGTGGAATTCAGAATTTGGATTCCATACAGAAAAAGAGAGAGAAATTAATATTGTTCTCAATCCCACCCTCAGTTCACTTGAATGAGGTCTGGGGTATCCATACTAATTTTGCTAAGGTCCAGTGGAAAGGCGGAGACTGAGGGAGTGATCTCCCATGAAAAAAACCCACTGTGACAGCCATTTTGGGGGTTGGGGGTTCTGGGAAATCTTTTAACTAACGACTTCATGGCATGAAAATTTTTGAAGGCTCCCGGGATCGTGAATCCCTGCAATGAACCTTGGGGGCCCCTTCCACTCACACCGATGAACAAGTCCGCAAGTAGAATCTCTCTCTTAATTCTACCCTCCCAGTTGTCTGTAGTGGGGAGGTCGGGGAGAAGAGGGAAAAGCATTTCTACATTTACAGAAAAGAGGCTCTTCAGTGGGAGCAATCGGGTTTGCCTTTTCTACCTCAGCCACTGAGTTTGGGGTTCAGCTCTGAAGCAGCTCTTACCTCCTTGTCTTCATACGACACGTCAAGCAGAGGTTTCAACACCTTGGATTGGATTTTGCCCTTTTTGGCTTTCCATGGCCTCTCTGAGGTTCTGGAGGTGACTCTCATGGTAAGTTTGTTGGCCTCCAACTTGTTCTTAGAGTCTTCGATCACTTTAAACAGCGGTGGGGGAGGCTGAAAAAGCCAAGATTTCAGGTTATCTGTTAAAAATCCTCGCAACTGGCTGGCAAACCGTACTCAACGAGTAGTCCTTACTGGGTCTAAGTCTACATGGAGAGAAGTAAGCAGTGGGATGCCACAAGGTTCCATCTTAGGCCCAGTACTCTTTAATATCTTCATTAATGACTTAGATGAAGGAATAGAAGGGGAACTTACCAAATTTGTAGATGATACTAAGCTGGCAGGAATAGCTCACACCCTGGAAGAGAATAGCTAACACCCAAGAATAGCTAACACCCAAGAATAGCTAACACCCAAGAAGATAGGCTCAAGATCCACATGGATCTTGACAGACTAAAACACTGGGCCATATCTAACAAAATGAAATTCAATATAGAGAAAAGTAAAGTCCTACAATTAGCGAAGAAAAACCAAAAGTACCCATATAGACTGGGTGAAACCAGGTTCAATAGCAGTAACTGTGAGAAGGATCTTGGAGTCTTAGTGGACAACCAGCTAAATATGAGCCAGCAGTGTGCAGCGGCAGCCAAAAAAGCCAATGCAATCCTAAATTGTATTAACAGAGGGATACAATCAAGATCAAGGGAGGTACTAATACCACTCTATAAAGCCTTAGTAAGGCCACACCTAGAGTAATGCACCCAGTTTTATTCACCAGATTATAAAAAAGATGTTGAGACTCTAGAAAAAGTACAGAGAAGAGCAACCAGGATGATTAGGGGACTGGAGACTAAAACATATGATGAATGGTTGCAGGACCTGGGCATGGCTGGTCTAGTAAAGAGAAGGACCAGGGGAGACAAGATAGCATTCTTCCAATATTTGAGGGGCTGCCACAGAGAGAAAGAGGTCAACTTATTTCCTAAGGTACTGAAGGCCAGACAAGGAATAATGGATGGAAACGGAACAAGGAGAGATTTAACCTGGAAATAAGGAGAAACTTTCTGACAGTGAGAACAATCAACCCATGGAACAGAAGTTGCCCTCGTAAGTTGTGGGAGCGCCATCACTGGAGACTTTCAAGATAAGACTGGACTACCATCTGTCAGAAATGGCGTAAGGTCTCCTGCTTGGGTGGGGAGTTGGACTAGATGACTTACAAGGTCCCTTTCAACTCTGTTAATCTGTATCTGCCTAGATACAGATACACCGAAAGGAAGGATGGGGAGTTTGGGGCTTTCCTCCAGTTCTAACCTTGTTGATCTCTTGGGTCAGAGCCTGGATGCTGTAAATGCTAAGGCTGCCGTTCTCCATCACGGCTGCAATGTATCTTCCAGAAGGGCTCATAGCAGCCATGCTGAGGCCTTCTTCGTGGCTGCCCAGGTCAAACAGCAGCTTGCATGTACTGATGTTGATAAATCTCATGATATTATCTTGGCTCAGCACTCCAAGGACCTAGAGGGAATGAGGAGAGGAGGGGGAAGAAGGGGGGGGATTTAAAAGACTGTTCATTTGCATTTGTTTTAGTACAGGTAGTCCTCGACTTGCAAGAGTTCATTTAGTGACCAGAGTTACAACAGCACTGGAAAAAAGAACCTCATGACTGTTTCTCACACTTACAATTGTTGAAGCGTCCCCATGATCACACAATCAAAATTCTGTTTTGACCAAGGCTTCCAAGTTCATAATTATGCACACACTTATTTTAAACACAAACCTTGTTCTACTGCAATGCTGTGAATTATTTTCATTCCCAGCCAGTAATGAATCTCAAACAGTCCCTCGAGATAAGCACTCACCTTTCATTCCTGTGACGTCCTGCCAATAACAGAAGTGTCCAATGAACTAGAAAAAAAAACCAACTGAAGTACAAAGAGCTTGCAACCTTCTGACCAGGAAAGTAAACAGGGAGGCCAGATTCGGTTAACAACCATGTTACTAATTTAACGAATGCAACGTCTCGCTTAACAACTGTGGCAAGAAAAGTCATATAATGGCGGCAAGCTCACTTAACAAACGTTTTCCTTAGCAACATCAATTTTGGGTTCAATTGTGGTCATTACTTGAGGACTACCTATAATCTATTTTTTAAAAAAAAACAAAACTCATGATTTACCGCAATTGGTCCTTGACATACGACATGAGTCCACAACTTCCGTTGGCAAATGAGGCAATCATTAAGTTAATTTTGTCCCATTTTATGACCTTTTTGGGCCAGAACGGTTAAAATGAATCGCTACAGATGTTAAGTGAATCTGGCTTTTCCCGTTGTCATCACTTCTTGGACACTAGCTGTCAGTGTTCCAAGTAACATATCCATAATAAACAGATTTCTGAGGCAAGTAGGTTCCTCAAATAATCGGTTTATTGAACATATCATATTGGCATAAGCTAGTGAAAACCGACTCTGAATATTCCCAGGGTTTTCACCTAATTAAAAGTTTCCCCCCCTTTTCCAGTCAATTAGTCACATGTCCAACCAAGGTCCTGTCCGGTTGCCAGGCAACGTTGCTCCTCCTCTCCTCCGGCCACCTGTGGGAATGTCCTTGGTTCCCAGGAGAAAACATTTTGTTTCGGCTACGAAACCCCTCTATTTCTATTCCCCTCTTCCTATTCCTCAGCTCCAGTGTGGCAACACTGAAGTCTCAAAATGGCCACAGTCAGGTCAGTTTCACGGTTGACGCTGGTTGGGAGGTTTGCAAATGGCGATTATGTGACCATAGGGATGCTGCAACCATAGTTAAGTGTGAAAACTGGTCATAAGTCACTTTTTTCACTTCACTGCTGTTGCAACTTCGGTCACTAAATAAATGGTTGTGAGTCAAGGAATACCCATCATGCACCACATACTGAGGGGAAAAAAAAACCTTTCAAGGTTTTTGGCTGCAGCTTTCAACAGACTTAGACTAATTCATACAACATATAGCCTTGCAATGGGGGAAGTCAAATAAATTTAGGCCCAAATCAATCCTCAACAAAATATTATGTTAATAATGAAATAATTATTTGAATATTATTAATAATTATTTTTTAGAATTAGAATTCTTTTATTGGCCAAATGTAATTGAACACACAAAGAATTTGTCTTGGTGCAAATACTCTCAGTATACATAAAAGATACATTCGTCAAGAGTCAAGAATCATAAGGTACAACACACTTCATGATAGTCACAGGGTACGATAAGCAATCGAATCATACAATGAAACAGTCAATATAAATCAAAAGGATACAAGCGACAAAGTTACAGTCATACAGTCACAAGTGGGAGGAGATGGGTGATAAGGAGTGATGAGAAGATCAATAGTAATAGTAATGCAGACTCATTTTGTATATGGAGGGAATCTTGGAAAAAGCCCACCCGGCGCTAGCATACTTGTACTTCTACCTGAGCAATTCATATATTTTAAGGAAGCGTAAACTAAATGATGAAAGAGAGAGTACCAACCCATTGGCCAACAAATTATAAATGTAAATATTCCCTTGATGCTCTCCAGCAAGTAGAAACTCTTCTGAACAGTCAAAAGCCACATTCAAAAAAACGTATTGTCTGGGAATGATCCGACAAAACCATACAATTCGGTATAACTCTTTCAACAATCACCTCTCTTAGCAAAGGAGCTTCAAGTCCGAATTGTGATTGTAGACAATCATGAGGCTACTGTATAATAGCAATAGCACTTAAGACTTATAGACCACTTCACACTGCTTTATACAGCCCTAAGCAGTTTACAGACTCAGCATCCTGCCCACAAACAATCTGGGACCTCGGGTTAAATCTTAAACCTGGATCAGAAAGGGAAGTGGAGTAAGGTGGAATAAAGTCTATAAAGTATACATTCATACCCATTCAATGGCCATCTGATTCTGACCAATACTCTTCTTCCTGTGCTTCAGCTTCCGTCACTCACCTGATTAGAGCCCCCATCAAAACTATCAGAAAGAAACTCCAGGTGGCGAATGGCTCGCACTTTGGTTGGCATCTGGATAATTCGTAGCAGCTGCTTAGACTCCAAGCACCACAGGTGAAGGTGATTTGATTTGCCTCCCGTTGCCAGGACACGGCCATCTCTAAAATCCCATACAAGGCAATGGGCATTAAACTATTCATCTTCATGGCAGCTTACATCTCAGTTTAGAATAGAATAGAATAGAATAGGAAGAGAATAGCTGAAAGGGACCTTGAAGGTCTTCTCGTCCAATCCCCTACTCAGGCAGGAAACCCTATACCAGGGGTGTCAATCTTGCAGGCCGGATGTGTCAAGTCCTGGCCCCACCCCCACCCAGTTTAGTGAAGGAGAAAAAAGTCCTGATATGTCATGTGACACCATCATGACGATGCGAGTTTGACACCTCTGCCTTATACCATTTCAGACAAATGGTTGTCCAATCTCTTCTTTAAAACTTCCAGTGTTGGAGCATTCACAACTTCTGGAGGCAAGTTGTTCCACTGGTTAATTCTTCTAACTGTCAGGAAATTATCTCTTTAGTTCTAAGTTGCTTCTCTCCTTGATTAGTTTCCACCCATTGCTTCTTGTCCTGCCCTCAGGGGCTTTGGAGAATAGCTTGACTCCCTCTTCTTTGGGGCAGCCCCTGAGATATTGGTACACTGCTATCCTGTCACCCCTCGTCCTTCTTTTCATTAGACTAAGACATATCTAGTTCTAGCAACTGTTCTTCATGTGTTTTAGCTTCCAGTCCCCTAATCATCTTTGTTGCTCTTCTCTGCATTTTTTCTAGAGTCTCAACCTCTTTTTTAACATCGTAGTGACCAAAATTGGATGGAGTATTCCAAGTGTGGCCTTAACCAGGCATTATAAAGTGGTATTAACACTTCACGTGATCTTGATTCTATCCCTGTGTTTATGCAGCCTAGGACTGTGTTGGCTTTTTTGGTAGCTCCTGCACACTGCTGGCTCATACTTAAAATTTTCTCTCCTAGCACTGAAGTATATTGCAAAGGATTGCTCGGTCCAGATAAGGAATCAGCCTGACATGTATGATCTCTGATTTAAGCTGGCATAAATCAAGTGATTCCTTATCTGGATTTAACAATCACTGGTTGGGACACTCCAAGGAACAGCATGGCAATAAAATCATCAACCACTCACCACGACTAACTGAATATTCTGCAAACGGGGTTGACTTAAAACAGTTCGTTTAGGGACCGTTCAAAGTTACAATGGCACCTATGACCATTTTTCAGAGTTACAACCATTGCGGCATTCTACAGGGTCACGTGATTTACATTTGGATGCTTGACAACCGATTCACATTTATGATGGTTGCAGTATCCCAGTCATGCGATCCCATTTTACAACCTTCTGACAAGCAAAGTCAACGGAGAAGCCAGATTCGCTTAACAACGGTGTTACTAATTTAACAACTGCAGTGATTCCCTTTAACAAACATGGCGAGAAAAGTCGTAAAAAGGGGAAAACTCACTGAATAAATGTCTCACTTATCAACACAAATTGTGAGCTCAGTTGTGGTTGAGGGCTACCTGTATTTTACAGCTCCTTTCAGTTATCATTTCAGCATTTCAATTGCATTGCATTGTTCCCCTGCAGGACTAAAGGCTAGGTCCCACTGGCCGACGGATGCAAAACATATGCAAAAAGGACACAGCGGACGAGCAAAAATTTGGGGGTGCTCCATCCGTTGTCATCTGCTCCAAAAAGTGGCAAAAATCTGCATAAACAGAATGGAAAAGAAAGGAAAAGAAAGGAAAAGAACGGACGTGGGTAGTATGTAGCGGGGATGTTAAACGGATGTTCATAGGAAGCCTAGCAGATGTATATCGGATGCAAACCGTTCACTGCGCATCCTTTCTATTTCCGTGCTACTAATGCTGTGTAGACGTTCCGTGTACCTTTTGTTTCCTCCCTCTTTCCGTATTCAGCTGCAGCGGATGTGAGTTGCGAGGATGCCCAGAGGATGCAGAGAGGATACGGCGGACGTTTAACGGATGATAAATGGACATAGAACGTTTGTTGCTCGTATGTCGCGGATTTACATCGTACACAGCGGAAAGTTCATCCGTTCACAAAGTTTTGTGCAGCTCAAAACTTCTTGAGCGGATGAAATCTCAGTGGACGGATGCTCAAAGGATAGAGCGTATGAAACACATATGCAGTGAGTACACAACGGATGCATAGCATTTTCCAAGGTTTTTTAACGTTTTACATCCTCTTTGCCTCCGTTGGTGCAGTGGGACAAGGGCTTAAGTCATACGTTTAGTAATCTGCATGACAGTCCCAAAGGTGCTTTTTATCAGGAGGCAACTGGACCTTGGTTTTTTTTTTTGAAGATGTTTCACTTCTCATCCAAGAAGCTTCTTCAGCTCTGACAGGATAGTCGGGAATGGAAGGATTTATATTACTTGCAGACAGCTGGTCATTTGCCTCCTTTTAGGGAGCCTTTGAGGCCACTTGGAGGTTTATCTGTGTCCTCAGGGTTTGGAATGAACACCCTTTAAATGGTGTGGGAGTAGGAATGGATTTCCAGAGGGAAAAACTGCAGACTACAGGAAACAGAGGCACTACTCAGGTGACCCTGAAAACACAGATAAACCTCCAAGGGCTTCAATGAACTTCTAAAAGGATGTAAATGACCAGCTGTCTGCAAGGAATATAAATCCTTCCATTCCCCACTGTTCTGTGAGAACTGAAGAAGCTTCCTGGATGAGAAGCGAAACATCTTGAAAATAAAAAAAAAACCAAGAAAGTCCAGTTGCGTCCTGAAAAAGCACCTTTGGGACAACCATGGCCTGGATGACTGGAGAATCTCTACAGAATCTGCATGACAGCATGGACTTCAGCTAAAACTAAGCTCAAAGAGGATGAGGTGGGAGATTTGCAGGCTTCTAAACAACATGCCTACCGGGTGATGGCGAAGACCTTGTAGTGCAACGAAGACCCTTCGATGGGCGATGGTAGCTGGTACTTGCAATGAAGAGTATCGAAGTCCCATGCAAAGATCGAGTTATCTTTGAAGCAGCTGAGAATGGTGTTGCTTAGAGGAAGAAAGAATACCTGAAAGCATAGGGAAAACAAGCACATGGAGAAGATGTTTGAAAATGAGCAGCTTTCTTCAGAGTAAATACTGGTAGTCCTTGACTTACAACCACAATGGAGCCCAAAATTTCTGTTGTAAAGTGAAACAAGAGTGTTGCCCCATTTTATGACTTTTCTTGCCACAGTCGTTAAGTAAATCACTGGAAGTGATAAGTTAGTAACCTGGTTGCTAAGTGAATCTGGCTTCCCCCATTGACTTTGCTTCTCAGAAGGTCACCAAAAGGAGATCCCAGGATCCTGGGACAAAGCAAGGTCACAAATATGAACCAGATAACAGATAATCAGAGTTGGAAGGGACCTTGTAGGTCATCCAACCCCCTGCCCAAGCGGAAAACCCTACACCATTTCTGACAAATGGCAGTCCAGTCTCATCTTGAAAGTCTCCAGTGATGGCGCTCCCACAACTTCCGAGGGCAACTTCTGTTCCATGGGTTGATTGTTCTCACTGTCAGAAAGTTTCTCCTTATTTCCAGGTTGAATCTCTCCTTGTTCAGTTTCCTTCCATTATATTCCTTGTCTGGCCTTCAGATGCCTTGGAAAACAGCTTGACCCCTTCCTCTCTGTGGCAGCCCCCTCAAATATTGGAAGGCTGCTATCATGTCTCCCCTGGTCCTTCTCTTCACTAGACTAGTCGTGCCCAGTTCCTGTAACCGTTCTTCATAAGTTTTAGCCTCCAGTCTCCTAATCATCCTGGTTGCTCTTCTCTGCACTTTTTCTAGAATCTCATTTTTTTATAGTGTGGTGACCAAAACCGGATGCAATATTTTAGCAGTGGTCTTAATAAGGCTTTATAGAGTGGTATTAGTACCTCACGTGATCTCGATTGTATCCCCCTGTTAATGCAACTTAGGATTGCATTAGCTTTTTTGGCTGCTGCTGCACACTGCTGGCTCATATTCAGTTGGTTGTCCACTAAGACTCCAAGATCCCTCTCACAGTTGCCTGTTACCAGCTGTCTGGCATCTGAATTTTGATCATGACCATGGGGACGGTGCAACGGTCGTAAGTGTGAAAAATGGTCACCAGTCACTTTTTTTCAGGGCTGTGGTAACTTTGAATGGTCACTAAATGAACTACCTGAACTGTGATTCCCCACTGGGACCTGACCAAAATTGAAAACGGCCACAGATTTCAGGAGACCAGAAGATTAATCTGGCAATGGAGAACTGTCTCCAAAATTCACCTTTTGGATCCCCACAGAATGGCGGACGTTCAGCTTCCTTTTGCGCTGGAACGTGTCCAAATCCCAAAGTTGGGCTGTATCTGTAGAGCATGTGATGGCATATCTGCCAGAGCCATGAATGGAGATGGAAGACACCGAAGAGTCGTGTCCTCTCATCCAGCTAACAAGTTCTTTGGTTGCTGTGGAAGTAAGAAAGAGGGGGGAGGGGGGAAGATGAGAATTAACCTAGAAAGAATTAGGAGAATTTAAGATTTCAAACTCGAAAGAAACGTGACTTCAGAGGAGATTTTGCCAGCCTCTCTAGAAATGGCCCAGTGCTGATTTGACCATTGCAGAAGTCTTCGAAGCCTGGAATAAAATAGTTGGAATGAGAAATAGGGAAATGTGTTCTATTCCTTCTTTGAATCTTAATCTAGGTGTTCTACACAAACCTAAGTAGCTTTGCACAAACATAGGGAGATCATTTCTACCAGTAATTTTTGCACCAATTTAGATGAATAAGTTCCATAAGATCAAAATAATTGTTTCAAACTTGACTCTGCATGCCATTATATTACACTATAGCAGTGTTTTTCAAACTTGGTGTAAGATGAGTGCATTTCAAGTCCCAGAATTTTGGCTGAGGAATTCTGGGAGTTGGTTCACTATGGAATTATGAAGTTCATCAGGAATTATAGGAGCCAACATCTTTGAGAGGCTATCTACTATGGATCGGAAATTTTTAAATTACCTGTGTCAAAGCATTTGATGGAATAATCAGCCAAAGCCACAAGGAATTCTGTTTTCCTACGAAGAGTAAATGCCAGAGCAGTGCAAGCTTGTCCTGTTCGTTGAACCAGGTTG
This sequence comes from Laticauda colubrina, assembly GCA_015471245.1. Taxonomy (NCBI): domain Eukaryota; kingdom Metazoa; phylum Chordata; class Lepidosauria; order Squamata; family Elapidae; genus Laticauda; species Laticauda colubrina. Next base: position 15,102,087 of record BLBF01000002.1, read on the forward strand.
AACCTATTGGGAGAAGCTAAAATTATTCCAGCAGAACTTAAGACATCCTTATAGCAGGTCAAGCAATCTGTAAATGTTTCACAGACTTCTGACAACACCAGGTAACATATAACTATGCTAATGCTAAAAGAGAATCACTTAACCAAAAGACTCAACATATTCTAAAACATGCCAGATCTTTTACTCTTGTATTTATGTATATGTCTCTCTGTATATATGTCTGCATATGTATGTATGTATGTATGTATGTATGTGTATGTATGTGTGTATATATATATATATATATATACACACACAAACACAATACAGAAGCCTGATGATGGCAGATGAGATTCTGCTGAAACATTGCTACAACTTTAAAAGCACAACTACAATGATGTGGGATAATACCCGAAGGAAGCTGAACAGCACATATATAAGTATGTATGTATATGTGTGTATGTGTGTGTGTGTGTGTGTGCACGTGTATTTCTCTTCTTTTTATCTATGTTGTGAAAGAGTCTGATGGCCTTGAGATGGAGGAACTAAAATAAATTTAGGCCATAATCAATCCACACCAAAATATTATTGTATTAATAATTTCCATATTATTAATGTTTTATTTATTGTGTACATGGAGAGAATCTTGGAAAAAGTCCACATGGCACTAGCAAACTTGTACTTCTACCTAAGCAATTCATATATTTTAAGCAAGCATAAACTAAATGATGAAAGAGAGAGATGGAGTACCAACCTGTTGCCCACCAAATCAAAAACATAAATATTCCCCTGATGATCTCCAGCAAGTAGAAACTCCCCTGAACAGTCAAAAGCCACATTCAAAAAACGTATTGTCTTAGAATGATATCCTGTGGTGGTATGAATAATATTTACTATGATTCTGGAAAGAAAGTAAAATGAAGTTAATATAAGAACTGTAGGAAAAAAAGAAATTATGTCAGAACAGGGAGAAAGTCTGCTATTAAAAAAATCTAGAGGGAGAGAATGGGTGCCCTTGCATATTTTTGGCAGTTGTCTTACACACTGCTTACTTCCCTGACTGGGATGAGATGAGAACCTATGTTACAGGGATAAAACCCTCAACTAAAGAGATGCCCACTCCGTGACAAAGTTTCAATGGAGCGTGTAATATCCCTATCAAATAAATCTACTTCAAATTGTTAGCTCTTTCTTGTATTTTTATCGGTGTAATGACAGATTCTCCCAGGAGAAAACGCACATACCTACCTCTCCCCCTTTATCATGTCAACCACATTTTGCAAAGAAATATGGATTTTTTAACCTGGAGTGGTTCATATCATACCTAACCCTAACCCATACTTAGTAAATATATTTAAGGCAGTTGCACCAGGTCCTCTCTGTGCATTCAGCCATTATCCAAGATTCTGTTTTTTGTCAGCATAAAAGCAAAGGGGGACATTGACCCCTTTTCATTGTATCACCTGTGTACCACCCACCCACCCCATCCGCCCTCCAAAAAGCGCCCTTCCCTTGTTTTTTTGGGAGGGTGGGGCTGATGGCAGTTGGAATCTCGCTCTTTTAGGTAGGTCATGGGCTAACTGAACGCCTGTGGGCAGAAGGTGATGAAAAAGCGTCGTTCTTGCTGGAAACAGATAGACTATTCCTGAAGATGGAAGCTCCGTGGTTGAACAACTGCTAAAATATGCAACCGGCGATGCTGTGGCTACGGAAAATTACCCCTGCTGGGTTGCCGGGGAGGGCCTGCGGTGCCAGATTTTGCCCTGTTCCCTGTTCCCCAGATCCGAGCTCTGCATCCCGTCAGGAAAGAAAGCAGAGATCGCCGCCGCAGCCGCCGGACTGAATCCACCCCCAACGGCCGCTTCTCCGGCCCCACCGCTCTGACTTAGGAAGATACCAATGCATCATCCTATGAAGGGGGAGGCTAGGAAAAGAACGCCTCCCCCCTCGGTGTGGACTCAGGAAGGCAGAAGGCAGGCTTTTCCCCTCTGTGTGTGGAGCATTCCTAGCACAGCCTGCTGGGAATTGTAGTTTGCATATCTGTTAGGATGATCCAACTGCGGCTCAATATAGAAAGTACTGCTTGTTGCAGCACCTCTGAAAGAAGCAAACCAACCTCCCGAAATCTACCTGTTGAATTTGCAATTGTTTAAGTCAGGAGACTCTTTCAGGATGTCTTGAAAATAAATCAACAGCTGAGGTCCCCAGAACAGATATACTGTATCATTCCTCCATCTGTTCAATATGCATTGGGAACGTTTGTAATTATTTTAAAATATTTGTCTGATTTGTCCTTGGAAAATAATGCACACAATAGGGGAAGGTGTATCTACTAAATAAAAGGTAACACCTAACTGTGCACAGAGTAGCAAAAGATGCAGTAGAGTTTTTCACACTTGGGAACTTTAAGATTCCCAAGTCAGTGTGCTGGTTGAGGAATTCTTAGGACCTGAAGTCCACACATCTTAAAATACAGGCTGTTTTTCTTAGTTCCTCAAGAATGCTTTTTATAGCATGGTATACCAGTCCAACCCCCTCCCCACATTTCCTAAAAATGATGCCTTAAATTAGCAAAAAGCACCTTTGGCCCAACCACGACCTGGATGAGTAAGAATCTTTATAGACTATTAGCTGTACAATTTGGGATGAACTCCCTCTGAATGGTGTGGGAGGAGGAATGGATTTCCAGAAGAAAAATTGCAGACCATAGAAACCAGGATTACTACTCAGGTGACCCTTGGGACACCTATAAATCTCCAATGCTTCAAGGAAGGACCCTCTAAAAGGGTGTAGATGACCAGCTGTGTGCAAGGAATATAAATCCTTCCATTCCCCACTATCCTGTCAGAGCTGAAGAAGCTTCTTGGATGAGAAGTGAAACATCTTCAAAAGAAAAAACAAAAAAGTCCAGTTGACTCCTGAAAAAGCACCTTTGGAACAACCATGACCCGGATGACTGAGAATCTACAGAGCTTTAAATCAGCAATGTCTTTGTTTTTGCTTCCCCAGCAGACAGCTGGGGAAGCTTTGCTGCAAAAACTGGAATTTTTGGCAGCTTGCTCCCAGGTTTGATAGATAAGCATTCTGGAATTGTCCCGCCAAAATACCAGAAAATGACTAAAACCACACCTAGGTTGCCAGTGCAGTTATCTTTCCTTTGATCTAACCTCTAGGAATGGCACTGGCAAACTGGATGTGGTTTTAGTCATTTTCTAGTATTTTGGTTATTTATTGAAAAGACTGCATGCAATATAAATTTCAAAGAACCTTAATATTTTACTTCATTTTTCTTGTATGTACCCTGCCTTCTGTTTATTAATTCAAGAAGGCATTTTTCTCTGACTTTTGGAAGAGTTATCTAGGTCATTTTTAAGTGGTTAGTTATATTTATATGGTTGCCCAATGAAGCTTGTTTCGAAAGCATGGCATCTTATATCACTGCTTCTCTATGATTTCAGATGGGTGGACTGGACTTCAACTATGCTGAATGGGGAATTCTGGGAGTCAAAGTCCATACATAATAAAATTGCCAAGGTGGTGAAACACTGTCTTGTATATGTAATGCATCATTCTTCTGCCCAGAAAGATTGAGATAATGAAATGCAATCCAATGAAAACCCCAAAGGAGCATTAATTCAAGCAAGGAGTTAAATATATATAATTGTATGTTGCTAAGTGAGAAATTTGTTAAGTGATTTTTGCCTCATTTTACAACTTTTCTAGCCACATTTGTTAAATGAATCGTGGTAACTCTTAAATTAGTAACATGGTTCAATGAATCTGGCTTCCCATTGATTTTGCTTGTTAACAGGTCACAAAACGACTCCAGGGCACTGAAACCATCATAAATGCGAGTCAGTTGTCAAGTGTCCAAATGTAAATCACATGTCCATGGGTATGCTGCAACTGTCAGAAGTGTGAAAAATGGTCATAAGTCACTTTTTTTCAGTGCCCTTGTAACTTTGAACAATTAGAATTAGAATAGAGCTGGAAGGGACCTTGGAGGTCTTCTAGTCAGTCCCCAGGTCAAGCAGAAGAACCTATACAGTCTCAGTTCAAGTGACTGTCTGGTCTCTCCTTAAAAGCCTCCAGTGATGGAGCGCCCACGATTTCTGAAGGCAAGTTGAATGGTCGCTAAAGGAACTATTGTAAATCGAGGACCGCCTGTATTTATAGAGAACGAGGGAGCGAAAAGTACTCAGTCCCTTTAAGAGTGAAACTTCCGGCGACGCAACTTTCCCCCCCCCCACCTTTATTTTTGTTCCGTTGCTTAGCAAACGGAAGGCGGAAACCGGAAGTAGCTGTTTGGCCGAATTCGGTTTGGCCACGTCGGAAGAAGGCGGGCTCCACCCACCGGCCAAATCTCAGCCCCTTCTCGACGCTCAGCTCTTTGGTTGAGAAAAGAAGCACCGGCGGGAAAGAGGAGCGCGAGGCCCGGCGTCCAGGCCTCACCAGTGGCGAAGGGGAAATGTCGGACCTCGGGGACTGGTTCCGGACCATCCCGCTTATTACCCGCTACTGGTTTGCAGCTGCCATCGCGGTGCCCCTCTTCGGCAAGCTAGGCCTGATCAGCCCCATTTACTTCTTCCTGTGGCCGGACGCCTTCATCAACCGCTTCCAGGTGGGCGAGCTGGACTACGGCTCCCGGCATGCACGGCGCGCTTCTTGCCGATAGCTCTTAGAAGCAAATGCTGCGCTGGGAGTGTTGGGAATTGTAGTCAGTGGTGGAAAGTTACGGAGAATGCCAGTCCAGCCTTGTGTACTTTTTAAAGCTATGGTGGAAGTGCCCTTATTGGTTTGGGTGGGAGGCACCGTAACTTGACATTTATAAAGCAAACACTTTTTCTTCTTCTTCTTCTTCTAGGAAATTGAATGGTGCTTACCTAAGCAAGGGATGCTTGCTTGTGTGATAAAGAAATATCTTTCAGAAAATGATTAATTGACTGATCAGGGCCATCAAGTCATTCTGGTGACTTCTGATGACCATACAGATCTTATCCATGATGATCTGTCCCTAACCTGGTTTCTCAAGTCTTCTGATGGTGTAGGAACTAAGTCCATCCACTGTGCTGCTGGTCACCCTCTTCTTCCCTACTACTACTTTCCCCAGGATTCTCCAGAGAGCTAGCTAGGCCTTTGTTTAATGTGTCCAAGCCTAAGATTCTGGTTAGGGTTCAGTCAATATGGCTGAATTAGGGCAGGCAACTTTAAGCCTGGAGACCTTCAACTCCCAGAATTCCCCAGCTGAAGTCCGCCAGGCTTAAAGTTGCCAAGGTTGGGGATCCCTGATCTAGGCGACACCAGTGGGATTCAATTTCCCGTTTATTTCTTGTGAAAAATATGTATATATGCCTGTATGAATGTATGAATGAGGGGTTTCCATTGTGACTTCCCATCCAAATACTGACCAACCCCAATGTGCTTTGCTATGTATGGATGCCATTCTGGTCAGAAGGCTTAGTCATGTGAAACTAGGGGCCATTCCAAGCCTTGGCTGCTTACTTGCATGCGGTTGGCTGAACACGGTATACAAACTTTTAATCATAACTTATTTATTACGTGGTGCCATCATGTCACTGAGCTTTGTATAAGAGCTGAAAACTGATCAAAAGTGAAGTGCTTTGTAAATTAGCTCAGAAATTGAAAGTGGGAAATTTGCATGCTGCCTGGTCTCAGCAGGAAGAAGCAGATAAGCAGAGGACTGAGAAAACTTGTAACTAGTGCTGGGCAAATACTAAACTACCACACAAGCTCATACAATTGTTATTTTGTATTGGCTGCTGAAAGCAATTTTTGTGAGAGGTTCAGTTTTCTTTTTCATCATCCCTGATTCGCTTGGTAAGAAGTGTGAAAAAGTATGTGTCATGTCACTGTGGAACAAAATAAGGCCTTTTTTTTTTAGAATGGACGTGTGGGAGGTATTTCCTTTTTCAGTAATGATGGAAACAGTTGAGCTGCTTTAATTTATGGCCACTGCTAGCAAAACACAAATAACCTAAGATAGGAGGAATATAGAATAAATAAATAGCATGAGAGATCACCTGGATTGTTTGATTTAGTCACAGACTTCATTCTTGCCCTTTTGTCTTGTTGCAGGGCTATATTTTTAGTGCCAAGAACATAAACAATCATTAACATACAGAGAGGTCTCTGGAATTTTGATAGGTACCAATTTAGTGAAAAAAATTGAGTAATTTAAGTTGGAAGTGGTTGGTTAGTCTTTTTTTTTTTTTTAAGAAGAAGCAGCTAGAGGTTTTTAAATCACTATTGTGGAAAATTTGATTCTTTTGTTCAATATTTGTTTTAGCTGAACAAAATGAGTTTTTAAGGAAGATTTTTAATGTGCTTATCTATAAGGAATTGCTTTCCCTTCATTGTTCCTTGCAATTAGACATAGATCACAGGGTTTAGGAAAAGAGATAATAAACGTATTAGGTTATAATAATTCTCTAAACTTGGTTTTTCATTGACATACACTTCATTAGCTGAATAATTACAGCCCACTGCTTCAATCTTGAACTATGTATGTTCTCTGCAGGAAAATATGAAGGAATGTTCCATTTTATGAAAATATGATAGGAATTAAAGTTGTGTTATAAATCAGTTTTTTATCTGATTTTCTATCTTTTCCCATTGCCACCTGGGTTGGTATGCAAAGAAAAGCAGAGGCTGGAGCAGAGAAGGCAGATTTCAGCATTTTGGTATGACAAATTCCTTTGCATTTTAGTGCAACCAGAGAGGATTGCAAAGTGGAATATAGTGATAAGATGGGTTATTTGATGCAAGACTATATTTCTCAAAATTGGAGGAGAAATGAGCTTCTTTGTAGACATTTTATTTTGAGAGACATGCAGTAACTTAAGACACCCAGATTGCGCGTATATTTCCTTCCTTGTTCTTTGCTTTGGGAATACCAACACATGGAATTGAGATAGATATATCATTCTTTTACCACAGAGATGCAGCAATTATCTAGATAGGAAACTAATTGCTTTATGACATGCTTTTACTTGATAGGATGCCTTCTAAACATATTTGACTGTAGCTCAACTTCTGCTGGTGCAGCCATTGTCCCTATTGGCTTTGGACAAGGAACATTATCCTCCAGTGCATCCAAGGGTTGTGCTGTTAGGGGATTCCTAGTCCAAATGAAACATGGCTTGCCTCTTGCAGGAAGGCTATTTATGTAGTGGCTGCCATTTTATTTGGTTAGCTGGGCTATTCTTAACAGGTGACCGACAGGGAAGTTCCTATAACAGGTGGAAGATTGCTAAAGTTCACATGTGACAGGCAGTTAATGGCAATCATAGTAAACAGCACGCAGAAAGCAATCATCCAGTTATAAAATCTATGGACTCTGAGTGAAGCCTCAGATGTTGCTTGTGCTCCTGTGTTATCTTACAGTACAGTATATATTGATCTGTTTTCTTCCCTAAATCCACAGCCAATCATCCAGAACCAATAAAAGGGTGCCCAAATCACTTGTAATAGTGTTAGTCTGTTGAATGTTTGGGATGTTCTCTGTGCTGTCAACCCATCCATCGTCTTTTCCAAGAGTGTCCTTTTCTGTCTTCCATCATTTTATGACCAGACAGCATGTCCAAATCTTATTAAATCACTTTAAAGATTATTTTTTTCTTAACACCCCCCCACCCCCCCGAATTGTGACCCTTATTGAAGCTTGATGGTATTTTCTTGTAGAGCTTCCACTCTCTCCATCTTTGTGTGTTCCATGAGGGATGAGTTTATTGTTGGTGGAGAAAAACTTAACAGAAAAAGAAAAGCGTCTGAAATTGTTCTTACAACTATACCAGAAGATAGAAGAGAGTTTATGAATCAAAAGTTTTTTTAGACCTTTCCCAGTCAAGCAAGGGTGTCCAAGCTTGGCAACTTTAAGACTTGTGGACTTCAACTCCCAGGATTCCTCAGCAGGATTCTCCAGAGAGTTGAAGTTCACAAGTCTTAAAGTTGCCAATATCTCTGCAGGAAAGCATTGAATTTTGGCTCAATAGTTTCTGTTTAGCACTCTTGAATCCTGGCATCTATGACCCATCACACTGACAGTGATGCGGGCTCAATATTCTCACAGGATGATGAGGTGGAAGCTTTCCACCTCCAATAATCCATCAGATAATTAGAGATCTAACCTTACTAGTAGTACAATACTATCTTACCAATCACTGATGCTGCCCGATATAAATAACTTTGGTCTTGTTTTTAAACAAGTTCTCAAATAACACTAGTTTACATATCTGCTGTTTTTGTCTGAACAGATCTGGAGGCCAATAACTGCCACATTTTATTTCCCTGTTGGCCCAGGGACAGGCTTTCTATATCTGGTGAATCTCTATTTTTTGTATCAGTATTCATCACGTCTGGAAACAGGTAAATATGCAACCACACCGTTAAAATGTTTATTTTTTTTAATCTTTGAGGAAGGGTAGAAAAAATGGTCAGCTTAAATATTTTAAAAGTCGGGCGTATTCAATTCACAACCTGTATGGACCTCTAGAAATGTACATAAATGTCTAATACTGTCTTTGGGCAGTTGAGTGTATTAGGAAAAAATGCATATATTAGAACAAAGTAGATTAAAAGGTATATAAAAAGTTTTGCAAAGTGAGGCAGAAAGCTAGCAGCTGTAATCTGTGACCTTGGCTTCGGAATCACTTGAATATTTAGATTTCCCTCTACAAGGCTAGGAAGACCTCAGGGAAACTAGCCAAAAGATTAAAACATCTGTCATGAAAGTAGCCAGAGGCAGATTTCCCCCATTATCAGTGAAAATGGAACTCTTCCCTCCAGCATTCAGTAAGGCTGTGAATAAATTCTTTTTACAAAATCTCTACTGCATTTTAGACATTGATGTACATTTCAAATTAGTTCACTTGCTGGCATTCTTATGCCAGTGTGTTTGTTCATTTTAATAAGTCTTGGTAAAGAAAATTTTGCGGATTTGTTCTTGGAGAAACAGGTATTCCAGTCTTAGACAATTGCTAAAGATTTGGCTGAAGTAAATGGGTTTGAAAGATTTAAAAATCTTGTTTATTGTGTTTTTAATTTGGCAAGTATCTTAATTGCTTATTTCCCATCATTGAGAATTAGTAAATTAAAAATGCATGCAGGCCATTTTCCTTGGATGTAATACAAGTAATTTATGACATGCTTGATTATTACTAAGTGTAAGTATCTTTTAAATACAAGGAACACAACATTGTTCTACTTGTAATAAATCAAATCTACTAAACCAAACAGTTAACAATTAAGAGTTGCCTTTTAAATACTCTGGGATTGTTCTTATGTTGTTTATTTAGAAAAAAGTTCAAGCATAACCAGTTATTCCCAATTGCAGTAATTGTGTAAGAATTGCAGCCTTAACTGATGGAACTTTGCAAACAAAGAATTGTGTGATACGTTTCTCAAACTCAATTATGCTGCAGGAGCTGTAGAGTTTATAATGTTGACTATATTTTGAACCTTGTACAGTACAGTTTGCCCTTGACTTACAACAGTTCATTTAGTGACTGTTTGAAGTTACAACAGCACTGAAAAAAGTGACTTATGACTTGATTTTTCACACTTAGCAACCATTGAAGCAACTCCATGATTACGTCATCAAAATGTAGACATTTGGCAACTGTTTCATATTTGTGACAGCTGCAGTATCTCGAGTCGTGTGTGATCACCTTTTGTGACCGTCTCTGACAAGTAAATGTCAAAGAAGTCAGATTCTCTTAGCATTCCAACTTGGAAGCAAACCTGGCTGAAGCCATCTTGTGCTGCTGCCTTATCGTTTTTTATTTATTTATTTATTTGATTTGTCAATAGCTTACAAGAGAATAGGTATAACTATATACATAGTTATGAATACATGAAATGGGTACATATAAGAAAAATAAAAGAAACAATAGGGCAGGGACAGTAGGCACATTGGTGCACTTATGCATGCCCCCTCTTAGGAAAGGGGCGAGGTCAATAGTAGACAGTCCAAGGTTAAAGTTTTTGGGCTTTGGGGAAGAAACCACAGAGCCAGGTAGAATCTTCTAGACATTGATCACTCTGTTGCTGAAGTCGTATTTCCTGCAGTCAAGTTTGGTGCGATTAACCTTGAGTTTGTATCTATTGTGTGCTCATGTTGTTATGGTTGAAGCTGAAGTATTAATTGACAGGTAAGTCATTGCAGTGTATGATTATATATACCATACTTAGATCAGACTGAAGATGGCATAATTCAAGGTTTTCTAGGTCTAGAATTTCGAGTCTGATGGCATAAGGTATTCTACAATGAGTAGAGGAATGGAGAACTCTTCTTGTGAAATATTTCTGGACTTTCTCAACTGTGCTAATATCAGATATGTAATGTGGGTTCCAGACTGATGAGCTGTATTCAAGTATTGGTCTAAGAAATGTTTTGTATGCTCTAGTCTAGTTATTAGTGTAATATTACCAGAGAAAAAGCTACCTAAGATCAGGTTAACACCTCTTAACGTCTTTTGGGCTATGTCGTTACAGTGGCCTCTAGCACTTAGATCATTAGAGATGAGTACTCCAAGGTCCTTGACAGAGTTTGGATCATCAACAAGGTCTTGACTATTTAGCTTGTATTTTATTTTCTGATTTTTTTTGCCAGCATGTAGGACAGAGCATTTATTTGTTGAGATTTGAAGTTGCCATTTGTTTCACCATTCTGATACATAGTCAATATCTTTTTGAAGGGTGGTTGTATTGTCTATGGTGTTGAATAGCTTTACATAATCAGCGAAGAGAACGCAGTTGCTCTTAATGTGATCACAGAGGACATTTATGTAGAGCATGAAGAGAGTTGGTCCCAGAACACTGCCTTGGGGGACACCACTGTTGACAGGTACAGAATTTGATAGGACGCTCCCAATTTTGACCATTTGTTGTCTGTTTGACAGGAATGCTTCTACCCAGTTATGCAGGTGTCCAGAGATACCGTAAGATTTTAGTTTTAGGAGTAGTTTGTCGTGTACTACTGAATCAAAGGCTTTGCAGAAGTCTATGTAGATTTCGTCTATTGCTTTGCCCTGATCGAGTTGTGTTGTCCATATGTTTTTGCAGTGTAAGAGTTGCAGATTACAAGATAGTTTTTTTTTCTGAAACCAAATTGTTTATTAGAGAGTGGGTTGTTTGTTTACAAGTGGAGGATGATGGATTGGTTAATAATTGATTCCATGACTTTACAGGTGACACAGCATAAGGAGATTGGTCTGTAATTTTCAACTAGGCTGGGGTCTCCCTTTTTGAAGATGAGGATGACTGTGGTTCTGCTGTGGCAGTAGGTAGTTTTTTTAAGAAGTAGGCACATATTCCATCCGGTCTAATAGATAGAAATGGTTTTAGATTGTGTAATGCTTTTTCAACATTGTCTTCTGTAAAATCGATATGTATTAGATCATTGTAGCTTTCTGTGGTTTGGCTAGGAAATACTAGGCATGATCCATTGCTGGTTACAAATACTGAGCCAAAGAATGTGTTAAAGATGTTGGCTTTAATGGTGTCATCGTTGCAGTCTTTACCATTAGGTCCTATCAGGGGTGGAATGGACCTTGAGTCTTTTAGTTTGTTGTTTACAAAATTGTAAAAAGTGCGGGTGGAATTGGGGCATAGAAGGTTGACATAGTTTTGTTTAATATGAGAATTGATGCCTTCAGTTGACATGAAGCCTGGGAGAGGGAAGGGAAGGGGGAAGTAGATAGTCCAGCCAACAGTCAAAACAAAAAGTTTTCCTGTGGGAACCAAGGTCATCATAACAAGTGGCTGGTGAAGGAAAAGAGGAGCCTGACAGCCATAGTCATTGGACAATGTGATTGCTGGCACCTGGAAGGTGGGGGAAGTTTTACTCTTTTAATTAAGTGACAACTGCAAGAACTTTCAGAATTGGTTTTCACCAGCTGTGCCAATATGATGTATCCAATAAACACCTTCTTTGTGGAATCTACAGTGGAGCCTTGAGTCACGGCCATAATCCATTCCAAAATTTCAGCCACAACCCAATTTGGTTGTGACCGAAAGCATAATTGCGCGGACAAAAAAAATTGCGCCGAAGGGGAAATCAGCACAGAAGAGGATTCTTTCCGCACCAATTTTGTTCGCTACCTGATTTTTGAATTGTGACCTGATTCAAAAATCAGGTGGATTTTTTGTTCTCTACCCGATTTGGTCACAAACAGAAGCGTTCAAGACCCGAGGTTCCACTGTACCTGCCTCAGAGTTCTGCTTTCAGTGGGTGATACAGCAACCATGTTACTAACTTAAGAACTGCAGTGATTCACTTAACAACTGTGGCAAGAAAGGACATAAAACTGGGCAAAATATTTAACAACTTTCTCGCTTAACAATGGAAATTTTGGGCCGTAAGTCAAGGACTACCTTTAGTATGTTATTTTGGGCAAAATGAGTTCGATGCTAGAATTTTGTGTAACATTTGTTTGATAAAAAAACCCTCCAAAGCTAGAATTCATGCTGTGTACAGAGACTCTCCATATAGAGAGGTAGTAATTTAGATTTTCCGACAAAAACTGGCCTTTCGGATAACTCTTTCCCATAAAATACCCTCCCTGAATAGAGCAGCCTCTTGTTAGCTTCTCAGAACAAAAGTTGAAGTTGCATCCCGCGATTTAATCACAGCCTTCTGGAGGCTCCCACAGCCTCTTGGGGAAAAGGGAGGAAAAAACAAGTGCCAGGGATTATGTTCACTGCAATGTCGTTCTTTGTTCGCAGGTGCTTTCGATGGAAGGCCTGCCGACTACATGTTCATGCTGCTGTTTAACTGGATTTGCATAGTTGTATCCTTTCCCAAATCTGCTGCCAACGTTTGGACAGGTTTGGGTCTTGGAAAAGCATCCCCCTCGCCAGGGATGCTTCCGTGGCCTTAGGGAAATCATTCTAGGCACCCCCATTTCTCTTCTGATAATTCTAAATTCACGTTTGATTTTTTCCCTCAGGTGGAAAAAGGGGATCAATTCAGGAACAGCCACTTTATAACTCAGGGGTCTTCAAGCTTGACAGCTTTAAGAATTGTGGACTTCAACTCCCAGACTTCCTTCTCCAGTTATGTTAGCTCAGGAATTCTGGGAGTTGAAGTCCGCAAGTTTTAAACTTGCCAAGTTTGAAGAGCCTTGGTATAACTGAATGAGAGCTTAAGATTTGCTTAAGATTTGCTCGAGATTCAATGGCTGGCTTCATACCCAAAAGCTGGGTTATCAAAGCTTGATGAGTGTTGCAATGTGCCAAATTAATAAACCATATTATGGCCTAACATGATAGCCTAGTTCATACAACGTGCTGGATTCCTATACTCTGAATCTCAAGGTATCCGAGTCTGCTGTTAATGTATTGTTTGAGCCCAACTTGGTTGGGCTTGAGGGAGATTTTATAGACTTCATTAAAGCCACGTGGAGCAGGCAGGCAGAGATCCAAATGTATCCATCTGTATCAAAAGGGCTTCAATATGATAACAAATATCAGCATTCGTTATTCTACTTGTCTAAAATGGAATCATTATAAATTTAAGTATTAACGTTTGCTTAATTTGGATTTCCTTAATTAAAATGAAAAGATTACTGGCTTAGCAATGAATATGCAAGTAAGTATATCCTTTTTTTGAAAGTCTTGCAAATCAGGTTTATTAGGACTTTTGGTGTACATCCTTCCAAATCAAAGTTACAAATGACATTAAGGAACAGCCATTGGAGAATTATGGCCACTTTGAAACATAGTGGTAGCCTCTGGTTCCTGTCCTTGGTGCTTTCCTCTATATGACTCCAAAGACGGGTGGGATTCTACCGGTTCGGCTCAGTTCTATAGAACCGGTAGCTCTGAAGAGCATCTGACACTGAACCAGTTCTCGCCAAAGATAATCTTTTCTTCAGTTGGGTCCACCCGCCTGCCTGTCCTTTCTCTTGCCTTAATAAGAAAACCAGTTTGGTTTTGGTGGCAAAGGCATCCGGCCAGAAGCCAGGGGATGGTGAGTTCTAATCCTAGCTTTGGCATGAAGGATGGCTGAATGACTTTGAGCCAAATTACCAGGAAACTGTGAGTTCTAATCCCACACTTTAGGCATGAAGGACAGCAGGGTGGCTTTCGGCCAAACATTCAACCGACCCAACCCGCAAAGCACGTGCTCACCGAACTGATTGTTATGCCAGTAGGATCCCACCCTTATCCAAAGAGACAGATGGAAGCTTTTCCCATGTTTTAATGAGTAATGTTTAAGCTTATGTTTACTATTAGTTACTGAAACAAGTCAGTCTCGAATCTTGATTTATACATGTGTTTACAGTAAATGAAAGTTAACATTAATCACAACTGAAGGTTCAAATACAGTGCTAAACTAATAAAAGAAAAGTTTTTGCAGGATCCAATCTGAGTATGTTACCAGGATCAAAGATTTATTCTTTCAAACTTTTGAACTCATGCTGTAGCCCAAGGGTCTTCAAACCTGGCAAATTTAAGACTTGTGGACTTCAACTCCCAGAATTCCTGAGCTAACATGACTGGAGGAGGAATTCTGGGAGTTGAAGTCCACAAGTCTGAAAGCTGTTAAGTTTGAAGACCCCTGCTATAGCCGATCTCGAGGGAACTTCTCTCTCTTTCTTCCCTGAGGATAGGCTTCAACATGAGCCTGAAAGCTTGGAAGAATAAACCTTTGGTCCTGGTGACTGACTCAGATTGGATCCTACAAAATTGTCCTGGGAGACCTACATTTACCTTCATTCAAGAAAAGTTTTTAAATGTACTCTGTTAGCAACTTGTACTGTTCCAAATCTGATTAGGTTTTAGTGTTTATTTTTTGGGACTGATGTCTCCTGCAATGGCTGATTCCCACGGAGCCATCAATTTTATGTGGCTTTATGTGGTTATTGGTTTCATTAGATTTAACGGATCATGGATTATGGAGAAATCTACAAAATATGTTCCCCCCGCTCCAAAAAATATTCTTGTTCCAAATTCATTCCCCTTCCCTCCCCCTCAGAAAAGAAGATAGAATGGGACAGAGACATATAAATTGAACATGAATTTGTAAGATTTTTACTTTAGTTTGAAAGTCTACAAAGCTGATTTTAAACCATGTTGGATCCTTTGTTCTCTTATAGTTGCTGATGATCCCGCTGATCATGTCTGTACTTTATGTTTGGGCCCAGCTGAACAGAGACACGATTGTGTCATTTTGGTTTGGGACTCGGTTTAAGGTGAGTGGCCTGAAGAGATGTAGCTTCTGTCTTTCAGAAGCCTTGCCCAAATCAGTGGAATTTCAACATCCGATTGAATCATGGCATCCATTCCTTGATTCCTTCCAGATCTTTTGAGAAAAGTTTGGCATTTACGTATCTGACGTCTGTGTGATCTTTTTCTTCTCGACAATGCTCCATGTACAGTTCTTTAATGGAAGGGAAATTACAGAAATAGCTGTAGGACAGCTCAACAAGTAGGAAAGAGATTTCATAAAACAGAAGGTTGTCTCAAGTGTAATAGTGAATGAATTTTTGAACAAAATTGTTAAGGGGGTCACTGCTGCATTCCGCAGATAAGGAGACTACAGTGCATGTAATTTAAATGTTAAAAGGGTCATAATTGGCTAGAAAGAAGACGTAAAGGAGCCATATGAAAAGTAGGTAGGAAATATAGTAAAGTAAAAAATATTGTATATATATTTGTAAATACTTTTACAGGCTATCTTTAGAGATAAGTATATAATTGTATAGAAATAGTAATGGATATATTTATAGACTATGTTAATATAAGTGAACACCGTAATTGGAACACTGTAAGGAGTAGAAGTGTGTTTTTATGGTGAACTATGACGAATAAAACTTTATTTAAATATAAGAAATAAATGTTAAAAAGACCTGCATTTTGCAATATCTAAGGAACATTTTAAAGACCCAGAAGTTAACGCTGGAGGCCACTTCACTGTATTTTTGCTCCACTTAGTATAGTGATGGTGACCGTTTTGGGCTCTGCATATCAATAATTCAGAAAATGCTTACTTTAACTCCTGAATTTCTTCCTTCCAGCCTGGTATTTTGTAGGCTCATCTATCTAGCTCCCTATCTCAATATCTGAGAAAATATGGTAGTCTGGGATGAAATAACATTAAAGCATGTTTATTCAACATGGCAAGCATGGCTTGGTGTTAATCACAGGAAATGAAATGTAGCAAACTGATGCAAACACAATTTGGATAATAGGATAGTCTACTAATCCTAGTCCAGCCAATATCCCAACCACCATTTTATTTTCAATGGCAGCTCAAAAGGCATTTCCTTGTTAGAAATATGGCCCAACCAGGTTCAGGATCGCAGCACATGAGATGAAAGGATAATTTTGTCCTTCAAGTTCGTTACGCTAAAAATATGCTGTAGTTTTCCAACATGTGCTGTTGTTTTCCTAGGCATGCTATCTGCCATGGGTTATCCTGGGATTCAACTATATCATTGGAGGCTCGTAAGTATCTCCAAATACTTTTTTCTGTGCCTTATTAATTGGGCAGCTAACAGCATTCAAAATAAAAATTCAGGAAACAAAAAAACCCACAATACTGTAACAGTGACCAAGGAAGAATTTGCAACCTCATGGGCTCCAATCATCAATCTAGCTACTGTGTCAGGAAGAGACCCAAAGCTTCAAGGCTTTGTGAAAGCCAACAGGGTTAGGGCCAATCTAATTTTGGAGGGAAGTCTGTTCCAAAAAAATCAGGCACTGTGACTGAAAATACATGTTTTCTGATCTGGGAAGAAGGCACTCCTTAACCATTGGGGCCCAGAGCACGCTCTTCCCGTCAGACTAAATGGGATGCGGAGAGAGACTGAGGACTTCATAATCCTGTAAATCAGTGTTTCTTAATGTTGGTCACTTTTAGATATGTGGACTGAACTCTCAGAATTTAAAATTTAAAGCCCATCAAATGGCTCGTGTGATTTGCTGTCATCTGGGCAGGCGGTGGGAGTTGGGAATGATTTATTTATTTATTTCCAGATTATTTTCCAGATTGTACTTTATTAATTTATTTGATTCTTTTTGTTAGTTTTTATTGTTTTTTATTTTAAATATGGTTTTACATTCTGTAAGCTGCCGTGAGTTGCCATGGGCAAATAGGCAGCAATATATACATTCAATAAATAAATACATTTCCCAGTCAGCCGAGTGTGCTGAAGAATGGATCTTAAAGCTGGCAAAAATGTTAATGAACACCAGCCTTATTGTGGGGAGAGACTGTCTCTTATTATATTACACATACATCATTTGTAACGTTTCGACAATTGCATTTTAGCATATCTGCTTTCCTTTGTCAAACAATTTATACCTTTATTTTCCTTCTGCACTTAAATTCTTTTTCTAAGGTGGGGTCTGGGGCATGAAGTTTAAGAAGGTTTGCTGTAGGTGTTCTGAGAGGAACTATGTACTGTAGTACAGGGGTCTCCAACACCCGGGCTTCAGCCGCAGAAGCGACAGGCGAGTGCCCACATGCATTTTCACTTGCACATGCAGTGGGCGATCACACGCATGACGCTCCATTTGTGCAGGTGCGCATGCCCACCACTTGCACAAATGGAGCTGTGTGCGCTCTCCTGCCTGCTGTGCGCAGAGCCATCTCCTTTGCCTCCCCCCCTCGCTGGTCTGCCAAGGCCGAAAAGGTTGGAGACCATTGCTGTAGTAGCAATGTAGTAACAGCGTCTGAAGAGGTGGGGGCAAAAATTTCAGCCTTTTTTTTGGGGGGGGGGTTGTTTGTTTGTTTGTTTAGGGGCAGCAAACTTTGTATCAAGGCTAATGCAGTCTGGCTGCCTCTTATTTTAATATATTTTTTTAAAAAATAATGCTGCCAGAATGGGCTGTTTGCTAGAGCTGCGCAAACTGGAGCTGATTTAATTTGAAGTGGGCTGGAAATTTGATTGGGGATGCAATATTCGCGTTGATGAAAGGTCTTTAGGCCAGGGGTGTCAAACTCTTTATTGCATTGAGGGCCACATCAGGGTTGTGTTTGATCTTGGGGGCCAGGGTGGGTGTGGCCAGCCTGACATCACTCAGGGGCTGTGGGGGGCCCTGAGCGCTCTGCCAGCAAAAATGGGCTCCTTGAGGTCCATTTTCTGCCACAACGGCCTTATGCAGCCCTCAAAACAAAGCTTGGGTAGGCCACGCATGCCCCCCCCCCATGTCCTGTTTTCTCTGGCACCACAGGCTGGTTCTTCGCTGTTTCCAGCGTGGCTCTGTGGGCCAGATCTAAGTACCCTGTGGACCGGATCCGGCCCCTGGGCCTAGAGTTTGACACTCCTGCTTTTGGCTGTTGTGGGAAGCTTGAAAATCGCTGCTGCTGCTTCGGCTTCAGGTAAAATGGTCTGAAAACGGTAGGGAGGATTGATCCTTTTGCAGGTGAAAACTTTCAAGCCCCTTGGCTTGAAGGATTTTGCTATCACACTTGCTTGAAATGCTCCCTTAGACCTCTTCTTCGAGGATAGAGAAGGAGGTTGTCTGAACTGTCTGCTCTTTAAAAAAATGCAAACTTTAGCAACTATTTTCAAGTATGTACCTTTTCATAGGCTTTCTGGGGTGCCACAGGCTTGTGCTTTGCTGCTTCCAAGTGTTTCCTGGCCTCCAGCTGTGATAAATGCTGGAGTTCCTCTTGATACGGTTCAGATTCAGTTGTATCAGGTTATGACTTCCTGATCATATTTTTGTTAGTGATCTAGCAGAGACAGATTGTCTCAGTGAGATCCCTATCTATGGATGAAGACTCGGGCTTGGAATGAGTGGGATTTGAAGCCTTGCCCTCTTCATTCTTAAAAGAAGGCAAATCTTCAGACCAGATCTTGCCAGGGTAAACTTGGTTCACATTCACTCATTGTAACATAGGTAGTCTTCAACCTTTCCCATGCTATTCACAAAAGTAAGGACAGTCCCAAGAGCAGATACTGGATTGGGTGCTTCTGTCGGTCAAAGAGCCTATTTCAATGTTCAGCCTATTCAGGATTTTCTCTGCAGTATGAAACTTAAATTGCAACATGGGCACATTTTTCTCTGCTAAGTCCAGAAATTATGGGAAAACTCTAGAATCAATTCTAAAATCTCCAGCTACATTGAAAGCTATCTGATTTGCTCCAAATCTGCTCTCCCTCTTGATCCAAAATTCACACTTGAAAGGTTGACGGACTCAGGTCTCCATTGAATTGTCTCTGCCTCCAGGTTGTGCACAGCACTGGCTACTTAATTTTGACAGCTCAATTCTGGAGGCCTAATTAAATTAAAAACAACGGCTGATTAGGTAGCGTGAAACTGATCAGTTGCTGTCCTGCTTAATTTCCACCTTGCCTAGTTGTGTATTTATAAATTGAGTAACTCTAGTAAGAATCTCAGGGGACTAACAGGGGATGCGGTGGCTCAGTGGCTAAGATGCTGAGCTTGTCGATCAGAAAGGTCGGCAGTTCGAATCCCTAGTGCTGCGTAACGAGTGAGCTCCCATTATTTGTCCCAGTTTCTGCCAACCTAGCAGTTCGAAAGCATGTAATTATGCAAATAAAAAATTAGGGACCCCTTTGGTGGGAAGGTAACAGTGTTCCGTGCACCTTCGGCATTCAGTCATGATGGCCACATGACCACGGAGACGTCTTCGGACAGTGCTGGCTCTTCAGCTTTGTAATGGAGATTAGCACCGCCCCCTAGAACCAGTAACGACCAGTATGTATGTGGGAGGGAACCTTTACCTTTTACTAAGAGTCTCGGGCTTCAATTCCCAACAATGAAGTTTCCCAAGGAAAGCCAGCTTCACTTCCTTCTGAAATTATAGCCCAGTACTAAAAATTCTTCTGGAATCTAATTTTCAGTTATTCTTATTACTGTTTTTCCAGTGGCACTCAACTTTCTGTGTACATAGCTGGAAGAAGGATTAATACTTAAGTGGCCATCAATACTTAGAATATATTGGGATTGTAACAGTCTTCCATAATCATGAATTGTACTGTCTCAAGGCCTTCTGAAGTATGCAGTTCAGATAGATGCAGTTGATGATGGAGATTGTGACTTTTATCACTTCTAAGTTCTATTTTGATGGCATTCACTTTTTAAATTCAGTGTTTAGTCCATTAGCACTGTCTTCCCCACAGGTTTGACAAAATATATTTTTCAAAAATGTTTGCAGACAATATGCAACCCTTGGGGTAGCTTTTCTAGGTTATTTTCAGTCATAACAAACAGCTCTCAAGCTCTTCAACAGTGCAAACCCATTAGAAATTGGCCCCGTTGAATAAGATGCTTTCACATTATTAGTAGAAAATGCTTCAGTTGTTCATTTTTAACACTGTAAAATGCTGTTTCCTAATATCCTACAGCATCATCAATGAACTGATCGGCAACTTGGTTGGTCATCTGTATTTTTTCTTAATGTTTAAATATCCAATGGATTTGGGAGGAAGAAATTTTCTGTCAACACCTCAGTTTCTGTAAGTTGGTTTTATCTTCTTTTTTTTAATCAAATTCGAATACTTTGGAATGTTGAAATGTTATCCTAATTAGAATTGAAAACAAAAGTACAATGGCAGTAATAAGACCCGTGCACATTTTTTCAGATGGATAGATAGGTAATTAGGTCAATTTCTGCATTTCATTCATATTTTGTCTCTGACATAGAAAAATAGGAAATGTTGATTCAAGTTATTCAAATAATTACAAGCTCCCAAATATGATTCATTCACTTCCTCCTTTATTTTCCTGAAATGTTGCTGTATAATGATAATGGCAGCAAGTTCCAGAGTTTGCCTTTTTCTTTTTGACCTCTGCTTAAAAATGTTTTCTTTCTTGCTTTCTCTCTTTCTTTCTTTGCCTATCATGTCTGTTTGTCTATCTATTCTAATCTCTAATCTTAATCTAATCTGTCTTCCATATTATTGTCAGGTTAAATCGATTCACATGGTCATGTAAGTCTTGACTCCAGGAAGATTTTATCTTTAAAACTAATTGGTGTCTTTCCAATTTTAAATTGAAGGAGCACTATAAGTAGAAGAATACTTGCAGAGGTCTGTCTTCCAATTCTCCTTCCAGAGGAGCTAAAATGACTGCTTTTTATTTATTTATTTTTTATCCCACCTTTATTATTTATAAATAACGTACCTAATATTATTTCCTCCTCCTTTTTTCCCCACCTGTGAGTTGGGTTGGCTGAGTGATTGGCCGAAAGCCACCCCACTGTCCTTCATGCCTAAGGCAGGACTAGAACTCACCATCCCCAGGCTTCTGGCCAGATGCCTTTACCACCTAAAACAAACTGGCTTTCTTACTAAAACAAAAGAAAGGACCCTAAGGATGAGGCTTAGCTCAGATGTTGAGGTTTTCTGTCCACGAAGCTGTTGGACACTTGGAGTACCCAAGTTCAGTATTCAGAGTGAATTACAGCTTCTATGTTCTCTGTCACAGATATTAAAGAAAGCAAAGAATACATCTGTAGCAAAAATATAGGTGTCCTTGTGACGAGTGGGAGCTGGTACATCTGATTCTGTGACGTAGGGCTAGGCAACTAGGTGCTTTTAAAAAATTATTTTAGAGATAGATACGATGTCACACCAGTGTGCTTTTGTGGTAATTAGTAATCTCAGCCTTGACACACAAGAGTCATCTGACTCCTGGGTAAAAACACTCTCACAGGTTGAGCAGAAAAGCCAAATCCACTCATTTCCAGTCTGAATCAATAAGGGAAAAGCGAATTGGAGATGGTATTTAAAATAAAATTAAGTTTAATGAGGTAAGAATGCAAGGAAAATGTGTGACCTGTTCGGTAAGCTTCCTGGGAGTGAAAACCAGGTTGGGGCTATATTTTTTCAGTTCAAAATAGAAAGCTGAGAGAGAATTCAAGACTTACATTAACAGGAAATTGCAGGGAAGACCAGGGAAAGTTAGATATAAATCCAAAAGTAAGATAACATCCCTGTCCAGTGACAGAAGCTGAAATTTAGCCACACCCCATTTACAGGTAGCCCATGACTTATGACCACAGTTAAGGCCAAAATATCTGTTGCTAAGTGAGACCATGAAGTGGGTTTTGCCCCATTTTACAAATCTTTCTTGCCATAATCGTTAAATGAATCACTGCAGTTGTTAAACTAGTAACATGGTTGTTAAATGAGCCTAGTCTTCCCATTGACTTTGTCAGAAGGTTGCAAAAAGTGACCACATAACCCTGGGACACTGCAACCATCATAAATATGAGTCCCTTGACAAAGCATTGGAATTTTGATCACGTGACTACAGGAGTGTTGCAACAGTTGGTCGTACGTGTGAAAAATGGTCATATGTCACTTTTTTAGTGTTACTGTCACTTGGAATGGTCATTAAACAAATGGTTGTAAGTGAAGGACAATGTGATGACCCAGGGTGTGACACAAAAGTAACACAGATAATCAGTCGGAGTCCCTTTATTAGCTCCAACTTTGCCCTCAATGTCCTGGTTACCATCTGGCTGGAGAAAAACTCTCCCAGGAACAGCCTTTGGCTACAGAGAATAAAGTCCAAAATGTGGTCAACAAAAACTTTATAAGTCCAATCAAGGCAAAATGAGGTAATTAATCTGGCAGGGCAAGAGAAGGAATTCTAGGTGTGAAGGATGTTTGAGAAGACACCAGGAATACAGATAATCAAAGTCAACATAAGATAAACTCCAGGTGCTCCCAGCAGCTGCTGCACTCAGCTTGCATTTCTTTTAAACTCTCATTCCCAAGTGTGGTTAGTGAAGAGAATCAGGGCCCTTTCCTCCCCCATCCATGCAACCCGCATTGCTCCCTTCTCCGTTCTCTCTCCGCATGCCCTAGGATTGAAGAAGGGATGGGCCTGGGTCTTCCTCTGAACTCTTCTCCCTTGTTCTACCTCTTCCCTGCTCTGCCCAGCTGGACTTTGCCGTTCCCCAGTTTCTTCCACAGCCGATGGAGCCACACTCCCATTCCCTGTCAGCCTTTCGTCTTCTTCCTTGGATTCAAACTCTGACAGGGGCATGACAGATGACCTGTATACTTCATTTACAAAATACTGCCCCTGTTTTCTGGTGCTTTAACCAGCCTGAAAAAGCAGTTTTAATTACCTTTATTTGATCCTACTATTAAGCTGGGAAGCTTCTTAATTTTCAGTAAGACACAGAGAGCAGCTTTTCTTTGGCTATTTCTCAGAATTTTTAGTAAGAGTCTAAACTGGTTAAAAAAGAAGGCCAAAGCTTTCCAGCTGCTTTGTATGGGTAAGTCTTCAATTTATGACAACTGAGCCCCAAATTTAGGTTGCTAAGTGAGAAATGTGTTAAGTGAGTTTTTCCACATTTTAATGACTTTTCTTGCCATGTTAAGTGAATCGTTGTGGTTGTTAATAACACGGTCATTAAGTGAATCTGGTTTCCCTGTTAACTTTGCTTGTCAGAAAGTAACAAAAGGGGATCATGTGACCATGGGATGCTGCAACTGTCATAAATATGAGCCAGTTATGAAGCATCTGAATATTATAAATCACATGTCCCTGAGGGTGCTGCAATGATCATCGGTGTGAAAAATACAGTCATACAGTAGTCTCGGGTTGCGACCATAATCAGTTCAGGAATTCGGCCGCAACCCAATTTGGTTGTGACCGAAAGTATGACCCTCTGCGCATGCGCGGACAAAAATAATGGTGTCGAAGGAGAAATCTACGTGGAAAGGGAATCTTTCCACGCCAATTTTGTTCACCACCCGATTTTTGAATCGTGACTTGATTCAAAAATCGGGTGGATTTTTTGTTCATGAACAGGAGCATTCATGACCTGAGGCTGCACTGTATGTTGCTTTTTTCAGTGCCATTGTTACTTGGAATGGTCACTAAGCGAAGTATTGAAAGTTGAGGACTATCTGTACTGAAACTGCAGCCTAAGCCTTTGTTGTTTCCTCAATTTCAATCTCTGCTGAAGTCTCATTTTGCTGCTTACCATCCTGCTCACAATCTTTTTGGACTTCTGGCAGAAGATACAGAACAATTAAAACTTGGACCACACCTTTTCTGAATAGTTTTTATCCCAGAGCTATAATTGCACTTAAAAATGAACTGAAGGACCACCATCAGTGAACTGTTGGACAGTGTTACTTGGTCTGTGTTGTGTTTAGCCAGCAGCAGGTGCGGACAGCTGAGGAGAGCGAGGATTCAAATGAGGGGCCAGGACTATTGGGGAGTGGCCTTCAGAGATTGTGGGGGCTGGCAGCAGCAATGAGGAGATTCCTGAGGAGCCTGTGCCAAGTGCGTGTAGGATTGCTAGAAAGAGCAGGAAAGAGCAACTACAACAGCACGGGCGACTCAGGAGTAAGTCTGCAAGGTAATGGCTCCTCCTTCAAGAAGATAAAAACCAGCTGTAAAGCGTATGTTCTGTGCAGGAAGCAAAGACGTTTTGAAACTCAGCCTCATGAACATTACAGTATCTTAAGTTGGTATTTTAAGACTGTTGTGTTGTAAAATACTTCTTATCTGTGATTCTTGGCAGTCTCACAGTTTTGGCGAGGTTTGTGCTTATCAAAGTTAATTAGTTTGCAGCAGCTTTTTCACCAGGGATTTGTAAGAATCATTAAAAGGTTTCTGTTCCCTTTGATTCGTGTTTGTTTTATTGGAAAAGGGTTTGGGTCAGAATAGTCTGTTGTGTGGATGCTTGTGTGTTTTTAGGAGGCAGAGAATTTTGGCGGGTGGGGAGGTGTTTGGGGATTGTCATGTGTGTGTGCATGTTGGGTCTGGTCTGTTATGTGAATTTCATTATATGTATACTGTATATATACGTACAATGACAATAAAGAATTCAATTCAATAAAGCCAAATTGGGGGCTAGGGTGACCTTCTGAATTGCTTTTTCTCTTCACCCACAGGTACAAATGGCTGCCCAACAGAAGGGGAGGGGTCTCTGGATTCGGGGTTCCTCCTGCCAGTATGCGAAGACCCGCAGATAATCGCCAGGGAGACACAAGACACAACTGGGGCCAGGGCTTCCGGCTGGGTGATCAATGAAACAAAACAACAAAAACTTTCTGCTTTTTTTTTCCCCTTCCTTTTTTTCTGTGAGGAACATCTTTGACAACACATGGGAATGTTTCTTGCTGTGGAGGGTTTCCTGAGGAGCAGGTTTGCTCTAGTGTTGGTTCTTCTGACCCATTATGAATTCTTGTTTGTTCCTGGTGGAAGACAACACGACTGAAGAGACAATTTAAGATTTTATTCCAGGCCATTAACTTCTTTAATTCACTGCTGCCATTGAAAGAAAAAAGAATGATACATTTTTTTAAAGGGTGTCCAACTTAAGTGTACTTTCTATAACTCAAGGGAATTCATGTTCCTCAATTGATCTTATAGGCCTCATTTCATGTAAGACTCCTACAAAAAACTCCCTGAATCCAATTTGTGGTAAAAAAAAAAAAAAAGTCATCGGAGTCTTTTCTTGCTGTTCCAAATCTACAGTAATGCTAAGAAAAACACTTCAGGTATCTACAGTTGCATTTCGCTTTTATTTAGTTGGAAGCAATTTTTATTTTTTAAATTCCCCTTTTGAGTGACAAGTACTTATTTAGCTAAATCAGATTTGATTGGTAATGAATTTTACCTGGAGCCATTAAACAAAGGAAGAAAGGTTTGGCTAAATAATGCTAGTTTTTAAATTTGCAAGCTTACTGCAGCCTCTGTATTCCCAGCATAGCAAATGTGGCGCATTTTAAATGTCCAGTTCTGTCTGCACTGACTTTGAAGTAAGTACTATTGATCCTAATTTTGATGACGGGGTTTCATCCTATGCATATTTAATTGGAAATGAGAAAAAAAAATAAGCTCTGTTGCCTTGAATGTATAATGGTGGCTTTCGCATGTGTATCCTGGATTGAAGGACTAGGCAATGCTTCTCTTGCACACGAGTGCAAGAAGACAGAATGCAGAAAAAACTGTTGAATGGTTAATGTAGAAATACCTCTTTGTACAAGCATAAAAGCAACAGGAATCAGATAGCTGAGCTTAATAAAACAAATATTAACTTCCTCCAGCATTTTTCATTTTTGAATGAAACATAAGCACATAAATAGTATGGGGGAATCGCTGATGGAAGATGGTGATTAGTTTTCATTTTAAGAACCCAATGTCATAATTTGGAGCTGCTAACAAGTGATGTTGGAAAACATTGCCATCAGTGTTTCCCAACTGTGGTGATTACCACTTGGGTGGACTTCAACCCCCAACTATTACACAATTATCAGTTGGGTGGACTTCAACTCCCAGAATTCTCTTCAATGACCATGCTGACTGTGGAATTCTGGGAGTTGAAGTCCACCCAACTGATAATTGTAATAGTTGGGAAAGACTGCTTTAAATGATTGGCCTTCTCTAGAGTTTGACTGTTTGAATTAACTAGACAAGACCCACGATGGAAATCCAAGAAGCATCATAGCAATCCTAGTCTTGTCCCCATCCCCTAATTACTTTAGCCCAGGGGTGGGGAATGATGGCCCCTTTGCGACTTGTGGACTTTAACTCCCAGAATTCCTCAGCCAGGATGGCTCAGGAATTCTGGGAGTTGAAGTCTACAAGTCATAAAGGGGCCATCATTCCCCACCTCTGCATTAGCCGAACTGCCTATTATTCTAAAATAGGGATATAAATGAACAATACAAATATGGATACACACAGAGATACACATTCAGCTCTGCTAGGAAATGATGCTTCCCCAAAATGGGAAGTGCTGTACTTATAATTATGCTTTGTTTTTCCCTTCACAATTTCTTCATGCCCGGCTGGCGCTCCTTCAGGTCAGTGACTGGTTTGATAAACTGGGAGTAAAGTTGTCCGCAACTAGTTTGTAATCCCTTATTGGACTCCAAGGAAAGTCAGTGATGTTTCCAATAATGCAGTAGTATATATGCAGACAAAGAATACAGCTAGCATCAATTTCTTGATTCTTTTATCAATCTGGCCTTGGTTTTTATTTATATATGAAAACTGACAAAAGACCCAGATTATGTTACTTGTAAAGTAGGAACCTACTTTTTAAAATGTCGTTGGATACTCATGTTTCTATCAGTTACCCCAGAGGAAAAAAATGACAAAAGAGGACAGAATGGTGTGCAAACCTCAGCCTTAGGTTGCTCAGATTCTTCTGCCAAAAAAACCAAGCAACCATTTTAAATTAACTTTTTGGGTGTTGTTATGCAAATTTGAAAGCAGCTGTGGGCTTGTATAGCTCAATGCTTTTCTTCCTTGCAGATGAATGCTGTGCTTTAGGTGTTAAGTGAAGAAAAATATTGCAAACATTATTTTGGCCAAAGCTAGCCTCTTTGTAAAGCAAGAAGTCAGCTATTAAGATTAGAATACACAGTAGGTTAAAATCCAGGACAAAACCATTGCTGAATTTTGAGAAAAAATATTGGTCGACTTGCAGATGGCTAACATTTCTTATGCAGGCTGCATTTTTTTCAGTTTTCAGAATGCACACTTAAAAGGCCAGATTGCTTCCTTATATATACAATTAATAGGATTGTACATGTCATCCTTTTAGATTAAATTAAAAAATAATAAAAGGAGGAATCAAGATTAGGAGAGTTATCCCAGTCATGCTGCTTTTTTATTGATATGAATTCCTTGACTTGGGAGAAAGAAGGGAAAAAAAAAATCTCCAAATGAAATTCTTCCATTGTTAGACACTATTCCGGTATATTTCAGTTGTTCTTCAGAAAGGTATTCCTAGGGGATCTTTCACTTGGACCTTTCTGTTGGATTTGTATGAAGACATGCTTCTAAATTTCCTCTATGGAGCATGGCACTCAAATAAATAATGAAAAAAATGTTTCTGTTACCTTCCCAGCATTGTTCACGCCGAAAGAGGTGTTCTGGTCAACAGAACAGTAATTTAAGCTCTTCAATTGTGGGAACTGATAATGACAATTTATCTCCCATGTTTGCAGAAACATAATTCCTAATGTGTTCCAAACCCTTACTAGCATAAAATAGGAAGAAAATGGAGATTAGGTTTGCTTGCTTATCTCTGAGTAACTTCAGTTAATCAGGAAGGACACCTAGATAACCAGGTTACACTGTATGTGGAAATGCCTTGATAGTGACTTGTGGTTTAGGTACACCTTGTAGTAGTTCAGATAGGCGAGGACAGGTGAGGGAAGACATTTCTATCCTCAAAATTGGGTTTGGTTCTTTGCATCTCCACATCAGCAGATTGCACATGGAAATCCTATTTATTAAAGAGACAGCCTCTATCTACATTTTTTCTTGATATTCTGATTTTTCAGAAGCAATGATTTCAGTCAAAAATTGGTCTGCAACAGTAACACCAGACTGCTTTCCTAAATGTAAAGAGTTATGTTCCCCTGAAGCACTTTATATCCAATTTTATGTTGATAATGTCAAGGGCAGATTCTGTTGCGAAACAGGTACCTCTATTCTTTTGTATAGACAACTTCTCTTTTTTGTAATTATTTTTTTTTTGTTCTTGTCACTGGTAGTTTTAAATTAAAGCTGTAAAACTATAACCAGTTGTTTATTTTGGTTCTGTTATCTCTTTATATTACCGTGTTGTAACTTCAAGAGTGTTTTGAACCCACCAAAGGGTGGTAAAAACAGGCATTTTTCCTGGCTTGGAAAAAATCAGCACTCTACTTTTCCACTAAACCATATAGGGATTCCCTAGAGCGCATAATATTTTGGTTGTCTTCAGGTGAGAAACCTGTGCCTCTCCAGAAGTTGCTGAAGTACAGGTAGTCCTTGACTTGTGACAATTGAATCCAAAATTTATGTTAAGTGAGAAATTGTTTGGTAAATTTTGTCCCATTTTACAACATTTCTTGCCACAGCTGTTAAGAGTTGATAAGCAACCTGGTTGTTAAGTGAATCTGGCTTCCCCACTGATTATCAGAAAAGGATCACATAACCAAGGAATGCTGCAACAGTCATGTACGGGTCAGTTGCCAAATAGCTGAATTTTGTTCACATGACCATGGGGATACTGCAAAGGTGGTAACTGTGAAAACAGTCAAAAGTCACTTTTTTCAGTGCCATTGTAACTTTGAAGGACACTAAATGAACTTGAGGACTACTTGTATAACCAATTTATTTTCCAGTCTTCTGGAAAGAGTTTGAAAAATTCTGCCCCATCTTCGACAAAAACCTCAGATATTTCATGACAGATTTATATCTCTGCAATTTTCCCACACTTCCAACCATTTCTCGTAAGCCTTTCCTTCCAGGCCCTTTAGTCTCATAGATGTTCTCCTTAGGATATGCATCAGTTTGCATGGAATGGGACAACTTGCTGCTGCTAACTCACTGTGGAATAATTCAACAATTCAATTTAAATATTTAGAATATTTTTTTTAAAAAAATATGATTTTCATTTCATCTTTTCCCTCTCTCTGCATCCTTTCTTTAATGTTTCCATTCCACAGTATCTTCGGTATGTGTAACTTTTATCCCATGGCGAGTTGTCTGTGGTGAGTTGTCTAGTGCCAAGTTAGCTGTGGCAAGTTGTCCTAGATCCTAGTTGGCCAGGGTTTTTCTAACACGTAGTGCTCAGAAGATATATTCTAGATGTCTAATTCAGACTAAAAAGGAGCAATGACTTAAACCATAGCACCTGTCTCTTCCTCTGATAAATTTATCTTACATTATCAGGATTGTTTTGTTTCTACCCAAATTCTCAGGTTGTTAATGCTGGATAATTGAGTTGTCCAGGTTATACAGAAGACTTCGCATCCCTTCTAGATGAATTGGACTGACTCTGAAATACAAGTTAACTGCTTAAAAAAAATAGAGGCAAGAGGAAAAACTTACCAAAAACATTGCTTTACTGAATCATGACAAACAAACAATTGTTAGAAAAATGTCTCTTTAATTAAAATCTCTAGCATTGTTAAGTGGGGTGTATTGGAGGGAAATGGAACATTCTCTCCAAACCATGCAAAAGTCATCTGAAGTTTTTATCAAAGATCGGTGGTAATTCAATATTTCTCCCTCTCCTCAGCAGTCACCGAAGAATAAAAGTGCTGGAATCTAGCTCAAAACTCACAAACAAAAAAAAAATCATAAACACATTAAGGTATAAAGTTGAACCCTCTGTTGCAAAGTTTCTTTTGTGTTTCAGATTGTACTACCGGTAGTAGAAAAGCACTTGGATCAAGCAATAGCACTTGACATCTCTAGTGTGCTGGGTCCAACTGTTTGGCAAATGGTGAATTACTGGGTGCATTAACAGATTTTTTTTCTCCTAATTTGACGAAGATTAGAAAGAGAAGAATGCCCACCAGCCAATGTGTAAAATGTGTGGAAAAAGCAAACATGTAAAACATGAACGAGATGAATGCAAACAAATGTTTTGAGAAGAGCCAATGTACAAAATGAGATGATTACAACATCCACTGAAACAATTATCCTAAATCCATCAAGTCACCCCGATTCCTGATAACTGTAGGAACCAGTCCCTGCAGTTTTCTTGGCAACATTGTCGGAAGTAGCTTCTCAATATCTTTCTTCCTAGAGAGAATGTTTGACCCAAAGTCACCCAGTTGGCTTTGTGCCTAGGGCAGAACTAGAACTCCCAGTCCCGTGGCTTCAAATCCAATTAATCACTGCACCAAGCTTATAATAGTATATTTTTAGGGGTAGAAATTAATGCAGTAGGCCAAAACGTTTCCAAATTACCACAAGGGGAGATACAAGGGATCACCAATTTGTCAGAAAGGGATTAGATGGGAGTATTGTTTTCAGACAGCAATGATAGATTAACAAAAACGATAGCAAAAAATATAACACTGCAATGTAAGTAAACAAAACGTCATCAAGAAACAGGGAAAACAACACACCACAGGGGAAACTTATATACGAGGACCTCATATTCATTTTCATATATGTGTGTGTGTGTGTGTGTGTGTGTGTGTGTGTGCTGTTCAG
>BLBF01000002.1:15133389-15151280 GCA_015471245.1 Laticauda colubrina
TTAGAAAAATCCCCCAAGTGGGACTTTGGTACATAAAACTTCTCCAAATAAGCCAGAAAGGATCTCTTCTTCCACCTTGACCCGTGGTTTCTGGAATCCAAACGTGACTATCCTACTTTCGAAGACCTTATGTGATCCCAGGATTAGTAACCATGTGCTCTCACAAGAGTGAAACGATAAGGACTAGAATGCTGAATGACATGCCTATAAATGAGAAAAAGCAAACACTTATCCGGAAGTTACAGCAAGTTGGTTTTCTCCAGCCTAATATTAATATGCAAGGTGAGCGGTGTACAGACACGTTCTATTATTCCAGGTGCTTTATGAAATGGAACAGACCTAC
Organism: Laticauda colubrina; assembly: GCA_015471245.1. Classification (NCBI taxonomy): domain Eukaryota; kingdom Metazoa; phylum Chordata; class Lepidosauria; order Squamata; family Elapidae; genus Laticauda; species Laticauda colubrina. The sequence goes on from BLBF01000002.1 coordinate 15,133,733, forward strand.
TGTAGGCAGTTCACTAAGGAGACCTAGAACGGCCTCTGATATTGGGATGCAAATTGGCTAAATTCCATCTGTGCAAACAATTAACAACACTTCTTATTGCACTCTCACTGCCATATAATGGGACGTGCGGAAAAAAAGAACAAGAAATTGCAAGTCAAAAGATGTGAAGATGTGAAGAAGAAATTCCAAAAGCTTTATCTGGTACAGAATACAGCAGCGCTGGCAGTTATACGTGTTTGTTGAACACGTTATACCTCCACTCAGTCAGTTGCATTGGATTCCAGTCTGTTTCCACGGGTCAATTCAAGGTGATAATTTTGATCTTAAAAGCCCTATATGGCATGGGACTGACTGGGTTACTTGAGGGACTTCCTCTCCCCAATTATATCTGCTCAAGTCTCACCAAACCCAGCAAAGAGGGGATGCTGCAGGCCCCGTCAACTAGGGCAGGGGTCTCCAAACTTGGCAACTTTGGACTTGTGGACTTCAACTCCCAGAATTCCTCAGCTTCACTGGCTGAAGAATTCTGGGAGTTGAAGTCCACAAGTCTTAAAGTTGCCAAGGTTGGGGACTCCTGAACTAGGGAGCTACACTTGGCGGGTCCTAGGCAGTGGGTTAGCGTTTTTCAGGTGTGGTGCCCACGTTATGGAGTCTACTCCCTGAAATGAGACCGGCGTCCATTTTGTCTCTCTGAGAGTCTATCAAGGCCCTGTTGTGCCATTAGGCACGGGGACCTCAGGGAAATGCTGAAATATTGAGATTTCTTCACTATTAGCACCTGCTTTCCACCCGATGGGATTTTTTTTCCCTTTTAGTTTTGTTTTTTTATTATCTTAAAGCTTTTAATAGTAACATTCACAATTATTTTGTATTATTTGTTTTAGTTTTGGTGTATGCTGCCCACCAGTTTGTAATAAATGTGATGAAAAATGAATATATATATCAATACATACATTCAAACGAGGTAGGAAAAAAGAAATGTGATGAAATGTGGTTCACACCATTCAGTAAGCCACTCAAAATCTTTTATTCTTGCAGATCATCCTTGCTTCCATCACACCCAGATTAGGCTTCCTATGTTGTCTTGGGACTAATTAAACTCCCCATCTCCTTCATTCTGAGGAGAATCAGTTTCATCCAATTATGATGATGTCATCCAACCCTGACTTTCAATTCTATCTAATCATGACTTTCTCTTCCTTCATAAGGTGATTTTGCATTTCAAACCTCATTCATTCTCTCAACGGACTTCTGTTCAATGGACTTCTGGTCGCCCGTCACTTATTTTTTTGTGTTGAATCCACTTTCCTTCAGAACTCTTTCAGAATCTGAAAGTTTAGTCAGAATGATAAGTTGAGCATTGCTAACTAAGCCCCACCTCTTATGACATGATGTGTGCAATGTCATAACACATATACAAAAACGAGTGTGGAGAAGCAAGAGGGTGTGTGAAGGAGCACAATTTTCCTTGAAACTCAGCTCCAATTCTTTCAGTATTATTGTCCCTTGGAGCCTAAACTGGAATTATTAGCAACAATGAAATCCTACTTGGATATGATACAGATACAGATTAATAGTTGGAAGGGACCTTGTAGGTCAATTAGTCCAACCCTCCGCTCCAGCAGACTCTACATCATTTCTGACAGATGGCAATCCAGTCTCTTCTTGAAAAGCTTCCAGTGATGAAGCTCCCACAAGTTCTGAAGGCAAGCTGTTCCACAGATTGATTGCCCTCAATGTCAAAAAATTTCTCCTTATGCACCCACAACTATTTATATGAAACCAATTCATCGTTTCAGGGGCAGGTTCACCTATAACTTCAGAGGTCATCTGCTCTACCCTTCTTCCTGGGGCTAAGAGAGAGGGGTTGCCTGCAGTCATTCAGTTGCCTTCAAATCCAGCACGGGCCTCGAACTCCACTGTAAGTCTTCAGGTTTGGGTTCCTTTAACGACTACACCACAACTGGTTCTTGGCCATCCATCTAGATTAGATATTAGGTCGCCATCTCTGGTTTTACTGACAGTCAATTACATTTTATGACCTTTCTCCAATTATTGTTGCCCATTTGATAAGATCTAGGAGGCTTCATATTCTCCAGATCCTATCTCTTGTATAGCCTCTCTTGGTAAATGGCCCAGGATAGCATACAGTTAACTCAGCTATAAAAATATACAAGCAATAATGAAAAGGAATAAAGCACGAAACAAATTATGCTGGAGGCATTCAGCAAGTGAAATGCTCACTCCAGATGGGTTTACCAATCCTCCTGACCCAGAGCCTGGGGAAAAAAACAAAACAGGGCCTCGAGGCTTTGCAAAAGACAGGCAGGATTGGTAGTGTCTGAATCATGAGAAAATACTCTTCCTTAAGGCAGATACAGCAGCAAAGCATGCTTCCTGGGTCCCATAAGATGTCATGATTTAAACCAAATCTGGACTTCAGCTTCCAGAATTCCCCAGCCAACTCTCAGAATTCTGAGTGTTGAAGTCCATAAGTCTTAAAAGTTGCCAAATTTGGAGAGCCCTGGCTTAGAGATAAGATCTGGAACAGACCACTCCTGCCAGATCTTCCTGAAGGGGCCACAATAATCGAAAACAGGACATTCAGCAAGTAACAAGGCTTTGGTCCAGGTAGGGCTTTAAAAGTGATAACTTTTAGGGTAATTTTGAATTACATCCAGAAGCCATCTAATAACCTTGTACTTATCAAATACCGGCATTATATATGGATGTACTGAGGTGCATCCATCACTATTCGCACTATAGTGTTCTGACCAGCTGTAGCTTCTGAGTGATCTTCAATGGCAGCTCCATACAGCTTGCATTGCATTAATCCAGAAATAAAATATTTTCTGATAGGTGGATGCACCCACTCTCACGGCCACTCACAATTTTAATTTTCTAACGGGTGGATCAGGAGCATACGTGAAGCTCACGGGGATTTTGGAAAGTGAAAATAATGGTGGAGGCAACATACTTTTTAGTCTGCAGGCAACTTTCATTTTATCAGCAGACAGTAGTATTAGATATAACTAATGCACTTTGAAACATCTGTTTGACATTAAGGTGCCCTTCTTCAAGTCTTTTTAAAAAGTGAAATGTATCATCGTTCTGATATATATATGTTACAGGACAATCATGCACCCCCCTGATCCATTAATCTGAGTGAGCTCAGTAAGTTGTTTATTCTATACTGGAATGGGTTTAAAACATATGTTTAGACAATTGTAATACTGATTTTCCCCCCACTAGATGGCACATTTTTGGATCTTCAATCGTAAGGTTAAAATATGAATGAAAGAGCAGAGTTATCCAAACAGGAAGAAAAGGAATAGCAAGTGGAATATATAAAAAAAAATAACCTTCTTGGATTTCTAACACTGTTTTTGTGTTTAATCAATGAATATAAATTGATCTTAAACATTAATGACTACTGTAGCCCTTTCTCCTGAATACAATTAGTCCTCAACTTATGGCTGGCCTTGTGCCTGCAATCCCAGTTGTAAGTTGTGATGGTCTTAAAATGGATCACTTTATCATCTTTTTTTGCAGTGGTCATTAAGTGAAAAAGGCAATTGTCAGGTAAATGTCACGGTTCTTCAGCGAACTCATTGTTTACTCTGGAATGGTTCGAAATCATGATGGAATAACATTAAAGGAGGATATGGTTGAAGGATCTCACTCCCTTCGTATTATTATTTTGAGGACCCTCAATAGGTTGAGAGTTAAAGGTCCTAAATGTAAATCCGTCATGCTCAAGAGGAGGCTCTTAGTGGATAACAACATGCTATGTGAATGTGGAGACACACAGAGCCCAGCCCATGTGCTGGTACATTATCTCCTACTAGAAACATGTATCAATAATGATTTATTTGGGGCCAATAAAGCCAAGAAGGTGGCTTCATTCTGGTGGTTTAAAGTTTAATCTGGATACGGAAGGAGGAAAAAATCAGGACAGCTTTTGAGAGCAACTGGAAGTAATGGGATTTTCTGGCAAAAATATCCTAAATCATGGTCACATGACCAGGAAGTCTTGCAAATGGCCGTAAAGGCAGGGCAGTTGTGTAGTGTCCCAAATGCAGTCACGTTTTAGTTTATTGGGCTGTAAATGGAATGGGAAGGGGTGGTGGAGAGAAACATACTTTCAGCCTTGCGAGTTAGATGAGACAGGAAACATGGCCAGATGAGCTAATTCTATTTTACTGTAAAGTTACACTAGCAGAATCTTGCAGATCTAAAAGTATATAATGGTCCTTGTCCCTTTTATAGCCCAAGAAATCAGGAAGAGTCCAGTCTGAGGCTGCAACCTCACCCATATTCCTGCTGTGAGGTAAAACTGCCTCTTGCTTTAGCTGCATCTCCTTGCCCCGTCTCCCAAAGACCTCCTCACATGCCATTACACATTCTTTCCTCCTATTTTCCTCACTACAACTCTGTGAATTAGGCTGGGCTGAGCAAGAGTGACCAACCCAAAGTTCTTCAGTGAGCTTCCCGGCTAAGGGTTATAGGGTCTTGGTCTCCCCAATATCCCAATCGCCACTTCACTCCATCGTTTTGAAGTTTAGACTTGATCTTGTCTTCATGTTGCTTGGAAGTGTTGCTTGGAAGTGACTTCTCCGGACAATTAGTGTTTACATCAGATTGTATTTTGATAATCCAAAACAGTGTTTCATGCGTTGCAAAGGGGCTTTGTTTTTAACTGCCATTTCGGGATAGTCGTTGAGGTGGCTGGACTAAAAGCCAGGAAATTATGATTGAGAATTGAAGTTCAACCAGGAAATTTTTGCTGGTCACAATCTTTCATCATTCACTTTCAATCAACCTTGCAGGATTGAAGCTATAGAAGCAGAAGGGCAAAATATAAAAGGGATCAATAACAAAATCTAAGAAAAGCTCTCCTGGATCAGGTTTCTGTTGTCCAGCTTTCAAGTAGCCCGTCAGATGCATTTAGGAAACTCATAAGCATGTCAGAAGAGTAAGAGCTCAGTTCCACTGATGCTCCCTTCCTGTGGGGCTATATAGGATACATTTTGTAAGGAATAATTTTGGAAGCAATCTACAACTACCAAGACTACTAACATTGATTGTCCGTGAATTTATTCAGTCCATATTTAATATATGACCCATCATCATACTTGATAGCACCAAACTCCACATGTTCAAGCCATATGTTACATAATCAATTGTATCTTTTTATCTGTTGTAAACTCAATGTACTTAATGAATATTATATGGGAGAAGAAGAAAACCAGTTTGGTCTTAGTGATTAAGGAACCAGGCCGGAAAGCGGGTGTATGGGAGTTCTAGTCTTGCCTTAAACCATGAAAGCCACCTGGGGCACCTTGAGCCAATCGCTTTCACTCAGCCCTACTCACTTCACAAGGTTGCTGTTGTTGGGAAAATAGGAGGAGAAAGGTGTGTTGAATGTTTTCCACCTTGACATATTTGTACAAATAATAAAGACAGGATGCAAACAAAACCTCCAAACGTGGCATGATATGATATCATGTATCATCATAACAATAATAATAATAATGAAGCACAGAACATACTTTTACATGTCTGGAGCAAAAAGCAGACTACATATAACCAATTTTGTGCGACAGTCATGTACCTTACAGGTTCTACTTAGATAGCTAGCTAGTCTTTTGTGGACAAACAACACTGTTGTGGCATTTGAACACTAAGCCTGGTTGTTGCAGAAACAAAATGAAAAAGTTAAAGTGCTTTTTTAAAAAACAAAATCTGAAATCATATAACCTCTGCAAGTATGTTTCAGGGAACATCTCCGAATTTAAAATGTAAAGGAAATGCATTTCTTAATGCAAGAGAGGTCTGTCTTTGAAGATGTAATCCAGTCTTGAATTGCTAATTCCATACTTTGGGAAAACTACTCAAGAGTTACAACATAAGATGCAATCCATGGCTCTGTACCATGTACAGTTTTCAATGTCAACTGCACCAAATTAAATTATGCTCACAGGAAACTGACAACCAATGCAGATCTTTCAGTACAGCCATTGTATATCATCCCTATGCCATGCATCGTTTAACAACCTAACCACATTTTTTTTCATCAGTTGCTTTTCAAGGACAATCCCAAATAAAGCTTATTGCAATAGTTAAGACAGGATGTAAAATCTGGAGGGTTCAGGAAGGGTCATAGCTGGCTCACTAGTTGTGCAAATATACTTCTTGCCACAGGTGTCATCGGCATGTCCAGTGAGCTTTCTGAGGGAGTGCAACTCATCCAAAGTCCATGTCCAACTTTCTCCTAACAGTATTTTGTCTGGATTTAGTATTGGCGTGTTCAGCTCCTCCAAGGAGATTATCAAATTTAAGCAACATTTAAGGGTGCAAACTGCTCATGGTAAGGAGCAACAGAGCTTCATGAACATTGGTGACACTCCTTCCCAGAGCTGCTGGTGATTATATCCAGTGATTTCATGTAGATGTTAAATAGTTTAGGGACAAGACAGAACCCAATGAGATAATGCAGGTCAATAACTTAGGGGCTGACATTCATTTCTCAACAGCATCTATTGGGTGCATCTAAACATCTAAATTAGTCTCAGAAGAAATGAAAGTTGGGATTGAATATATTAGAACCAACCACGTTGCACTGCCTCCATTTAGTTTCTGGCTTAGGTCATCCACCTGGGTGACCAAAGGAAGCCTCAAAATCATATCTGGGGTAAAATGGAAATGAGTACAGATAATCACTTTCTCCTCGATGCGTCTGGAGCGATGAGGTCTTCATTTTTCAATCTCCTTACTCACGACTGGAAGATTAGAGACTATCTTGTAATTATAAAGATCTTCTATGTCCAGGAACAACTGCTTTACCATACAGACTGTATTAATATATCTTTCAAAGAAGTATAATCTCCACTACATAATGGAAAAAAAATATTTTTATTTTTTTATGCTTACAACTCATTTCTTCTCTGAAAGTTCAGGAAGATTGACAGGAGAGTCCCTCCTCAATTTATCCCCACAAAACCCTTGGGAGATAAGCTCTGTTGGGAGACGACAACTAGTCCAAAGCCACCTCCTGAACTTTAAGGACATGTAGGACTTTGAACTTAGGATTCACCTCCCTACACATACACACACATCAGTCACACATACACACATTCATATCTACACTCTTCTTCCTTGTAACGGTAACCACAACAACAGATGGAGAAGGTGGGATCCAGGAATGAACAATAGGAGACGAAGGAAGAAGGTCAAGGTTGTTGAGAAAGTGTCAGAGAACACAAAACTGATCGCAGGCAGAAAATCGAAATGTGCAAGACTGCACAAAACCAAAAAGGAGCACAGACATAGAGAAGAGGAAGCAGAGCGTGACAGAGAACTCACCTGTTAATAGGTAATAAAATGTAGGGTGAACTACAGAGAGTGGTGTACAGATACAGAAAGAAGACAAAGGCGGGTGTTTGGGTCTTGGCTCCAAACTCTTTTAAGAACCACAGAGGTATATATGGCTCAGTTCAGGGTCTAAATATCAAATTAACACAGATACCTGATAACTTTGTCAGAATTCAGCAGTGCCATGGGATTGATCTAGAGTCCACATTAGGTACGACACAAGAACAATACCCAAGAAGAAACCAATTTTTGAGCAGCCTTGTGACAAGATGGATTATTTTGCAGGATTACCCATGCAACCATCTTTCTTCCCCTCCCTACCTAAAGGGCATCAGAAGACTTCAATATCTCGATGGGCTACTTTATCTTATAGCCCCTCTTTCCATCATCATGAAATATATAAATAAACAATAATAGATTTACCTACCCACAGTGGCAGGGTCACTTTTTTTTGAACCAAGAAAGCAAAATTAATCTTAGAAGGATTACCAACTCTTATCATCTCTCCCATTTTTTGTTTTTCAGCTAACGCATTACTATATAACTGTATTTATACCACAAGCTTCAATTTCAGAATCAAGGGTCTTTTTTGAAGTGCTGAAAATTGTCTCATCAAGGAAGATCAAAACAAAACAAAACAAAACCTTCCCCAGGCTGTATTCGTACCAATTATTAACACTGTTTGTTCAAGGGCTAAAAACACTGCAAAACAGAAAGAGGTTTTTTTATATAACAGGCAGAAAGGTGACTGCAGATTTTGCTTTATAACTCTGTTTCCACAAGGGCTGCAGGCTTTTTTTTACAAAAATGAAAACTGGGGATTTTGGCAATTATTGCTTATCTTGGAAGGCAAGTTCATAACAAATTCTTCTGTCAGCTGAAGCGGGCAATACCCAACTATTTTTTGACCTGATGTCAGGAGAGGTTCTATGTTCCAAATTCATTTCCTTCTATCGCAGGGATCTCCAAACTTGGCAACTTTTCAGATCTCTGGACTTCAACTCCCAGAATTCCTCAGCCAGACATAGGGAATTCTGGGGAAAGGGGGTTGAAGTCCACAGATCTTAAAATTACCAAATTTGGAGAGTCCTGTTTCTAGACCATCGTTGTGTACATCCTTAAAAAAAGCACTCTGCTCAAAATACGCTGGCACTGAGAAAAAAATAAATCAAGAGGAAGGATGTGGCAGGGCTAAAAGTTAGATTGACAAAAGCATCCGTGTTATTACCTGTCTAGGTGTGAGTGTTATCACCAGATATACTTTCAGAATCAAAATCTGTTTTGCTTTTAGGTCCCATTTCATTCCAGCTCTCTATGCAGTCTGAAGGAGCATCGTCACCTAGAGTCAGCTGCACCCAATTTACATTGCTAGTAATTGGTTTTTCTTCACCATCCTGACTATTTTGGCTAATTGGAACGTCAGGCTGTTCTGGATTTTCCACGCTTAGCTTCTCAACTTTCTGGAGCTGCTTGTTGGATAGCTGAACATCCTCATGGTTGTTCTTTGGCCCAGGTGGCTTTGGACCCTTAGTTTCTGCACATTCATCAATGACACTCTGCTGTTGGTAATGGTCTAGCCATTTTAAGGTCCCCATTCTTAGTGAGCTTCTGTTCTCCTTGAACCAACGGACTATTTCTGTTCTGGTGAGTCCCGTCTGAGCTGCCAATTCATCATACTCCTGTGGAGAAGGCCACTGAGTTCTAACAAATGTATTTTTCAGTAAGCGGACCTGCTCTTGGCTGCTTGGAGCAGAGGCCATGGAGCACTGAAGCAAAGATGTTGGAGGTTGGGAGATGGAGACCTGCTCTGTTTGATTTGTTGCACCATTGGAAGCAACTGGGCCCTTATTCTTTAGGCTTGATCCCATTGAGTCTAAGACGGCTTGTTCCATGTTATCCCTAAGTTTTCTTCGCTCGGCAAACCAGCATTCAACCTCTCTTCTGGTCATCCTGGCATCGGTCCTAAGTCTTTCCAACTCAATATGTGTAGGAAAAGAGTTTTTAAGGAAACTTTCCTCAAGGATCGCAATTTGTTTTTGAGTTTTTCCTTTGAACTGCTGGAAAATGAAATCCGGATAGGGGTGATAGGGGGGATCCTGTCGCGTGCTACCTAGAGCAAGATGGTCCTTGGCTACAGATTCACTCGTGATATGGCTGATTCCCCGTTGATTCCGGTAACGATAGTCACTGAACCACTTCTTGATTTCACTCCTTGAGAGCCCAGTGACTTCAATTAGTCTATAAACCTCCGCATCATCAGGGAACTGGGTGACAATGAAGCTTGCCTTCAGAGCTGCAATCTGTTCCTTGGTTTTTTTGCGGTCGCTGGTTGATGTTGGCAGTACAGTAGAGGGTGGCGTTGTTGTTGCTACGCTTACTGGAGCAGCAGACATGTTCTGCTTGGTTAAGGCTTCTGTTGGGTTGACATGCTGACGTTTGGATTCTGGGACAGCCAGTTGATTCTGCACACTCCGTTTCTGACCGTGGTTCGCAGCCACAGCAAGGGTAATTGGGGGAACATTTGATCCATTCGAGACTTGGGTCAAAACTAGGCCAGTCTGACTGAGTATCTGACAAGGCACAGCTGTCTGAATCAGTGGCTGGGGCATCTTGGCTGTGGCAACATGGGTTGGAAGAACAGTAATGGTCTGGTGTGTTGACTGGATGGTGCCATTGAACATCTTCTTCCTTGCCTCTTCCACCTCTTCGGGAGACCAGCTGATGCCGTGCTTCAAACGTTGAGTGGCAAACCAAATTCGAATCTGCTCTTCAGGGTGTTTGGAGGCAGCAGTCAGCCATGACAATTCTGCTTGGGTAGGATATGGAAACTTGTTGAAGGAGCCGATCATGGTAGAGTTAGTGTCTAGTGCAGAATTGTATTTGGTACTATTCAGGGGAACGGGGACTTTGGGAACTAGGTTAATATTTGGCGGGAGCTGTACGGAGGGCATCACATGGGCCAGAATATCTTGAAGGACTTCTGCTCCATTAATACAAGTAATTGGCTCAGTGATATCTGGGAAAAGTTGAGGAATCCCATCAAGATGGCTGTCAACAGCTTTCTTGGCCTCACCTTTAGGCTTTCCTAGGTTAATGATCTGAGCTACTTTGTTTGTATCGCCTACCCCTTCATATTCAGGGGTTTCAACCACACTGCCTGTCACCTCAATGGATTGTTCTAAGACCGTCTGATTGTTGAGCTTGATTAACTTAAGTTTGAAATTGTTTTCTCCCGGATGGAGCTTTGCGTTGTGCTCGGATAAGGAATCATACTTTTTGGTTGTAAAATTACATTCGGAGCATACGTAGAGGGGGTTGAGAATCACGTTGGGGTGTTGCGTGTCTATATGCTCTGTGAATTCATTCAGGTTCTGGGTGGAGAATGGGCAGTACTTACATTCGTAACCACCAACGGGTTTCCTCATTGGGTTGGCTGGAGAAGATTTCCCCTCGATCACTTCACAGTCATTCTCAAAAACATCCTTGCTGGCTACCAAATTATTTTCTAAGTCCTGCTCGGGAGCACCCGGTGCTTTTCCCACACTGCAGTCCATGGGGTTACTGGGCTCCGTTGCTTCAGATGCTCGTACCATACATGGAGTTGACGACTTCCTTTTGCTTGCCATGACTGCTGTAGAAGTGCCCTTGGAAGCAACAGTCCCAAAGGTGTCCTCTTAAATGCTTTTAGCACTTCCAGGAATAATCCCAGGGTGGACTCTAAAGGAGTCTAGTGCCATCCGTAGCTTTTGGCCATGACCCACCATACAAAGACATCTGCATTACACCTGCATTATAAAACAAGATACACATTGTTAAAATGTGCGCATCTTCCTTCTCTCTGAAGGAAAAAAGGGCAGTTATAACTCTTACTTTTAACTCTAACTTTGGAAAGGCCAAACTGTTGTACATTATAGGTGGCCCTCAACCTACGGCCACAATTGAGCCAAATATTTCTGTTGCTAAGGGAATCTGGGCTTTCCCATTGTTTTTGCTTGTCACAGAAAGGATCTCGTGACCCCGGGACACTGCAAACATTATAAATACATGCCAGTTGCCAAAGGTCTGAATTTTGATCACATGCTACAATGGTTGTAAATGTGAAAAATGTCAAAAGTCACCTTTTTCAGGGCCATCGTAACTTCAAATAGTCACTAAATGAACTATTGTAAGTCTGCATCCAGTTAATAATAATGTCAAGAAAGCTAATAAGCGTTTGCTCCATTAGTAATTAGATGGTGATTATTTGAGAAGGCCAGGTGTTGTGGTCTGTCAGCTGCCAGCAGCCGAATCAGAGGAGGCAGCAGAGTGGGAGTCGGAGCCGGCATCAAGGCAATTGGAGAGCTCCCAGGGGGAAGAGGAAATGGAGGGACAGAGGCAGAGCCTGGGCCATTCATCAGCTCCCAGATGGAGAGGCAACAGACCCCAGGTCCAGAGGTGGCTGAGGAGGAACAGCTGACGTGCGGATGCACAGAAAGCAGAGGAGAGGAGAGCAGTGGGACGCTATGGGCTGATCATGGGGACAGAAGAGCTGATAGCTAAGCCCCACCTTAGCTCTGAGGACAAAATGCAGGGGGGCAGAGACAAATAAGTTTGGCAGATAATTATTCGTGTCCGTCAGCCACTGATAGTCCTTACTTCTGAATCCTGTCTGGAACTTTACTGGAATTCTTTCCTGATATCTGCAGCACTGAGAGTTGGCATGCCTTCTAAGCATGTGTGGTGTGTGTGTGTGTGTGTGTGTGTGTGTGTGTGTGTGTGTGTGTGTGATGCTGGAAACGAGCAGGCGCACCTTCCAGTACTTTCTTTACGAGAGTGGGGAGAGAGAGAGAGAGATTCCTGGTGTGTTGGGCTATTTCAGAGGGAAAGGGTGCGAGCTTTGCTTTCAACAGGCACTTAAGAGACTCAGCCTAGTATGTGTGTGTGTGTGAGAGAGAGAGAGAGAGAGACTCTGGGCTGGGGCTGCTGATGCTCCTAAGAAAAGGGACATTTTAGTTACAAACAGTGGTTGTTGTGTTTGGGAGCCGGATCAGAACACCAGGGTGATGTAGGATAGCGTCAAGAAATATGCAGGGAAAAAAGCAGAAGTAAACCATTTTTATTAGGCTGCCAAGAAAATGCATGGAAGGTATCCCATGTATTTCATCTGGTCTCATGAATGACCCAACAACAGGGTGGATTTGATTTAAATCAAGTTGATTTATATCATGACTTAAATCACTTGTAAAAGGGTTTGATTTAAATCAAGTCGATTTAAACCATAATTTTTAAAAAGCAACTGACGTTTCTGACACACTGTTGACTTACCAACAGTCCCATTCAGAGGTGGTATTCAGCAGGTTCTGACCAGTTCTGGAGAACCAGTAGTGGAAATTTTGAGTAGTTCAGAGAATCGGCAAATACCACCTCTGACTGGTCCCACTCCCATCTGTTCTCTGCCTCCTGAGTCCCAGCTGATCGGCTGGGTCTTCTTTGGTTGCCCTGCACAGGAGAACGGAGCTGGAAAGCAGGTTAGTGGGGTGGGGAGGGAAAGGAGATTTTACAGTATCCTTCCCCTGCCATGCCCACAAAGCCACGCCATGCCCACCAACCCACACAACGCCCACAGAATCGGTAATAAAAAAAACCTGAATCCCACCACTGGCCCATTCACTTTAATGGGATGGCTGGTAATGTGGCAGTGACACAACAAGGTGAGGCATGTGGCAGGTAGCAAGTGAATGGATGCCCGCAAACAGGTGCTGCCATGATGGATCTGAAATGACAGGTGCTCTTTAATATTATTATATTTATAAGCTGCTTAGAAGGTTTCACTTTCATTTTACTGCTTGCCCTTCCACCTTAGAGCCTGGTGGTACAGATGCATTTCTCTTCAAACAATCATCGAGCTTATAGTGTACATAGATTTGCAAAACAATGGGATAAAGGAATATTCCTGAACTTTGTTTTATGATTTATCTCATGGTTCCTCTGAAATTGTGTGAATGCATCAATGCAGTGCATGTTATCTCAGCTTGCAGAGCTTGGCTTCATTGAATGAGTTTACCAAAAATGTAAATATTGCAGAATATACAGCTTCATGCTACGTCACTAAGCTCAACTTCATGCTGAATAAACTAAATTATTAATGTATCTTAAATAGAAAAATATCTTTAGATAGATTTTTACTCCAAAAGTATTTTATTAAAATAAAATTTGATAAAAATTAAAAATATCCGATTTAAATTTTTTAAAAAATCTTTTTTAAAAATAAAATAAAAAACACATCAATTTTTATCCATCGTGCTCAACAATGACTTGGCTTATTAAAAAGAAATCTATAACAACTGAGTCTCATTGAAATTCATACCCCAGAATATTTTTCATTGATAACAAGCATCCTAAAGTTTTTTTAACCCAACCCAAATGCATGGAATATACCTGCCAGATGAGCTCCAATTCCCCAATCCCTCTGTCTCCAGCTGCTTTTATTCATTTCCAATAAAAAGGAGTGTGTTCAAGATTTGTTCTACCTCCCCACAATACGGCTGGTGACCATTTAACTATTAATAAATCAATAAAGAAACAGGATTGTCAGAGGATGTTTTAACATGTTTTCCTTAATGTGCTCTCAATGAGACAGAACTGCTGCATAAGACAGAAAACTCTGCAGGAGGGAACACCCGGTTTACCAAGATACTACTGGTAGTATGTTTTGTGTGGGGGTGAGGGTGGAGAATGTACTGGAAAATTTAAAGTCCCAAAAGTTTTGAATAATTGCGATTTTGGCTTCATAAACAAGGCATGTTAAACCATCAAGATAATATCCAACCCCTGGATAGGATTGCAAGACAGGCAGTCCCTTGACTTACAACAGTTCATTTAGTGACTTACAATGGCACTGGAAAAAGTGTCTATATATAAAATACACACATGGTTGGAAAAAACAATTAAACAATATATAGATTTGAAGCCTGAAATATTTCTACTAGGAATAGTACCAGAAGGTTATAGTACAGAAAATACTTACTTAATTATACATGTTTTTAACAGCAGCTAGAATTATCCAAAATTGGAAGAGTGATAAGATACCAATAAGAGGGAAAAGTAACTGAGAAAATATTTAGATGTGCAGAAATGAATAGATTAACATTGGAAATTAAAGAAAAAGAAGAATCTGAATATTATATGGTATGGGATTTATTTTATCAAAAGATAGAAAATAGAACAAATTAAAAGGGATTAGACATATTTATAGAGCAATAAGAGAAATTAGTATAGTAGACATATTGGATCCCATCTATACCATATATATAGGAATGTGAAAAACTGTTGTATTGTTAAGTTGATAAGAATATTAATAATTGTTAAGTAATTGAAAGATGTACCTAACCAACGGCATGATTGAAATAGATTTATTGTATATAAAAATTTTTTAAAAAATATTTTTTAAAAAGTGTCTATATGACCATTTTTCACACTTATGACCGTTTCAGCATCCCCACGGTCATGTGATTTACATTCAGATGCTTGACAACTGGTTCATATTTATGACGGTTGCAATTGTCCCGGGGTTACATGATCCCCTTTTGCAACCTTCAGACAAGCAGAGTCATCTGGGGAAGCCAAGATTCGCTGAACAACCGTGTCACTAATTTAACTACCGCAGTGATCCACTTAACAAGTGTGGCAAGAAAGGTCATAAAATGAGGCAAAACTCACTTAACCCATTTCTCACTTCGCAACATAAATTCTGGGGCTCAATTGTGGTCGTAAATCGGGGACTACTTGTATTTAAATTGATTGTGGATACTGAACGTGTGGACCAGGGGTGTTAAAACTCAACGGTGCTTAGATTTGGCCCGCGAGGCTGCCTGGAAACAGCGAAGGACCAGCCAGCGGTGCCTCTGCCAGTGAAAATGGAGCTTGGAGAGGGTTCCAGGAGGCCACCGCAGCCCAAAATGGAGCTTGCGCAGGGCTCACATGGTCTTCCCAATTCCGTTGTCACTGCAGAGTGTTATCCGAGGAGGCTGTTGCAACCGAAAAAGGAGCTTAGGAGCTGTTTTTCATTGGCAGAGTTCTCAGGTCACCACAGGTGTCCTCGACACGAGTGACATTGAGCCGGCCATGCCCCCCCCCCCCCAGTCACCTGAGGTCAAACACAACCCTGATGCGGCCCTCAATGAAATTGAGTTTGACACTCCTGGTGTGTAGACAGTTGTGTATCACTGCAGCCTATTTTCAAAGGCCTGTATTTTCTGTTGATGGGGGAAACAACTCGGAATTATTAAACTTATAAATGGCTCATAAAGCAGCTTCTTGTAGTGGTTTTCAAGGATTGTCAAATCCAGGCAGTCCTTGATGTCAACTCATAAAATATGTCTATGGTCTTTTTAGAATTGCCAACAGAAAGGAAGGGGGGAGCAGTGTGGCAGCTTGAATTCCATAAATGTTTTTAAAGATAATAACTAGGTGACTGAAGTTTCTCCCGTGCAAAATTCTGACTGGAGAACATGATTGATGACTCTTGGCTATGGATGTGTCCCATTGGAGAATATGAATTATGACACATCCAGGGAATGGGGGGAAACCAGGGTCAAGGCTGACAATCAATTATGTGTCTCAGAGTTGGCTATATCCAGGCAGTGCCAACATGTTAATTCCCAATAAATCCTTTTTTTTAAGTTTTGGAAGTTCGGCTTGAGACTCATGATTTAAATGGGGGGGGGGGGGTCATTTGGGTAGTTTCTGTTGTCATTATGATTTAAAAAGAATAAACACAGTTGATTGATAATAAATGGTTTCAGCCAACCACCAACCATGAGTGAAAGAAAAGTTTTTGTGTTATCATTCATATTCTCTGAAAAATAGCCAAGAAACCATAAATTCTGCCAGGGTATGTAAACTTATGAGTACAACTGTTATGTACCCACTCCTTCTCCTCGTGTTTTAATTTTAAAATTCATCTGAGGGAGATGATATGGGATGCTGAGAGTTGCACAGATCTTGGGGCTTCCACCCTGGGGAGACTCTTTGGTCATTCCTGGTTCTAAGAGATCTGAAACATCTTTTCTTAAAGGCAGAGGTGGGATTCAGCAGGTTCTGACCAGTTCTGGAGAACCAGTAGCAGAAATTTTGAGTAGTTCGGAGATTCGGCAAATACCACTTCTGACTGGAGATTTTTACAGTATCCTTCCCCTGCCATGCCCACCAAGCCATGCCCACAGAACCGGGAGTAAAAAAAATTTGAATCCCACCACTGCTTAAAGGGCATGGACTTTTGATGCCTCCAGATATGCCAAGTCTTGCATGCCACAAAGTGGGTAGGATCTGGACAAAGAAAGAAGAAGTGGAATAAAAGTTACCTTTTAAATGTTATTAAACTTGAATGCAATTGAATTAATAACATTTCTCCCTTCTCACACCTTAAAAACGACCACAGAAAAGAAGTTTGAAGCATTAAAGGAAGCCTCGGTGGCGCAGTGGTTAGAGTGCAGTACTGCAAGCGACTCCTACTGCAATTTGGCAGATCGAATCCCACCAGGCTGATTCAGCCTTCCATCCTTCCGAGGTGGGTAAAATGAGGACCTAAATTATTGGGGGAAATATGCTGACTCTGTAAATCGCTTTGAGAGGGCTGTGAAGCACTATAAAGTGGTATATAAGTCTAAGTGCTACTGCTATTGCTATACCAAGGGGCAGACGGGGGTACTGTTGTTGTTGGAAGTTATCTGATGCTCCTGTTTTCTTTGTGCTTGAGCCATCTTCTCACAAAACTTTTCTCTGATAGCAAAGACTATATTCCATAGTCTACTGATCAAAGCAGCAGAACATCTTTCTTCAACCTGAACCTGACATCTTTGTCAAGGCACTTAAGTCTGTCAATGGTGGCTTGAAAGCTCCATCATGCTTCTTGATCAAAACTCTCTGTTCCTCTTAGAAAAAACTTAAGATTTTGCTAAGAGGGAAGCCCCTGCTTCTTTGTTTCACGTTAGGTCAAACAATAAAGGAGACTGGCATATCCGAAGGCATAAAAAAATCCATGCGCTTTAAAGACATTTCAGATCTCTTAGAAGCAGGAATGACCAAATGAGCGTCCCTGATCTTGAAGCCCCAGTCTTATCTGCCAGGCGTAATTACCAGAACCAAACGCCTGGCAGACAAGACACATATAAAGACTGAACTATGCACCCTGACT
>BLBF01000002.1:15173554-15194080 GCA_015471245.1 Laticauda colubrina
TTTCCAGAAAGAAAGAAAGAAAGAAAGAAAGAAAGAAAGAAAGAAAGAAAGAAAGAAAGAAAGAAAGAAAGAAAGAAAGAAAGAAAGAAAGAAAGAAAGAAAGAAAGAAAGAAAGAAAGAAAGAAAGAAAAAAAGAAAAAAAGAAAGAAAAAAAGAAAGAAAGAAAGAATTAATTCTGCAACTTTCCTTTCAGGATATTTTGCAAGATATGCCATTTATTTCTTGTGTGCTTTTCTGCTTCGTTTCTAGAGGGAGACAAGTTGGCTCAGAAGCATTGTGTCATTGGCTAGGCTTATACAGAGAGAAAAGTACAGGTAGTCAGTACCTTGAGTAACAATCACAATTGACTCCAATATTTATGTCGCTAAGTGAAACATTTGTTTAGCAAATTTTGCCTTGTTATATGATTTTTTTTGCCACAGTTGTTAAGTGAATCATTGCAGTTGTTACATTAGCAATGTAGTTGTTAAATTAATCTGGCTTCTCCCTTTGAATTGATTGATTGATTGATTGAATTTATATTGCCACCTATTTGCCCATGGCGACTCAAGACAGCTTACAGAATGTAAAACTATATTAAAATTAAAAAAAAACAATAAAAACTAACAAAAAGAATCAAATAAATTAATAAAGTACAATAGAACACATTCTAGAAAAAAAATAAAAATAAAAAATCAACTCCCAATCCCCACCCCAACAACAGCTGGTCATATGAGCCATTTGATGGGCCCCATCCCACTCTGGGTTCCCCAAGCCTGCTGGTAGAATCAGGTCTTCAGTGCCTTCCAGAGGAGTATTAGAGAGGGGGCCATTTTAATGTCTAATTTTACTTGTCGGAAGGTAACAAAAGTGGAATTGCATGACCCCGGGACACTGCAACCATCATAAATGTGAACCAGTAGCTAAACATCTGAATTTTGATCAGGTGACCATGGGGATGTTGCAATGCCCGTAAGTGTAAACAATGCTCATTTGCAATGCTGTTGTAACTTTGAACGGTTACTAAATGAACTGTTGTAAATTGAGGATTATCTGTAAGAGGAAATACTGTAATTCAGAGAGAGAAAAAAAAACACCTATGTTTTGGCAGGCAAATTTGAGACTCAAACTTGTTTGCAGAAAAAAAAAAATCCTGCCAAGAAACTTCTATAAAATTACTGTCGGTCCAAACATACTATATTGAATTAATTGATTAATTTGATAATGTGCTATCATTTTTTTGAACCAACGAACTTTAAATGGGATAACTTACTGATCCATGATTCCCATGAACACATCACCATATAAATTTTCTCCAACAATACAGGTAGACCTTGACTTGCAACAGCTCATTTCATCCATTTAAAAGAGGGGTCTTCAAACTTGACAGTTTTAAGACTTGTGGACTTCAACCGCCAGAATTCCTCCTCCAGCCATGTTAGCTCAGGAATTCTGGGAGTTGAAGTCCACAAGTCTCAAACTTGCCAAATTTGAAGACTCTTGCTTTCAAATAATGCTCTGAGTGTTTTAAACATTAAATGATATAGGAACAGGTTTCTTAGATATTTCTTTCTATCCAAGATCAGCCAGTTTGAAAATTCAGTCTGCTCTGCTCAGTTTCATAAATCTATCGGTTTAGGTTATTTGTAGAATTAATATTATTACTGAACAGACTTTTTATGGAAGTCTGTCCTAGCTCATTCAGTATGAAACTACACCAAAAATTATCAGGCATTTTAGGCATTTCTACTGAAGCAAGAAACACTTTAAAGCAGGGGTCACCAACCTTTTGGACCTCAGGGACCACCAAACTCATAATTTTAAATCTCGTGGACCAGAGACCCTGGGAAAATCCCCAAAAATGTCTGCATGAAAATTCCTCACCCCATTTTCCTACCGATCGATCATTCTTTACTTAGGATTGCAGGATACCGTCTCCAGCTCCGTTCTCAGGTGGAGAGAGAGAGAGAGAGAGAGACAGACAGACTTTTGGCTTCATGAAAGGAAAGCAGCAGAAGTCTTTCTTTCTCTCTTTGTGAGACTTGCTGTGTTGGCACATACCTCTTGGTATGCTTTGCAAGGTCCCGAAGACGCATTTCTGGTGGAATTTGGGGGAGAGAAAGAAAGACTTTTGCAGTTTTCCTTGCCTGCAGCCAAAATCAGAAGAAAGAAGCAGCCCGATGGCCAGGCGAGGCACATGAAGCGCGCAGGGCAAGTTCCTCCCCTCCTCCCTTCCCCTCCTCTTGCAATGCAAGTGACGGAATCCTTGCGTTCCCACAGGCCCATGTGGGTGGCGCAGCCTTGTGTTCCCATGCAGCCTGGATTAATTGCTTTGGGAGTGACATTTCTCTGCGGACCACCAAAATTTTCTCGTAGACCACCAGTGGTCCCTGGTCCACTGGTTGGCAACCACTGTTTTAAAGTAAGATCTTGCTCTGACACAACAGTAGACTCTCTAGTAGAGAGAGGGGAAGCTATGGGGGTAGCCAGAGTCACTTAACAACCGGGTTACTAACTTATCAACTGCATTGATTCACTTAACAACTGAGGCAAGGAAGGTTAAAAAAATGGGGCAAAATTCACTTAAGAAATGTTTCACTTAACAACAGAAATTTTGGGCTCAACTGTGCTCATAAAGCAAGAGGACTACCTGTGTTATGAAGGGACATAAAAATAAATACAGTAAAGCCTTGATTTACAGGGTTGCAATTTTAACAGGCTTTAGATATACCATAAAGCAACGGTCCCCAAACTTTTTGGCACCAGGAACTGGTTTTGTGCAAACAATTTTTCCATGGATGGGAGGTATGGAGGAGGAATATACAACCTAGACCCTGTGCATGCACAATTTCTCTCACCCGCCCCTGACCACCAGCAGTGCAGCCCAATTACTGACAGGCCACGGATCGGTACTGGTCCGCAGCCCAGGAGTTGGGGACTCCTGCTGTAAAGGATAAAATCTCCATCAAGATATTTCTCCAAAATGTCAGATCTATTGTGTCCAAAATAGGCTAGCAACGAATTAAAATTTACATTAATTTATGTAACATCACCATCTCTGCATCAATACACATCATTTCCGTAATATCTTATTTACAAAAATGACATAAATTGATGCAAATGATGTATTTTTAATTACCTCACTGATTACATGTCAATTACTGCATTTATATTTAATGGCAATTTGGGAATAATAGCCTCCCTAAATAGCCCATTAAATCAAAGCTTTATTTGAATGCTATTATAATTTGCATTAGTGACTGTAGTTCATGCTCCCAAATAAAGCTGTTGATTCTAGTCTGGAAATCAGCTTCTCTTTGTAATTATGTAAGGCATGCAAAGCACCTTTCCTGAAACCGATCTCAACTACTTCCATCCACATATATCCAAATAGTTGCGCAGGAATAATGAAGGCCCTTGAGGTCATCTTCTAAAGCAGCTATAGAAATCTGAAAAAAATAGCTGCTCTCTTATTACATAAGGAAGAAAATGAATCTAAAGCATCAACCATGTTTGCAGTTGACTGCAGAACCACATCTGAGGCTATATAAGAGAAAGAAGTAGCTGCTTTAATGATTAAAAAAATTGCTTTGTATACTGTTGCTTTCATAGGAAGCCCTGTTGTAGTGTATTTAAATTACCTCTTCTAAATGAAAGGAATTATGACATGACATTAATCACACATCAAATTTTATTTTTTTTCCTACAAATTCTGCTGTACCTTGGGCAGTCTTGTCATTAATGCTAGGCTGTCGTGGGATTCAATTTTTTTTACTACTGGTTCTGTAAGCGTGGCTTAGTGGGCATGGCAGGTGAAGGATACTTCAAAATCTCCAGAGATGGTATTTACTGGTTCTCCAAACTATTCAAAATTTCTACTACTGTTTTTTCAGAACTAGTCAGAACCTGCTGAATACCACCTCTGATGCTAGGAAAATTGGACAATTTTATTGTCTCTCAGCTCAATCCACCTCCAGGATTGTTGTTGTGAGGAAAATAGGAGGAAGTGGATTGTTTGATAATATGTTCACCACCTTGAGTTATTTGTAAAAATAGTAAAAGTGGGAGAACATTTATTTGTAATACCTAAAGCTCATGGTTCCAAAACAGTCGGGGTAATGCTTACCTCTGTAGCTTATTTAAGAATAAAGGCAGTCACTATTGTAATTCAATCTGCACAGCAGCATAGACTGATATCACCAGAAATGCAGGAGTTGGGCTATCACTACAGGCAGTCCTTGAATTATAGCATAAGTGAGCCCGGAATTACAGTCGTAAATTGTGTTGGTTTTTAAGCATGTCACCATGTGACTGTCCCCGATTTTACAACTTATTTTTTGTGGCAGTTATTAAGTGAATCACTGAGGTGGTTTGGTGAATCTGTCTGCAATGGGCAGTTTTTGCTGAAAACCAGAAATTTTCGGGCAAAAAAAATGCTATAAATTGCAATCATGTGATCACAGGATGCTGCAAACAGCCATAAGTGTGTTGTGCAATGTGAAATTAAGAACAGCCACTATGTAAGACAAGCAAGAAGAATACTAGCAGAGTTCATCCATGAACACCAACTAACTGTTAGAAAACTCCCTAATTTCATGACATTTGGACAGATTCAATCATAGTTTCAACTGGGAAACAGTAAGCATTCTAGATCAAGCCTCTTTGTCTGGAGGCCTAGAACTCATCTGCTATCAACAGGCACATAGAGATAAATAACATCTACACACCACTCAAAAGAGACATTCAAAAAGCCCAAAACGCCTTCTCCCTAGCAGTGAACACTCATATGAGCAGAGACTAACACCAAGATTAACACGAGACCAACAATAAGAAATAAACAATACCACAAATCAAAGAACTTCCAATGCAGACAAACTAACAGTAAGCAACAGTCGAACCAAGGAACCACTAAGATTACTTCCACTACTTTGTATATGTATAAATTAGAGCCAATGAAAGGGAGGCAAGATTATCCATAATATTTACTCAATGTGAAATCTATACATAACTGCCTGTAGATCAGGAGTGTCCAACCTTGGCAACTTTAAGATTTGTGTCCTTCAATTCCCAGTATTCACCAGTCACCCATGAGTCTACAAGACTTAAACCTGCCAAGGTTGGACATCGACTCAAGAGTTAAATTGTTGGGTTCAAGTATCTGTTGAGTTAGACTGGAAAACATGAACAATGTTTCATGAGCTGATCAAATCAGAGCTGTTAGTATGCAGTCCTCCTGGTAAGTATTGTTCAATTATAGGACCACCACTGATGTCTTCATCTCTCCATAAAGACGCATTGTTTTTAGACAGGCATAACCATTAAGTAAATTCTCGTAATTCAAGCAACTACTACGGTAGACCACAGCAAAGGGAAAAGATGTGAAAGATCTGATGACCTCATCGATCAAACTCATCATTTGTGCAGTGGTATCACCACATAAATGATATATATGAGCAACATGTATAACAGCAAACTTTTGATGTACCAGAAAGAACATCATGTGCCTGATAATAACAGAATATCCCACCCACACACACACAAAGTAAGCCCATTAAAATATGACCCCATTTTATTCAATACCCCCAAGTGTTTTTGTGGTTTCAACTCAAATTCTGTGATGCCAGGATAAAATAATTATATAAAGATGTAGAAATGTTTGGAGCAAGATGGGACTCTAGAAACATGTGATCTCAATAATCCAATCCCATGCATTCACTTGTTTCAAAACCCCCAGATCAGCTGTCATTTCCTCATTCGTGATGTTGTAATATGAAAGATCTTAAATTATCCAACTTCAGGCTGAGGTGAAATCTGTTCTAACTTGCTGATATTCCCCATTAGCCCATATAACTCCAGCTTACTTTGACGGGAAGGAGAACTTTGGCATTCTCATAGTGTACATAAAATCATAGGACTGGAAGGAACCTTGAAGGTCTTCTAGTCTAACCCCCTGCCCACTGATCTTATACCATCCCGGACAATACCATCTTAATCTTATACCATCTTATACCATCCCGGACAGTGGTGGGATTCAAATTTTTTTTTTACTACCGATTCTGTGGGCGAAGCCTGGTAGGCGTGGCCTAGTGGGCATGGCAGGGGAAGGATACTGCAAAATCTCCATTCCCTCCCCACTCCTGGGGGAAAGTTACTGAAAAATCCCCATTCCCTCCCCACCCCACTAACCTGCTTTCCAGCTCCGTTCTCCTGAGCAGCGCAACCAAAGAAGACCCATCCGATCATCTGGGACTCGGGAGGCAGATAATAGATGGGGGCGCAGCCAGTCAGATGCGGTATTTGCTGGTTCTCCAAACTACTCAAAATTTCCATTACCGATTCTCCAGAACTGATCAGAACCTGTTGAATACCACCTCTGATCCTGGACAAATGGATGTCTATTTTTTTCTTGGAAGCCTCCAGCGATGTAGCATCCACAACTCCAGGAGGCAACCTGTTCCACTGATTAATTATTCTTAGCCTCAGAAAATTTCTCCTTAATCCTTAGCATATTTTAAGACAAACTGCAGGGCTACAGCCATCCTCTATTTTTATTTTCAAATGATACTTTTGCAAACCATATGGGACTAAAACGCATTCTTAGAAATGAAAATGGCATTAGCTTTCAGCGTTCCTGTTTGCAGCGATCAAAACCTGAGCGATAACTAAAATATCCAAGGGCTCTGAAATTCAGTGAGAAAGATTTCTGAGCTAGACTCTTTATCTCTATTCCCATGACCACAAAGGAAATGGAAGAAAATACGATTTCCAACCCACCATCTGGAACATAACATTGGAAGCATTCTGTCTGGTATAAAAGATTAGAGATGTTGCATAAATGCTTGATTAAAATATGAAAGCTCTTAAATTATTCAGGCTCCCTGAAAAAACAACAACACCAGGAAGCCTTTTTGTAAACGGTCTTACATCGCTTTTCTCTCTGTTCGGTCCCCTACATAAAATCATTCTTCTTAATTATTGGTGGATTTATGACAAAGGGATCTCTACCAACTCTTCCAAATTCCCCTGATCTTCCTTTCTCTGGATCCAAGCTCCTGGATAAGCGGCAGAATGAAACCCATCCAACCCAACCTATTCAAAAACAGCAAATAAAAGCCACAGCAAACTCAATACAGAATAAAAAAAACGAAGGAAATATGATTTCGGCCATGAAAGCTGTTGCAATTATTGCCAGAGTGAGATCAGCCACCTTCAAGAACTCGAAAAAGTAAAGGAAGGAAGGAAGGATTGGGGTTTCTGCTGTTTGGTTTTATTTTCTCTGTGAATTTGCATCGTATTTGCTTTCTGGCTCTGGAACAAGGACATTGTCACGCAACTAATGAATTGCAGAGATTTGTCAGGGGAGCTGACAGTTCAATGCTAAAAAACTTGGCTTCAGACTCTTTACTTCTTCCAACCCTTTGTAGTAGCTGTTTACCATTTATATGGAGCCTTGTCAAAGGAGGGGTTCCCATTAAATATTAAAAAGCGTATTTGTTAAAAAAAAAAAAAACATTGCCATAGCAACGGAGCAAAGCTAAAATAGGCCAGGGGCTGTTGCTGACTCATGGCATGTTAAAACTGCCATTAAATGCTATGTGGCTCTTCTCTCCCGACAGCTTTACATTATTAGGATGGGTATTTATGAATGTGGCAGGTGCTGAGTAAATAATAAGATAAGAAGAAGTACAGCTCAGTGTTTATCGAGATCAAGGCAAGTTTAAGACTTGTGGACTTCAACTCCCAGAATTCCTGAGCTAACATGACTGTCAAGTTTGAAGACAAGCTGTTAAAGCTGTCAAGTTTGAAGACCCCTGATCTGGATCCTAGAACATCCTTTCTCAATCTTAAGTGATTTTTAAGTTGTGTGGACTTCAAATCCCAGAATTCCCCAGCCAGGATGGTTGATTTCCTCAGAATTCTCTGTTGAAAAGTTTAGACCCGGTTAGCAAGTTCTGGTATTTATTTGCCCATCTGCAGTCACATGACTGCATTTTGGGCGCTCAGCAACAGGCCTGATTTATGGCCGTTTGCAGCATCCTATGGTCAGGTCTCTGCAATTTATGACATTTTTGCCAGAAACCTGGGCTTATTTTGTTGATTTCCAGCAAAAATTGCCCCATAGCTAATAATGGGTTTGCTTAATGGTCTGTCTCTGCAAGAAAGATTGTAAAACTGGCTCCAGTTTACAGGGGCTCAATTATAATCATAACTCAAGGACTATCAATAGAACCATTCAGAGATTATTAGCATCATCTACCTCTCTCTTCTGAATTGTCTTTGCAGAAGAGATGCCCTTGCCCCATATAAAAACAATGCAGACTAAATTTGGAAGTCTGATCATAAAATCTAAGAACGTTGGCCGTAAGTATTATGATAGGTAACTCTCCTTTTGTGGTAGTTTTATATTTTGGGCTAACAACAAGCTCTATTATAAAAATGCACGAGCCAGCTAGCCAGTTTAGGAGTTAATGCTCATAATAATCCATGATCAGTTATACATTTCTTGCTGCTTTGTTTGGGTGTTTAAACTTGTGTGACTATGACAACCAAAAGAAACGCCTCTGCTGATGCAATGTACTGACATCTTGTTCAGTGAAAGAAAACCTGAATTAGAACACTTTTTTTTAAAAAAAAG
Organism: Laticauda colubrina; assembly: GCA_015471245.1. NCBI lineage: Eukaryota > Metazoa > Chordata > Lepidosauria > Squamata > Elapidae > Laticauda > Laticauda colubrina. Next base: position 15,182,169 of record BLBF01000002.1, read on the forward strand.
GAAACGTTCTTTCAGTTAAAACAATAATCAAAAGAGTGTGTTGGAAAAGCTAGCTGTCAGAATTGAGAGGGAATGCTACAAAATTAACTGATTGCAGAAATGAACAAATTTCTTACATTCCAGAAATAAAACTGGGAACTTTATCTATGGCTGTTAAAAGGACCAAATTCTACATAGTTTTTATTCATTAAGCTGTTTTATGTTTCTGTCACAATAGTCTGAATAAATTCAACCACTATGGGAAACTTTATTTCCCAATGTTTCAATATGAGGCCTTGCACTCCTGGTTCAGTGTTTAAAGCACAAAGGATTGCAATGCAGAACAGTTTTGCTTCAAAAAAAGATGCTCAAATGAACAACAAATACTGATAGAAGAGAATATTTGCAAATATAGCTCAGTGATTTTCTTGCAGACATTTCTTTACCAAACTAGGTAACATCATCAGTGCACTGTTAATGCTACTAGTTTGGTCTGCAAAAAAAACCCACCAGCCATAGAGGGCACCAGGGACCCTACAAACAACAAACAGTTTGCAAAACAGGAAGTCATGGTCAATGTGAATCGGACTAATGCGACATTCAATGTCGTGCAAAACCTACCTGTTGCATTTAACACAAATCAAAAGTCAGTTAACACCAGGCTACTGCATGCATGGCTGAGGTTATAAGGTTGCAAGGTTGTGAAGCCTCGGAATGGCAATTGTGTGATTGTGGGGACTATGCAGAGGCTTTAAGTTCAATAATTGGTAAAGAAGCTTCTTGGATGAGAAGTGAAATGTCTTCAAAGAAAAAAAAATCCCTGAAAGTCCAGTTGCCCCCTGAAAAAAAAGCACTTTTGGGGCAACCATGACCTGGATGAGTGAGAATCTCTCCAGACTTTTAGCTATGCAATTTACAATGAACCTTTGAATGGTATGGGACCAACCCCACCCCCATCTATTCTCTGCCTCTCAAGTCCCAGCTGATTGCTTTCGTTGCCCTGCACAGGAGAACTGTGATGACCCGTAGTCTCTCAAAATAACTCAAAACCCAAAACGTACATTAAAGTCCGGTAAGGTCTTCAACTTAACTTCACTGTTTTATTTGGCAAAGTTTAAAGTCACAAAAGTAAATAATGAGGCAAAAAGAAAACCAAAACAAACTGCATTGACGTGAGTTCCGAAGCAAGCCAGGATAACTAATCATAAACTCCAGGAAAATAACCGAGGAGAGTCCATGGGAAGAACGCCAGCAAAGATAAACCTCTTTCCAAGAAAACAGTAAACTTTTGACTCCAGCAATTCTGACTGCGCAGTTACAAACTTATATACATCACTCCCAGCTGCAAGCCACGAGGAGGATCATGGTAACCTTCTGAATAGATCTCGCTTTTCCCTGATCCTCTCCTCCCTGCGTGAGCTAGGATGGATAGGGGATGGGCCTGGATCCTCCTCTGACTGCTCAGCTGGCCTCTGCCCTTCCCCAGCCTCCTGCACCACCTCTGGAGCCACATTCTCACTCCCTGTTGGCTGTTCCTCCTCTTCCTCAGAGTCAGTCTCCACCAGGGGCATGACAAGAACGGAGCTGGGAAGCAGGTTAGTGGGGTAGGGAGGGAATGGGGATTTTGCAGTATATCCTTCCCCTGGAGTGGGGAGGAAATGCAGATTTTACAGTATCCTTCCCCTACCACGCCCACCAAGCCACACCCACAGAACCGGTAGTAAAAACATTTTGAATCCCACCATTGGTGTGCAGCAGTGGTATTCTACCAGTTTGGACCGGTTCTGCCGAGCCGATAGCAGTGAGGGGCAGCGGAGACTGAACTGCTTCTCTCCACCGCTCTGTGGTTGGGCTCCCTACGCGCCTGGGCTCCCCTACGCGCCTTTATCCTCTGAATTTGAAGCACAGTTGCTTTGCGCGGCACAGCAGAGTGGCAGCTGCTGAAGTGACCAGGAGAGTGCAGGTTTGCAGGAGGTGAGTTGGAACGCCTCTGTGCCTGCGCAAAGTATGCATTTGTTTATTGATTTGATTTATATTGCCGCCTATTCACCCATGGCGACTCAAGGAGGCTTACACAATGTAAAATCTTATTTAAAACAAAAAATAAAAATAAAAACAATGAGAACTAAAAAAAAAGAATCAAATAAATTAGTAAAGTACAGTAGAACAAAGTATGAGAAAAACAAAACAAAAACCAACTCCTACCCCTTTGGCACCTGCGTGCACGCAAAGTGTGTGCACACGGCAAAAATCACGTGTGTGAAAAAGCACGCATGGGAAAGCATGCCTGCCAAACCACACCCACCAAACCCATGGTAAAACTATTTGAATCCCACCGTTGCTGGTGTGGGAGTATGGACAGATTTCCAGAGGAAAAAGTGACAGACTACAGGAACCATTGGCAATACTCAGGTTACCCTGAGGACGCAGATAAACCTCAAAGTGCTTCAAAGACCCTCTAAAACAGGGATGTCAAACCCACGTCATCACAGTGTTCAAGATAGTTCAAGCCGTGATGTGTCGTAATTGAGATGATTATGGCTTACAGCTCATGAAAACCCCAAATCCACAATCTCAGAAAATTAGAATATTGTGTAAAGGTTCAATGTGAAAGGTTTCAAAAAGGTTCCTGTGAAAAGGCTCAAAGTGTCCCACTTTAATCAGCGAATTAAGCCATAATACCTGCAAAGGGTTCCTGAGCCTTTAAATGGTCTCTCAGTCTGGCTCAGTAGGAAGCACAATCATGGGAAAGACTGCTGACCTGACATTTGTGCAGAAAACCATCACTGACACCCTCCATAAGGAGGGACAGCCTCAAAAGATAATTGCAAAAGAAGTTGGATGTTCCCAAAGCGTTGTATCAAAGCACATTAATAGAAAGTTATATGGAAGGGAAAAGGGTGGAAGAAAAAGGTGCACAAGCAGCAGGGATGACCGCAGTCTGGAGAGGATTGTCAGGAAAAGGCCATTCTAAAGTATTGGGGACTTTCACAAGGAGTGGACAGAGGCTGAGTCAGTGCATTAAGAGCCACCACACACAGATGGATCCTGGACATGGGCTTCAAATGTCGTATTCCTTTTGTCAAGCCGCTCCTGATCAATAAACAATGTCAGAAGCATCTTACCTGGGCTGAAGAAAAACAGAACTGGTCTGTTGCTCAGTGGTCCAAAGTCCTCTTTTCTGATGAGAGCAACTTTTGCATCTCATTTGGAAACCAAGGACCCAGAGTCTGGAGGAAGAATGGAGAGGCACACACTGCAAGATGCTTGAAGTCCAGTGTGAAGTTTCCATAGTCTGTGTTGATTTGGGGAGCCATGTCATCTGCTGGTGTTGGTCCACTGTGCTTCATTAAGTCCAGGATCAATGCAGCCGTCTACCAGGAGATTTTGGAGCACTTCATGCTTCCTTCCGCAGATGAGCTTTATGGGGATGCTGACTTCATTTTCCAGCAGGTCTTGGCATCTGCCCACACTGCCAAAAGCACCAAAACCTGGTTCAATGACCAAGGGATTACTGTGCTTGATTGGCCAGCAAACTCACCTGACCTGAACCCCACAGAGAATCTATGGGGTGTTGCCAAGAGAAAGATAAGAGACTTTCGACTGAACAATGCAGAAGAGCTGAAGGCCACTATTGAAGCATCCTGGTCTTCCAAAACACCTCAGCAGTGCCACAGGCTGATAGCTTCCATGCCAGGCCTCATTGAGGCAGTAATTGCTGCAAAAAGGGCCCAAACCGAGTACTGAGTACATATGCTTGCCTATACTTTTCAGAGGTCCGATATTGTTCTATGTACAATCCTTGTTTTATAGATTGCATGTAATATTCTAATTTTCTGAGATTGTGGATTTGGGGTTTTCATGAGCTGTAAACCATAATCATCACAATTATGACAAATCATGACTTGAACTATCTTGCTTTGCATGTAATGAATCTATCTCACATATTAGTTTCACCTTTTAAGTTACATTACTGAAATAAATGAACTTTTGCACGATATTTTAATTTTTTGAGTTTCACCTGTATTGCTTCTTATCCTACCTTTTGGTGCTTTGGAAAATAAGTTGACCCCCACTTCTGGTATAGGGTCTCCTGCTTGAGAAGGGGGTTGGACTAGAAGACCTCCAAGGCCCCTTCCAACTCTGTTACTTTGTTGTGGTCATGGTGAGACGGAAAAAAATTTCAACTCCTATTTTGTGCCTGCTTCTTTCAGAATGAAAATGGAACCAACTATAGCTCATCATTGTTATGCCATTAGAGCAATAAGGGAACTGAAACATAAGATAGACAAGAAGAAGATAAAAGAGGACTTAGCTAATTTAAACAAATTCAGGTCTCCAAAGCCATGAAGGTTATATCCTAGCTTGATGGTAATCTTGGAGATTCCATGAAGAAGGGAGGAGTCCCAGAGGATCGTAGGAGAGCAAATATCACCCCTATCTTCAAAAGGAGAAGAAAATTCAGACACATCATTCTTTTGTGTATACAGGGCAAGTATTTGTTGGACTTGAATAAGTATATCATCATTAATAGGCACCAGCAGTATGGGATTCCACAAATAATGCTACACTAACTGCATTCCCTTTTTTAAAAAAAGAATTATTATTTTAATAGATAAGGGAAATGCTATAGAGATAGTACATCTGGTCATTTAAAAGTCTTTGCAAATTCTCCCACAATATTCTCTGTCATAAAAAAGCACAAGATGTGCTAGAACAGGAGTATCCAATCTTGGCAAAGTTAAGACCTGTGGACTTCAATTCCCAGAGTTCCCCACCCAAAAAGTGCCTTATGACTGTTTTTCAGTAACAACCTTTGTAGTATCCCCAATGATCATGCAATAAAAATTCAGACGCTTGGCAACTGATTCATACTTATGACCATTGCAGTACGTTCTGACCCAAACCCTTTTCCAATAAAACAAACAATAACCAAAGGGAACAAAAATCTTTTAATGAGTCTTACAAATCCCTGGTTAAAAGGCTGCTGCAAACTAATTAACTTTGATAAGCACAAAACTGTGCAAGAAATGCCATGAATCACATGTAAAGGCCCTGTCACACTGCCCAACGGATGCAAAGCGTTAGTAAAAAGGACACAACGGACGAGAAAAATATTCCATCCGTTGTTATCCGCTCTCAAAAGGGGCAAAAATTTGCATAACCAGAGCGGATAACATGGAAAGGAACGGACGCGGGGAGGACGCAGAGCGGATGGAAAGCGGATGCGGAGCAGAAGCCCAGAGGATGGAAGCGGATGGCACATCCGCAGGGCTTCCGGGGGGCCTCAGCAAAGCAGACGCGGAACGGATACAGCGGATGCACAGCGGATGAAGCGGATGCAGAGCGGAAGCCTAGCGGATGCACAGCGGAAGATTAACGGATGTCGAGCGTTAATTGCGCATGCGGGGAGGATGCATTGCATAAGCCCCACGAATATAAGGGAAGCAGCTCGGAGCAGGTCACCATTCAGAGGAAAGACCTGCTGCCGGACGGATTGACAGCCTTGCCTGCCCTGCCTGCATGCAAGCCTTGCTGCCAGCCAGTCTGCCTGCCAGCCTTGGTGCCTGCTGCCTGCCAGCCTTGGTTCATGCCTGCCTGCAAGCCTTGGTGCCTGCCTTCCTGCCAGCCTTGGTTCATACCTTCCTGCAAGCCTTGGTTCATGCCTGCCTGCCAGCCTTGGTGCCTGCCTGCCTGCCAGCCTTCCTGCCAGCCTTGCTGTCTGCCTGCCTGCCTTGGTGCCAGCCTTCCTGCCAGCCTTGGTGCCTGCCTGCCTGCCTGCCTGCCAGCCAGCAACCCCACAACCATGGGGAAGAACAGAAAGCCTCAGCCATCTGCTGCCAGCCCTGGCAAGAGGGACAGGGCCACCATCCCACCCCCTGGCCCTCACTCTGGTTCTGCTGGGGCTTCTGTAGCACGGGCTCACTCTTCTGGGACTGGAGCTTCTGCTGCTTCTGCTTCTGGAGGAGCTGATAATGCGGGGGATCAGACAAGCACTCCAGCACCAGCCACCTCCACAGCACCTGGACCCTTCACCCCTGAGACTGAACGACCAAGTGGAGTGCCAGAGACTCATTTTTGTTTTATAGCTTGTTGTTAATAAAGTCTATCTTTGATAGACTTGCTTCATTTCTTTTTTTTAATAAAGTCTTGGTGAAAACTTTTAGAAATGGTTTAAGCCTTTGCAGGCTTGAGGGATGGGTTAAGATAGCAGTGGGATGGGCAGGGATACCTGTGGGATGTGTAATAGCTGTGGGATGGGTAAGGATACCTTTGGGATGGGTAATAGCTGTGGGATAGATAAACCTCCAGTGCAAGCATAGTGGGACTGTATGGTCCACCCTCCCAGGTGCCACACCTATGGCCCTTTATTATCAATAACAATGTAATCAATCATCCACACATGTCAACATAAAAACAACTCTTTATTAAATGCCCTGTTCATTGTAGGCCCACCCAACATACATGGCCCAATCTTATCAGTGTGATGAGACAGGCTGAAGGAAACATCCATTAATCATCTATCATCCTGTCTTGCCACTCTACTGCTCCAGCTGGGGAGTTGCACCAGTGTCTCAGGAGGTTGCGCTGCTTCTTCCCTTCATGTGAAGCTCTGTTGGGGCCTTGCACATCCTCAGTGTCTTTCAGGTTTTGCCCTTGTCTCTATTCCCCAGGCTCCATGTCCCCATTGCCTTGTTGGAGGTCCACGAGCCTGTTCTGCAAGACTGGGTAGCGGGTGCGCATGAGATTGTGCAGGATGCAGCAAGCTTCCATGATCCTCCTCACGGTCTCTGGGCGATGCTGCATGGTGGTGAGAAGTACCTGGAACCTGTTGGCCAGGATGCCAAAGGCGTTCTCCACCACCCGCCTTGCCCTGGTCATTGGGCAGGGGATCTGGATCTGGGAAGCCCACGATGAGGTTGCGTTCCAGCCCCTCCTTGAGGTCACTGGCGTTGTATACCTGGGCATCCGAAGATGAGCTGTTGCCTGAAGCATCGATGTACATGAACTTGTAGTCAGCATCAACCATGGCAAAGAGGATGATGCTGAAGAAGCCCTTGGAGTTGAAATAAGTGGACCCCGACTTGGCTGGAGCTTTGCAGGCCATGTGCTTGCCATCGATGGCTCCAACGGTGTGGGGGAAGTTCCACCTCTGATACCACTGCTCTGCAACTTTCTTCCATCCTTCTTCAGTGGAGGGGCACTGGAGGAGCTCCTCCAGGTATTCTTCGATGATGGCCTGCACCACTTCTCTGACCACAATGCTGATGGTGTTGTGTGGCACCCTCCAGCCGTACTGCATGCTCGTGTACGTGCTCCCTGAGGCCAGGTGGCACAGAGTGAGTGCCATCTTGAGCCCAGGTTCCAGGCTGGGCCGGAAGTTGGTGTTTGCCTTGGTCAACCTGGGTGTCAGCCGCTGCACATCTTCGTCAAACATGGCTGGAGGCATCCTCATGAAATTCCGGAATGCCCGAGTGTCTTCGTTCCTGAGCTCCACCATCAGCTTGTTGTACAGTCCGTACTCTGCTCTTTTGGCGATCCACCTTCGGACCCAGACGCTTCTTGGCCGCCTCCTTTTCTTCCCGTAGTAGAGTTCACAGAGCCTGTAGATGGCTTCGCACTGTTGCAGAAGGATGGTGGCTGCCAAAAGGACTTTGTTACGATCCACGGTGGACATGACTAGATGCTGTGGAAGAGCAAGAGTCAGATGAAGGCTGCAGAGGTCTGCACCGCAGGGCTGCTGGTCTGAAAGTGAGATCCAGGTGAGTTGCTCCCCCTTTTTATAGGCAGTATCGGTTTTCCCCTAGGTGTCCCTTTGCATCCTCTAGGCATCCTCTAGACATCCTTAATATCCAAGATAGGTCCCCTCTGCGAACGTTTTTTCCGTTTTAAATGCTTTGTTTCCGTTCTGCATCCGCTAGGCATCCATTTTGCATCCGTTCTGCGTCTGTTCCCCTTCCTCCCTGCGTCCGTTTACTGCTGGAGCGGATGGAGTTGCGCGGATGCGCAGCGGATGCCTAGCGGATATAGCGGATGCGTAACGGATGCAGAACAGATGCAGAACGGATGCCTAGTGGATGCAGTACGGACGCATTGGATACATTTTCCGCTCAAAAGTTTTGAGCAGCTCAAAACTTTCTGAGCGGATGAAACGTCAATAAACGGATGCTGGATGGATAGATAGGAAGCCAAACGGAGGCAGTGAGTACAGAACGGATGCATCGCGTTAATCAACGGATGACAAGTGTTTTTCTCCGTTTTACATCCTCTTTCCATCCGTTGGTGCAGTGTGACAGGGGCTTTAGAAATATTTCACAACACAAGAGTCTTCAAATACCAACTAAGATACTGCAATGTCCACGAGGCTGAGTTTCAAAACGTTTTTGCTTCTTACAAAGAACGTCTGATTCACAGCTGGCTTTTATCTTCTTGAAGAAGGGGCCATTACCTTGCAGCCTTACTCCCGAGTCGCCCGTGCTACTGCAGCTGCTCTTTCCTACAAGCAGCCCCGGGCGCATGCACACTGGGCACAGGTTCCTCGGGAACTTCCTCATCGCTGCTGCCCCCACAATCTCTGAAGCGAGCAGCCCATACCCTAATGGTCCTGGCCCCTCATCTGAGTCCTTGCTCTTCTCAGCCATCCGCATCTGCTGCCGACTAACCACACAACACAGTGTCTTGGGTTCATGTGATCCCCTTTTGTGACCTTCTGACAAGCAAAGTCAAAGGGGAAACCGGCTTCACTTAACAACTGTGTTACTAACTTACCAACTGCAGTGATTCACTTAACAACTGAGGCTAGAAAGGTTGTGTAAAATGGGGCAAAACTCCCTGAACAAATTTCTCACTTAACAGCAGAAATTTTGGGCTCAATTGTGGTTGTACATTGAGGACTACCTGTGATGCAATTTCATTTAATCGTATTATAATGAATTCCAATGTCTTTACTGATTGAGGGCCTCTATTAGCAAGGAAAGAGTTGCAGTGCCAAAGTGGTTGTGAATAATTGATACAGTATTTACAAAACAAATACTAAATCCAGCCACAGCTAATGAAAGTTAAAAAGCAGAAGCAGGTAGGACTTCATTGTAGTGATGTTTTTGAGGGTCTCTTTACCTATAACTTTTGTATGAACAAAAATAATGACGACAATGATGACCTGGCCATCGAAACTAAGCGATTATGGATGAAACATGTAACAGTGATACCCATTATCATCAGAGCACTTAGTACTGTGTCCAAGAATTTTGCAAAATACATCAAGAAGTTGCAGCTTCCTGCTGTAGCCCCAGCGGAGCTGCAAAAAACCGCGCTATTCGGAACAACATACATTTTAAGAAGATACTTGGTTGATACCTAGGATGCTGGTAGCAACCTGTATCAACCATCAGTACCAGTCTGTCAGGCGGAGCTCCATTCAAAATCCAGGAAAGAAATACTTAGACTCTTTAGTTTAGAGAAAAGATATCTTTTACTGAAAGTGAAGTGGTAGCAACCAAAGAATTCTGAATCTGAGAATTTAGGCGCGCAATTCACATATAGAAAATGATGGAAATGTTCCCACCCCCAATAGTTCAACTGACACTTCCAATTAGAAGTTGTGGATATGATCATGTGGCATCTTCAGGTGATGATGAGGCCTCTGTCCGTTGACCTTGGCATAGTTTGATAACGGGTTGCAGTTGCGCAGAGAGAGAAGAAAGCTAAGCGAGAAATAGAAACCTAACTCTATTTTATGCTCCCCCCTTCCATTTATACATCAGACGAATGTAACTCCTCCAGCTCACTTCCCCAGCTATTCCTACCTCCCTTTTCCACCCCCCCGTTACTTATGGCAGTTGAAAAGATGCAAAGCAATAGCAGAAGATCTTGAAGACTGACACAGTCAATGATATTTGTAACACATTTTAAAATGTTCAGTTGACTGAGTTCCATGTTTAATGAATAAAATAATAATAATAATAACAACGCCATAATCGAGTTGCTAAAATCATTCACTGGAAACTGTGCCAAAAGTTTGGATTTGAGTATCGTAACAACTACTGGGAACATCAGGTTGAGAAGGTTCTGGACAATGAAAAAGTCAAGATCTTGTGGGACTTCAGAATTTAGACTGACAGGCACTTGACCCACAACACACCTGACATAACAATAGTTGAAAAGAAAAGGGTTTGATTTACTGACATTGCAATAACTGATGATGCACGAATTGAAGACACACAACAAGAAAAAAATACAAAGTATTGGGACTTACAAATTGAAGTTGAGAGAGGTTGGAAAAAGAAATTGTGTGTTATCCCAATTGTAATTGGAGCCCTTGGAGCAATACCTAAAGGGCTGCTTCACTATTTGGAAATCCTGAATTTATCAGACTTATATACACTGATTCTACAAAAAAACCCCTCCCCTACTTGGAACAGCTTATATCCTCCGACACCACCTGAACAGTTCAATTCCTAGGTCCTTGGTTAGGACTCAAGCTGTTGAGTCCTAACCAACAAGCTGTTGAGTACTACCAATCAGCCCTAAAGGCTGTGAATCTCACTGAAGATTAAATAATGATAATGATAATAATGATGACAATGATGATGTTCCACAAGGAAAGCTGTTGTACAAGAACAAAAGGAAATGAATAATCTATCTATGAACTCTAGACTTACTTTAAAAAAATAAAAATAAGAATACAGTTCTTGTCCATACACTGCTAATTTTGTGAAGCTAAATTTACACTATAAAAACCACCAAAAATAATACTAAAATTGCTTTAGAATGATACCGTAAGGAATGTAAACATTCTGAAATTAGTAGATATCGTGCATACATTGTAGCGCCTCTCCCTCGTGAAAAAAAACCCAGTGTTTAGCACCATAGCGGGAAAAAAAAGATTAGAGAGATAACGCATCTCCAGTAATGTTACCGGTACTATTTTTTGGGTAACTCCAAAGCGGGGAAACCTGTTACAATACTAACAGGCTATAGATAGGATGGCATAATGGTGAACTATTTTGTGATCCTTAAGAATCAAAATCAGAACGCAGCTGGAAGGGACCTTGGAGATCCAGTCCCTTTTATGTAGGTGATCCTAAACCATTTCATACAAGTGACTGTCCAGTCTCTTCTTAAAAACCTCTAGTGATGAAGCACCCACAACGTCTGAAGGCAAACTGTTCCACTGGTTAATTGTCCTCACTGTTAGGAAGTTTCTCCTCAATTCCAGGTTGTTTCTCTCTTCAATTAATTTCCAACAATTGTTTCTTGCCCTTCCCTCTGGTGCTTTGGAGAGTAATTCGACCCCCTCTTCTTTGAGGCAGCCCCTCAAATACTGAAATACTGCTATCATGTTCCCCCTAGTCTTTATTTTCTCTAGACTTTGCCAAACCCAAATCCTGCAACCATTCTTTGTATGTTTTAGTCTCCAGGACTTTAATTATCTTAGTTACTCTTCTTTGCACTTTCTCCAAAGTCTCAACATCTTTTCTGTAATGTGATGACAAAAATTGGATGTTGCTGAACCCTAACTAACCATATCCCTCAAGTGCTGGAAAGAATGTGGAATGAGCCAAGGAATAAGCCAGAGCAAGACCTTGCAGGTAATCCTCGCTTAAGAACCAGTCACTTAACCGTTCAAAGTTACAATAGACCCTCCAAAACCTACTGATGACCTGGTTCCAGAATTCCAATGTTGGCACCCTGTTGATGATCCAGGACTAGATTTCAGGCATTTAGCAACCATCTTTATAACAGGTGGAAGCATTCAGAGGTCATACGACTGCAATTTACGATATGTATATAGTGCCCATGGGCATTGTTTTTTATCAGAAATTCACTCCCAAAACCAGAAACTTGCAAAATGTATGTATGTATGTATATATGACTCTACATCTATATCTATCTATCTATCTATCTATCTATCTATCTATCTATCTATCTAT
>BLBF01000002.1:15194090-15206557 GCA_015471245.1 Laticauda colubrina
TATCTATCTATCTATCTATCTATCTATCTATCTATCTATCTATCTATCTATCTATCTATCTATCTAAATATGTGTGTGTGTGTTTTCGTAGATTTTCACAGGTACAGGTATGCGGGTCTTGGCATATTTGGGTCTTTTCCTGTGTAAGGCTGAGAGCATCTTGGCCAAGATGCTCTCAACCTTACACGGGAAAAGACCCGAACGCGCCAAGACCAGCATGAGTATGTGTGTGTGTGTATTGCAAGTTTCTGGTTTGGGGGGTGAATTTCTGGTAAAAAACAATGTCCATAGGCACAAATGATCGTGGAAAAGTCATAAAATCCGATTATGGGTGCTTTGACATATCACAGTCATGATTTATGATGAAAATTCCACGGTCCAAGTCAAGGACTACCTGTAATTCTAATTTGTCTTCTAAGGAAAAAATATTTTGTGATTGGCCCTAAAATTATGGAAGCCATTTTAAGGAGGGTTTCTCCTTCTCAAAATTCCAAATGTATCATTATCCTAGAACAGTGATCATCGTCACGTGCCTGCAGCCATAATGCAATGCATGCATGACCCTGTGCCCCCTATGCATGTGTGCATGACCCCTCCATGCTCCCCTGTGCATGTGTGCATGCCCCCCCCACACCTCTGCACATGTGCATGCATCTCCCACATGTACCCCACCCCACACACATGCGCAGCAGATATCCGACAATCAGTTGGTTGGCAGGAGGCATGAGCGCATGCACAGTGAACCTGATCTGGGGCGAGGGCTCGTGTGCCAACAGAGATGGCTCTGCATGCCACTTCTGGCACACGTGTCATAGGTTCACTATCTAGAACAACCTGTGGACTCCTGGCTGACTCAGGGATTCTGGGAGTTGAAGTCCACAGGTCATATAGTATCCATAGTTGGCCAACCCTGGCCTAGAAAGATGCCTCCCTCTGGCCTGAGAAGCAACCATTCACCGGGATATTAAGCAGTGTTATTTTTCAAACTCAATTCCAGGCATTCAACTAGAAATGGATTTTTTTGGCATACAGACCTCTGTTGAGCTTTTATTATTTTGATAACAAAGCTTTGAACTGCCAAATTGAGGATTCTGCAGTTAATTTAACGAGGTGTCATAATTCTTGCAGTAGCACAGTGTTGCTGAAAGAGAGATTAAGGTATCTGAAGAGCATAGCTTGTTCTCACAGTGTGACCTGCTGGTGGTTAAGACCTTGTTTCCCCTCCTGGTTTTTTTTTTCTTTGCTTCAAAGAGAGCAGAAGATCTATATGTATTAAAACAGATAAATGTGTGTGTTCCAGTATAACTCTGGAATGCCTTGAGAAATTTCGACCAAACTTGGTACACAAGTTCAAACTGGAGACAAACAGTATGGGGGTAAGACCACCCTAACACTCTTAGGGGAGGGGGGTTGCACCTTAAAATGGCTTCTACTGTACAGCACAGTGGACTTGTCATGGTAACAGCTTCACAGTACTCCAGTACTCCACAAGGGGACTCCCTCTCTGACCTCCAAGGAAACATCAGGCGATTGGCCATGTGCAATCAAAAAAAATGAAACACCAGCATAGACAAGAAACCCCCAAGAGGAATAGAGGACTTATGATGTTGAGTAAGACACAGTACAACAGAGTAAGTCCTGACTACATGATTTTCCTGTCTAATACATGATTAGGATAAATACCTGGGCAAACACCAGGTTATCACCTAGTTTAAAATAAAATGCAAATCATCCACAAACAGGTTTGTTCAGCAAGGAGTCTCATTTTAGTGGGAAGAGGGTCTTGTTTAAATAACTGGCCAGAAAGGGACTGAATGCAGCCCCTCACTCAGGGAACAGCAGCCCCTGAAGATAAAAACAGTAAACATTTGACAATGCAGACTGCTGACCTTAAAACAAGAAATCAATTCACTTTCTCAGCTCACTTAAATGGGTTTCTTTTAATACTCTGAAATCATGGCAGTGCCGTGATATACAAACATACAAACTCAATACAGAAGCCTGATGATGGCAGATGAGATTCTGCTGAAACATTGCTACAACTTTAAAAGCACTACAATGACGTGGGATAATACCCGTAGGAAGCTGAACAGCACACATGTAAGTACCCGCGAAATTTAATTTTTTAAATTATTTTTTTATAATTTTTTCTGTTTGAAAAGGAGTGTGTTGGCAAATGTTCACACAATGATCTCTCCTCGAAGCAGACCAGCAGCCTATAAACTGTGGTTAATGGGCTTAGACATTTGCTAAAAAGGAAACCATTAATAAAAGCAGGAGGGAAAAAGTTACCGAGAGTCTGCCACGAACTGGGCTGCCACAAACACCCACTGTTAAGAATCTGCTTTTAAATAATCTCAGAAAGGGATTAACGATGGGAGAGCTACCAGTTCCAGAGGCCTGCAAAGCTTAGAGATTGGCTGTCAAAAGCCATACATACAGTTTATCAACTCAAAGAGTTCAAAACCACTGCATAACATTCAAAGAAATTGGGATGGCACAGTTTTGTTCAGGGGTGGGCTTCAAAAATTTCAGCAACCAGTTCTCTGCCCGGTTGCTGGCTGGGTGTGGCCCAGCCGGCCTCCTGCACCACAGTGGGAGGGAGGAGGGGCATTTTCGCCCTCCCTGGGAGCCTTCTCCAGGCTCCGGAGGCCAGAAACGGGCCCAATTCCAGCTTCCAAAGCCTCTGGGATACCAGTTTTTTTGCCCTCCCCAGACTCCACGTGGGCTCTGTACTTACTTGGCATCCAAAACGGGCCACGTGGGGACTTTTGGGAGAGGCGGGTGGGCTTTACGGGTTTGCCGAACTGGGCAAAACCTTATCTGGAGGATCGCCCAAACCTGTGCGAACCCATAGCAGCCCACCCCTGGTTTTGTTGCTTGAGAAGACTTGCAGTCTTTCAGTCGTTTGTTTAGTGACCGTTCAAAGTTACAACGGTACTGAAAAAAAATGACTTTATGACAGGTTCCCTTACAACCATTATAGGATCCTCATGGTCACATGATAAAAATTTGAGTGCTTGGCAACCAGCATGTATAACAACTCTAAAAGACCAGAGAAATATTTCTGTCGGAACCCTGACCATGTATTTACGAGGGTTGTAGCATCCCTGGGGTCATGCGATCACCATTTTGCAAGCTTCCCAGTGGTTTCTGACAGACAAACTCAAGGGGGTGGGTGGGAGAGATTTGCTTTAGAACTGTATGATTCACTTTATAACTGCAGTGATTTGGTTAACAACCTTGGCAAAACAGATTATAAAACTGGGTATGACTTGCTTAACAACTGACTTGCTTAGCAATGGAAAATCTGGTCCCCCATTATGGTCATAAGTTTATGGGAGGACTACATTTATGGGAGGTTTTTTTTCACTCATCGGTAGGGCTAAATGGCTAAAAGCTGTCTTGCTATCCAATGGACAGGAGGGAGTTACACTCTGCACCATTGACAAATGGTGCTTTATCAATGTAAAAAAAGATGTTGAGACTCTACAACAGGGGTGTCAAACTCGAGGCCCGTGGCCCGGATGCATCATGTGCTGGCCCTACCCCACCTGGTTTAGTGAAAAAAGTCCCTTTATGTCATGTGACGACGCTGTGATGACACAAGTTTGACAACCCTGCTCTACAAGGAATACAGAGAAGAGCAACAAAGATGATTAAGGTACCGGAGGCCAAAATATATAAAGAACAGTTGCTGGAACTGGGTATGTCTAGTTTGATGAAAAGAAGGACGAGAGGTGACATGAGAGCAGTGTTCCAGTATCTCAGGGGCTGCCACAAAGAAGAGGGAGTCAAGCTATTCTCCGAAGCACCTGAGGGCAGGACAAGAAGCAATGGGTAGAAACTAATCGAGGAGAGAAGCAACTTAGAACTAAGGATAAATTTCCTGACTGTTAGAACAATTAACCAGTGGAACAACTTGCCTCCAGAAGTTGTGAATCCTCCAACACTGGAAGTTTCTAAGAAGAGACTGGACAACCATTTCTCTGAAATGGCAAAAGATTTCCTGCCTGGACAAGGAATTGGACTAGAAGACCTCCAAAGTCCCTTCCAATTCTGTTATTCTGTTATGTTCAGGTACAACCTCGGTTTCACTTCCATGCACTGTGCTTTATTACATTAAATTAAGGTCTTAAAGAGTATTTCTCACCCCTGTTAAGCTCTCTGGTGCCTACTTAAAGTCATTCTTTTCCAAACACCCTTCTCAAGAGTGTCTTTGCTACAACTTGGAAACGAATGGTGTGAAAGGAATCCCAGCAACTACTTCCCAGCCAACATTTTCAAAATACACTACCAGTGGAGATCTCTATTGTCTTTCCAACTGCTTTCCTACGTACCAGCAGCTTGGCAGTTCTTTGCACTGGTAATGGAGAAGTTTGCAACTATTGGTTTGCACAACAGACTCCTAATAATGTACTTTCAGGGTGTTTTCTTCTTCTCTAGAGAAAGATGAGGCTTTTTATTCCAGAGAAAACTTGAGAAGCTGGAAACTGGCCCCTACTATATACTTCCACTGCACGTCCCCTAAAGCCATGATGTCTTTTTCACAGAGCCCCCAAGATCACAGATCTTCAAATAACAGCAGTGCAATTTCCCACTTTTAAAAAGAAAGCAGTTAGTTACTACTTTGTATAAGCCTTTAGCAGGCTTTAACTTGAGAAACAAGGTGTGAAATAGCCCAAGCTAACAATCTTTTTTCATCCTGGAACACTCACTTGCATTTCCAAAATAAATTATATACAAGTATTCCTTGATTTACGACCACAATGGAGCCCTGATATTCAGTGAGACAGTTGAGTGAATTTTGCCCCTCTTTATGACCTTTCTTACCACAGTTGTTAAGCGAATCACTGCAGTTGTTGAATTAGGTTGTTAAGTGAATCTGGCTTCCCCATTGACTTTGCTTGTCAGAAGGTCACAACCCCAGAAAGCTGCAACTGTCATAAATAGGAGTCAGTTGCCCAAAATCTGAATTTTGATCACATGAGCATGAGGATGCCATAACAGTTCTTAAGTGTGAAAAACAGTCATGTCGCTTTTTTCAGTGCCGTTTTAACTTCAAATGATCATTAAACAAATTGTTATAAGTTGAAAGTATATGTATATGTTGTGGTCCACTGGCGGCCGGCGGAGCTGGCAGCAGAGTTGGACAGTGGGGAGGAACAGGGGCCAGTCCTGGGGTCTGGGGAGGACTCAGACGAGGGATCTGCATCCGACACAGAGATGGGGCCAGGACCATCTGAGAGTTATGTGCTGACTCTGGGGCCTCCAGAATCTGATATCAGTGAGACAGAAGAACAGGGGGAGCCTGTTCCCAGTGTGCGTTTGCACAGAACTGCCAGAGGACAAGGAGAGTTAAGACAAAAGGGGCAACTCAGAAGTAAGGCTTGGAGATGATTGTCCCCTCCCATAAGACATAAAGAAGGAGCAAAGGGACAAGAGCCTTTGCAGGAAGCAACTTTGTTCGTTCTGATCGGTTTAACCTCTGAAGCTCCATGTTGACTTTGTGCTCCGTTTGGCCTTGTACAGCTAATTTGGCAATTTAGTCATTGGCAGCACTTCAAGGGAGATAAAGGTGGGTACTTATCAACCTTATCACGAAAAGACTGTGGCAGACTTATTTTTGTTGGACCATTCACAAACTATACATTATGGGCTGTGAATGAATATAATTCACACCCATTGAAATAAAATGAGGGTTTTTGGGACTAAGCATGTGACTGTTACTGTCTCAGGAAGCCTTGGTCAGAACAGTGTATCAGTCAACATGTTCTCATGACAATTCTTCTCATCTCTATGGCCTCCCCGCCTCATCTGCCACAACTAGGCAGGTGGGTAATAATCCCGAGGAACACAATTTGCAGGAAGTATGGGAATACAGAGGTAAGGAAAACATTCCTTCCTGCGTAACCATGTGCAACCTGCTTGTTTGATCTATTTTTTCCAGGCTCGCCAACAAAAATTACTGAAATGTCATCTTTTGAAACCTCGCTTTTTTACAAATGTTCTGTTCAACTGCCCTAAATAGGGAAGAGGAAACTTTTTAGAAACCTGAAACTAATTTTCAGCAAGCTTATGTGGGTCAGCCTTTCTACCGAGTCAGGGGCAAAGAACTCTGTTTTTAAGTGGGATCAGAGCCCATAGGCACATCCGTCACTGCTTAGTTATATTCATGAGACCTAATTTAACCACGTGTCCCCTGCTGTGTTTCCAATTTGGAACAACTCGTTTCGTAGCTGCAGTTTGCATTGAGTTTCAGGCAGATGGCAGGCCCTCTGTGCTCAAAGTAGGGCTGGCTAATTTGGAACTATTTGCTGCCTCTGAATTTACCTATGGTAACAAAATATGGAGGCAAAATGGTTGATTTAATATCTTATTATGGTCGTTAATAGTATTTTTATGCTACATGCAAACTGGACTAATGTCTTGAAATGCATGTTACTTAGGAGAAAAGGCAAATGGTGTAAACATCTTTGACATTTGATCTTCCAAAAGTTTTTGAGGATATCTCCCGATCTTCTGATCTTAAGAATTCTCTCCTACAGTTCACAATTAATTTTACTGCTTGATTTATGTGTGTGAGTTTGCCCTAGTATAAGATGCACTTAGGATTTATGTGATTATAAATTTGCTCATATTTTTTTTTTTTGCCTTGTATGGTGCATCCTCTACATCTCCTCCGTGTGTGTGTGTGCCTGCGCACGTGTGCGTGGGTGTGTAAGAGAGTGGGGGGAAGGCCCTATAAAAATGGCTCTTCCTTCTAATTTAAAAGATGCATTAAGACACACAATATATGAGATAGAGATCAATAAAGATAGATAGATAGATAGATAGATAGATAGATAGATAGATAGAGATAGAGATAGAGATAGAGATAGAGAGAGAGAGAGAGAGAGAGAAAGAGAGAGAGAGAGAGAGAGAGAGAAAGATGGAGAGAGAGAGAGATCCAGAGAGTAAGAGTAAGTATTTGGACATTTGTATGCAATTAGTACCTTCTCAGGTCATTTCACTTATTTTCCCAAAAGATGGGGAAGAATGGCACTTTGGACATGAGGATTCTGACTAGGCAATTGTCAGAGCAAAAGAGCCCTCCCTATTCCTCTCCCCCCAGTGCTAATTAAATCAGCAAGATCCTTGAAAACAAGCAAAAAGCGTGAACCTTCATGCCCTATATATCACTGCTTATTGGCTGTGTTAATATTCTAAGGTATCACAGACCTAGTTAAATATCAATAGGCATCTTAAAAGCATGAAAAAGCATGCTGGCCCTCTCTGATAAGCATATAAGAACCTCTTAGACAGGTGAATGACTGTAGTCTTTCTCAAACATTTCTTTGATGGCACGTCTATTTGTTTATTCCATCCACCCACCCACCAGTAGTGGGTTCCTACCTTGGTTGCTACCAGTTCGATGGGTGATTGCATGCGTGCCTCTAATGCGCATGCGCCCCTAACGCACCAATCAGCTGAGGATGAAGAAACAAAAAGCTCCCGCCCGCCCATGCACTTGTCGCTTCTTTTATCCTCTCAGCTGATCATCAGAAGAACTGGTTTGGTGGAACCAGTAGTGTTTTTTACTATCAGTTCGGCCGAACCCGTAGCTATTTTTTACAACTGGTTTGGCTGAACCGGGCCAAACCCTTAGCATACCACCACTGCCTCCCACCCATCCATCTAATTTATATAGCTTCTTTTCTTGCAAAACAAGAGATTGTAACTTTAGCTACCCAGGTTAAAATTCAACAAGAAGTTAAAACAATCAATCCATGCCTAAAATCACCATAATGATTAACAATGAAAACACACACAAAAAAAACTGAATTGAGTTAAAAAATAGATGAAGGGATATCAGCAATTGTGGAGCTATCTCACAAGCTCATATTTACATTCCTGGATTGCAAATGTGTACTTTACACAGCCTGCCCTTCAGGAAGCCCATTCTCTTTCATTAAACAAGACCCGAAACCATGTTTGATCGTGTGAAGGGCCATTTTGTCCCCTTCTCCTTCCTCACCAACAATCCTTTGATGGAACCAACCAAAGTAGAAATCCAAGACCTCTCTAGCTATACATTAATCAATAGGGAAGTGTTTCCCTCTCTATAAGACAGTCATGGATGTGACCTTGAGAGGGAAATAAATCAGACATTATAACAGCTAAACAAAAAGGATGAAAGCATTAGTTAGATCCTGGAAAGGAAAATAGCACCAAGAAGAGACTGACTCCTTCCTCACTTGCTCACTTGGATTGCAAGATTCTGTGGCTGATCTGATCTAAATTGAGTTCTAGTCGATTCCTGATCTGGCCTATCTTGTAGGGTTGACACTCTAAAAATACAAAGCCAGAACAGAGATGCTCAACTTTTTGCAAGCTGAAAACACTATATTAAGGGTGACACGCTTGGGATTGAACCCATCAAAGCGAAAGGTGCCAAGACTGTTTAATTATAATTAGGTGAATATCATGATTCCCACTTAATTATGTTTTTCTGCTAATGACATCCAAAACCATCTGGCAGTAATCTTTGGGGTGGTGTAGGGACCAACCTCAAATTTGTAAAGGGAAGGGAGCCTCAAAGCTCCCATCTGAACATTCCTGAGGAAGAAAAGGGGACATTCAAAACGGATAAAAAAAGTAATTATTCTTCATAAAGTTCCCAAATATCTGTGGAATTTGCTACTATGGTATAGGATGTACTGATGGCAGTACATCCTATACCAGTGGTGGCAAACCTTTTTCAGCTCCCTTGCTGATAATTGCGCATGCGCTCGTGTGCCAGCATCCAGAAGGCAATACGTGCTGGCCTTCCCACACCCCGTGCATATGCATTGTGATTCCCCCACTGTGCGCCATGCATCTCTGTGCATGTGCACGTGATCACCCTGCGTGCCATCCATCTGTGCATGCACCTGTGACCCCCAGCATCCACTGCACATCTCTGCATGCGCATGTGTCTCCCACGCACCCCCATGCATGCGCGCCAGATTCCTGACAATCAGCTGTCGGGTAGCGGCGGTACGTGTGCATGCGCAGTGGGGGTCTTCCGGGTGAGCTCTCGCATGCTGGGGGAATGGCTCTGCGTGCCACTTCGGGCATGTATGGCATAGGTTTGCCAACACGGTTGTATACCATAGTATACCAAACTGAATGGTTTTAAGAATGGAGTTGAGATGTTCACAACGGGTAACAAAATCGAGTAAATTACTTCTAAATCTGGATTGAAGAGCTGTGGACAAACACTAGGTGACAGCAAGAAGATACTGAAAATATTAGCTCTTTTGCTTCCATCTATGATGATCCAGACTTTGCAGTCCAGTTCTTACAGTCCGAATCAATAGCTACCGTATTAGTCAGGATGGCAATATCTTGGGTGACAAAAGTGTATTCATCTCAATTTTAATTGCTTGGTTAGAAACAATTATAACATGAATGTATGGTAACGGGTGCTTGGGCCTTTCTGTAGCTTTTCAGTAGCATCTGGTTAGCCAGTATAAGACCCTAATTCTGAAAGATCAGAGAATCAAATAATTAGAGGAGTCGTTCAGACCAACCCTATTCCATGAAGGAATCCAAATCTACTATAACTGAAGAATTCTGGGATGAAAAAAGAAGATGCACTGGTCTTTTTTGTGAGCATCCCTTCAAGTATTTGAAGAGTGTGGCATTTCCCATTTCCCTTGCTCTTCTCCAACATCAACTTTCTCATTTTTTTCAGTCTCTGATCTAATAAGTTTCCAGTCCCTGATCTCTAAACTTCTTTCAGTTTCAAGTATGGTGGCCTGACCAGAACACAATACTTGACATATTGACTGCCCAACACAGAAGAAAATAGAGCTATCATTTTACACAGACCCAAAAGATCTGTTTTTACATCCACAGGCTCGGGCTGAATAGCTGTTTATGTCACTATACATTTTTTTAACATCACTCAACATCTTTTTTCATTTGCTGATGTAGATCCTGTTCTTTAAGCTGCTCATGGTTTATCTGGTTCTCTTAAAAGACGAAACTGCACCGAAGCTGATTTTTACAAAAGCAGGTACAAGATTTCAAGTAAATAATTAAAAATGAGCAAACTTATCTACACTGTGTTCTTGCTCCGTCTTTTTAGCCGCAGGTGGTAACAGAGAAGGAACAGGGTCAAAATATATTACGTATCACTTTTACTGTAATTATATAAGGATAGTTATACACTTATTTCTAATTACTTCCTTCCTTATTCATTGTGAATAACAAAACATCCTGAAGTACTTACATCAAAGATTCTTTAAAATTTAAAAAAAAACTTGAAAAGCAGCTAAAATTTTATTAAGTTATATCCCACCGTAATGAGATTAGAATGGGAAAATGTTTGAAAAGGTTAAAAACAAAAAAAAAAGGGTGTACAACAGGATGTTGAGTAGCTATTTATTTTCAACAAATAGAAAATTCAGGAGCTGACAATCAATTCCTAAGAGTGCTAAAGTCACTCCTAGATCTAGAACCATCTGAGATTATGTAAAAAAAAACACTCCAATATGTCTAGAAGGTACCAAGATGGAGATACCACAATGGGTTGGGGATTACGGGGTTGGGGAATACTTCTTGAGCATCCTGAATTGGAAAAGGTTGGATCCTGAATTACAGAATGAACAAAAAGGGTTTGGGAATCAATTAGTCCAACCCTTGGTTAGTATAGAAAACTGTGACATCCTGATTCACTCTTTTGAAAACTCCCAATCCTAGACATGTAGGATATTGTGCATGGCCCAGCTGGCATAATCTGCAGCTTGAACTGCTTTTAATTACCTCCTCCAGATATCATTCTCCACAAATAGATCCATCTCTCTTTTGCCCCTTGTGTTGACTGCAATCACATACTGTTGGCCATCTGTTTTTTTAAACCTGCCCACCCCCTATATCTATTCTTCATAAAGCATGGTTTCCAGATCTCTTTTCATCCAAACTCTTCCTCTGAACCCATTCACACATCTCCACACTTCCTAGGTGCAGAACTGGACACAACACTCCAAGGGTGATCAAATCAACAGAGTCACGTTGACACGATTACTTCTCATGAGTCAGGTGCAACCCTTCTCTTCATTGTAGCCTAAGAACTCACTGGCCTTCTAGCTGCTACAACCCCGAGTTTCCTTATGTTCATCTAAATCAGGGGTCTTCAAACTTGACAGCTTTAAGACTTATGGACTTCAACTCCCACAATTCCTCCTCCAGTCGTGTTAGCTCAGGAATTCTGGGAGTTGAAGTCCACAAGTCATAAACTTGCCAAGTTTGAAGACCCTTGATCTAAATCCTTCTCACAACCAAACTCCAAGCCACTCTTCCCAGTCTGTATTTGTATGTTTAATTATGTCCTCTACGATGGTAGCTATTTCCCTTAGCTTGAGGTCTCTTCAAGCGCCATAAACATTCCTGCTCTATCCTCTAGGTCAGTGTTTCTCAACCTTTGCAACTTTAAAATGTGTGAACTTCAAGTCCCAGAATTCCCCAGCCAGCTTATTCTGGAGAATTCTGAGAGTTGAAGTCCACACATTTTAAAGTTGCAAAGGTTGAGAAACTCTCTTGGTTCTTTATGAAGAGGCTGAATAAAACTAGAATCACTTGACAAGGCAACATATAGATTTAATAAAATAAAATAAAGTAGTAAAATAAAACCAAACACTTTGCCAATACTGGAGAGATGGGAGATGCTATGGTACAACATATTTCTCTTCAGAACAATGTACAATCAATTCAATGAAATACAGATTACTACTATATAAAGCATTGTAAAAACTACATGACTGGACTACATCTGACCACATATATATGACTAGCTTGATACCCGTGCTTCGCTGCAGAACTATGTGGCTGGGCTTAGGTTTTAGGGAGGAAAATAAGAAAAAAAAATCTGCCTCTGCCTACCAGCATCCATCAGTATTCATAAGGCTAGTGTTCTGTCAGTATGTGAGAGAATTGAGGGCTGTTTGGAAACTGAAAGAGTATTTGCTGTGGGAGCAAGGAAGGCTGGGCATGGCTTAGTTCAACTGTTCTGTACTAAAGCTACTTGGTATTATGAAACTAAAACTGAAACGTCTCTCCTCTGCTTGTGTTTTGCATTTGGAACAGTTCAGGTGGGGAGAGGGAGTAGAACTCCTTAACATCAGACCATGTTAATAATAATATACGAAGTACTAATGATCTGATGGTCAGTTTGAAAAATCCTTTCTTCGTGAGCACCTAGAAGCCAAGAGGAACATACATGCCAAATTTCAAGTTTGTAGGCTTTACGGTTCTGGAGATTTTGTGATGATGCATGAGTGGTATTTCACTTTTATTCATATAGATTTACAATTAGATCCACAAATTGCATCCGTCTGTTTGCTAACTCATGACCATTGACTAAACCAAGATTGGTTGCCTGCACATACTAAATGATAAACCATAGCTTCCAAATCTCATTAGCTGCATTTATATAACGTGAT
>BLBF01000002.1:15217353-15240371 GCA_015471245.1 Laticauda colubrina
TCTTTCTTTCTTTCTTTCTTTCTTTCTTTCTTTCTTTCTTTCTTTCTTTCTTTCTCTTTCTTTCCTTTCTTTCTCCCTTCCCTTCTTCCTCCCTCCCTTCCCCTATCATTTTCTTACAAATCTCTAATATACTCCTTCCAGCATTCTCATAGTTCATTTCATCCCATTTATCTTTATTTTTAATTTCACTTGTTGCTGGCTTTTTGTTGTCATCAACTTCCCGAGCAATTTTTTGTTTTTATTTTCATCAGAATTGCTGTGCATTTTCTTTACCTTGTTCAACCTTGACCATTCCTTGCTCTCTTTGGCAATGTTCTTTGCAAAAACCCCTTTTCCATTCTCCAGCAGGGTTTTTCAAGCCATAGCTTGGATCTCCTGAAGGAGAAGGCAGTAGCAGTAACAGAGTCGGAAGGGGCTTGGAAGTCATCTAATCCAACCCCTGCTCATGCAGGAGACCTATACTATTTCTGACAAATGGTTGTCCAGTCTCTTCTTTAAAAGCCTCCAGTGATGGAATACCCATAAAATACAGAGGCAATTTGTTCCACTGACTGATTGTTCTCACTGTTAGGAATTTTGACCTTAGCTCTAGGTTGCTTTTCTCCTTCATTAGTTTCTGTTATATGTACAGAATAACCCTTGAGTAACAAGGATATGCACATGGAAACTATGAGAGTAATTATGAATAATTATTCAGCCATAACATGAGTTAAAAGTTATTCTAAGAAATAGCACAGTCCAATAAACAATCCAGGTTATATATGTTTTACAATCCAAAGAATATCCAATCACAAAGTCTTCTTACCAGTTGCCTTTGTCATTTACAGTAAACAAAAATATCAAAGTATAAGCACAGCATAAATACAACAGAGAACCTTAGATAGCAACATAATGTCAGAGAGACAGAATGTCAGAGAGAGTAAGTTATGATCTCTAGCTCCCTCTTATGGCAATTCGCAACACAACCAACCAATTGGAATATGGTCAACACAGTGACTTTGTCTTAAAGCTACAAACATACATTGTTGGTTTATATATTGCCAGCCCAACTAATTGGTGGACAGATTACTAACAATTTCCATCCTTGTCCTGCCTTCAGGTATTTCGATAAATAAGTTGCCCCACTCTTCCTTGTGGCAGCCTCTCAGATATTGGAACACTACTATCATGTCACCCCCTGCTCCTTCTTTTCACGAGACTAGACATATCCAGTTTTTGTAACAGCTCTTCGTAGGTTTTAGCCTCCAGTCCCCTAATCATCTTTGTTGTTCTTGATGCATCTCAGGACAATAGTTTTTGAATCAACATACCCCAGATGGGCTAACTTACAGAAAATGTCCAAAATCCAAGACCAATCACTCCTGTGGGACTGAAATTTGGTAAGTTTGTGATCGCTTCAGTATTGTCATGCTGCCACAATCAGCTGTGACCATGTGATTATCATTTCCAATGTGCTTTGCTGGCTTCCTACAAGGAAACTCAATGGGGAAGCCAGCAGGAAATTGCAGTCACCTCCCATTTATTCCCACTGATTTTTTTGCCCAGATGTGCTCGTTCTTTTTCTCTGTTTAGGTACAGAAGTATCTCTGAAACATGACTCAATGGGTCACGGGTTGTATAGCATGTTCTAAAAATGGAAAAATCTGCTGTGTAAACAGAATCAGAAACTAGCTACCCTGTTCTAGCCTAAAAAAAAAAAGGTAAACAATAATTTCTCAAGTTTGGCAATTTTAAGAAGTGTGGATTTCATCTCCCAGAATTCCTCAGCCACCAAGGCTAGCTGGGGAATTCTGAGAATTGAAGTCCACACATCTTAAACAGTGGGATTCAATTTTTTTTACTACCGGTTCTGTGGGCGTGGCTTGGTGGGCGTGGCAGGGGAAGGATGTTGTAAAGTCTCCATTCAGAGGTGGTATTTTCCAGTTCTCCGAACTACTCAAAATTTCCACCACTGATTCTCCAGAACTGGTCAAAACCTGCTGAATATCACCTCTGGCTTGCGTCCTCACACACACATGCACACGTGTCTGCCCTTCCCACAAAACTATCTCCTTCTCCCCTCCACCCCCATTCCGGGCCATCAACTCAGAAAAAATGGGAACTCTGGCTTAGATAATTTAGATAGTTAAAGATGATAGGTAGGTAGGTAGGAAGGTATGTAGATTGTAGGTAGGTAGATAGATATTGATAGATATTATAGAGTTGCCAAACTTGAGAAAAACACTGGAATGGAATGAAATGGAATAGAATAGAATAGAATTCTTTTATTGGCCAAGTGCGATTGGACACACAAGGAATTTGTCTTGGTGCAAATGCTTTCAGTGTACATAAAAGAAAAAATATATTCATCAGGAGTCAAGAATCATAAGGTACGACACTTAATGATAGTCACAATAAACAATCATATTAGGAAACAGTCAATATAAATTGTAAGTATACAAGCGACAAAGTTACAGTCATACAGTCACAAGTGGGAGGGGATGGGTGATAAGGAGTGATGAGAAGATTAACAGTAATAGTAGTGCTGACTTTGTAATAGTTGAACAGTGTTGAGGGAATTATTTAGCAGAATGATGGCTTTCGGGGAAAAAATGATCTTGGAAAAGATAACAAGGGTCAAATGAAGGAGCTGGATATCAGATGGAACACGAAGAAGCTATAACTTTTTATATAACTTTTATATAACTTTTTGGAAGTTGGAAAAAAAAACCACTGCAGAACCAACCAGCACAATGCATTTCCCCCTTTTCCCTAGAAAGCAACATGTCTATGCTCTTAAAATAATTAGGAGTCAAGCTGAATGCAATGGAGCATCACTTTAACACAAATAAATATTAGTATTAGTCATGAGACACAGATCCAGATCAATATTACTTACAAGTCTATGTAGTTAGACTTCCATGGCAAAATGCCTACATCTTTCATTGGTGATGAATGAACTTGACAACGATTATTCTTACCTCTAAACCTCAGTTTCTCAATAATGCTTTAATTGTTCTTCAACTGTGTGGAGAGCCAGGCGTTTACTATTTCAAATTGCTACCATGATTTGATACCCTTTTGGCTTCCACATATAACAGTTCTTTTCAGCGGAGGCCGTTTTACGCTTGCTTATATTCACTGAGCTTTAAAATTATCCTTTTTTTCTTTCCATTTTGTATTTGATTTTCTAATACCAGGCTATAGGCTGTGAGAAACACAGCAATGGTTTAAATGGGTAAAAGTAATTAAAGGATGCCTCTTTGAATAATTAACAGCTTAGTTGCACTATGCTTGCAAATCATAAAAGACTTGGAATTGAGACAACCAGCTTTTAAATAGTACACTTTCAAGCTGCTCAAATTGGTTTGTGAACTCTATTAAGGTCACTCTGCTTTTCCATTTTCTGTCGTTCCCAAACAACATATTTTTCAGATTTCCTCCCCCTTAGACTGAATTAGGGATGTTTCAATCCTAATTAATGAAATAAAATCCTGATTCAATCAGTGGGTGCTTTCTAATGCTAAGCAACTGGAATTATTGGCCTGTATAGTTTAATGGTCATTGAATGGTGTGGTGGCCTTAGCGGTGAAGATGTTCACCTCTCATTCGGAAGGTTGAGAATTCAATCCTAGGTAGCAGTAGATGTTTCTCTCTTAGGGTGCAAAGAAAAAAAAATCTGCTGTGAACTTCAAATGGCATCAGGAAGGGCATCCAGCCAGTAAATGCTCAGCTCCATACAGTTGCCCAGACTCTACCCCGAATGAAGGGATTACAGGGCCGTGAAAAGGGAGTTTTTATAATTTAATGGATGTATAATTGAATAGAATATTCACTGGAGCCATAGTTTGCATCTACAATCAATTTCACTGATAGTCAACTCACTAGAGATCAGCTCTTTTGTTGATCCTTGAGGGCCTGGTTCTTCATTTAACAATGCTCTTTTGGATTTAATCTGCTGGCACAAAAAATGGATAAAAAGATGTCAAAATTTGACTTCCAGGAGGGAGTAAATAGCTTCACACGTTAAACTATAAACTTGCAATGTTCTCATTGTAGGCACTTTTGCTGCATTTGTCACATTGTGTTTTTAAAAAGATGTTCTCACCCAACTTCTGTTATTTTTAATTGATGGATAGCTTTAGCTGATCAATTTCCTTCCTTTAGGAACTTAATTTAGATCAGTGTTTTTCAAACTTGGCAACTTTAAAGACGTGTAGGCTTCAATTCCCAGAATTTCCTAACCAGCATGCTAGGAGTTGAAGTTCACACATTTTAAAGTTGCCAAGCTTAAAAAAATACTGGTTTAGTTGTAGCAGTTCGGGATCAATGCAAGCTTTTTGGATTATGGGTGTCTTCTCTAAAATCTTGTCTGGGATTCTAGCAACACATCCTTATTCCAAGGCTGTTCTTATGAATTCATCTCGTATTGATATATTTATATATTAAAATTCTTGTGTCTGTTCAATTGTTTGTATTCTTCAATTGGGTGAAATGATGCATCACAGGACAATAGTTTTTGAGTCAACATACCCCAGATGGGCTAACTTACAGAATGTGTCCAGAATCCAAGACCCATCACTCCTGTGGGATTGAAATTTGGCATGTTTGTGATCGCTTCAAAACTGTCATGCTGCCAAGGTCAGCTGTGGCCATGTGATTATCATTTCCAAAGTGCTTTGCCAGCTTCCTACAAGGAAACTCAATGGGGAAGCCAGCAGGAAATTGGCAGTCATCCCCATTCTCCCTGCTTTTTTGCCCAGATGTGCTCATTCTTTTTCTCTGTTTAGGCACAGAAGTATCCCTGAAACATGATTCAATGGGTCATGGGTTGTATAGCATATTTTAAAAATGGAGAAATCTGCTGTGTAAACAGAATCAAAAACTAGCTACCCTGTTCTAGCCTAAAAAAAAAAGTAAATAATTGGTGTTCAGTAGAAAAATAAAACTAAAAATAGATCCCTGACTGACAAAAAACAACAACTTTACAGGAACGTGAGACTAAACATCCTTTAGTATTTCAGCAAGATAACATTAATTACAGCCTCAACACTGTGTCCAAAACCATATTGAATTTGGTCATTGAATTAATCTATTCTCTGGGTTGCATATATTGGAATGTAAACTAATCAAAAGACCCCAGTTCATCGAACAGACTAACTTATCAGGGTTCCAAGCAATACATCCATAGCAAACACAACTCCAAGGCAGGATGATTAATCAAAAAACAGTTTTATTTAGTGTATCATATTGGCAACAGGCTAGTGAAAACCGACTCTTGAGTGTTCCTGTGGTTTTCACTTAATCAAAAGTAAAAGTTTTTCCCCTTCCCCAATCAGTCAATCACACGGTCTAATCAAGATTCTGTCTGGTTGCCTGGTAACTTCATTCCTCATCTCTCTGACCATCTGTGGAAATGTCCTTGGTTCCCAGGAGAAAGTAGTTTGGTTTGCTACAAATCCCAGCTATCTCTATTCCTCCCTCCATATCCCTCAGCTCCAGTGTGGCAACACTGAAGCCTCAAAATGGCCTCGGTCAGGTCAGCTTCAGGGTTGACATAACTTATAATTGCGCCAGGACAGGGTGGCTCAGTGGCTAAGATGCTGAGCTTGTTGATCAGAAAGGTCGGCAGTTCAGCAGTTCAAATCCCTAGTGCCGCGTAATGGAGTGAGCTCCCATTACTTGTCCCAGCTTCTGCCAACCTAGCAGTTCAAAAGCATGTAAAAATGCAAGTAAAAAAATAGGAGCCACTTTGGGAAGGTAACAGCGTTCCATGCGCCTTTGGTGTTTAGTCATGCTGGCCACATGACCATGGAGACGTCTTCAGACAGTGCTGGCTCTTTGGCTTTGTAATGGAGATGAGCGCCCCCCCCCCCAAGAGCTGGAAACGACTAGCATGTATATGCGAGGGGAACCTTTCCCATTCTCTTTTATAATTTCCCCAGCCATGTTTAAAAGCATACAAGTTTAGCATATGAGGATGATGAAGACAATCTATTAAACTTACATGCTACCCATCTCCCAATAGCTCAGTACAATGTATTGTAGTGTGTGGTGGAGGGTGGGGTGAGGTAGGGTAGGATTCTTTATTGGTCAAGGGTGAATGGACACACTAGGAATAAGATACCAATAGAAGAAGATCATAGGAAATAGGATTATACTTAAAATAAAATTGAAATAAACATTACAATAAAATCCATAAAAAAGATGGCAAGTATGCCCGACCAGGTGGAAAGAAGCAAGGGGTCTCATTCTTCCTCATATTTCCTTCAAAACTCTTCTGAATAATAGCAAAATGAGGTTTATCTGGAGCTCAAGGAAATCAGCTGCAAGTTATGAAACTGAGTTTCTCTTAGAGGCCAGGTGTACCCAACCATGGAAAATAGGATTGATGACCAATGGTTGCAGGGGGGGGTGTAGTGTTCCACTAAAAAGAGCTATGTGGTAGTTGGCTGTCCTTGTTGGTTATACAATTGGAGGAAATTGTTCTTTCCTTTACTGGCTTGGATGATGATTGAATCCTGTCCTCGGCTGGCTTTCTCACTTCTCAGCCTGCTGTGACATCTGAATGTCATCTAGGAAGCATTTCCATAACAACACAGGATGATCAACACAAAATGATAATTTTGCTGCAGAACCAGACAATCAAAATAAGGAAGGAAGAAAATAAGAGTTCTGTTTGTTTTTTTTTTAATTAGCCTCTCTGTCATCCCGATTCTTCTGTGCTGCAGATTTTGTTTTTAAAAGGCAAATATCAGTACTGGTTAAAATAGGTGCTTGGTATAGGTTTAAAATAACAAGTGAAAATAATGTCCTGGGCTCACCAGGGTCTTATAGTATATATCTGTATATCTCCTTGAAGGAAGGAGGAAGAGTGGGAGGAAGGAAGTAATCGGGTAGTAATCCCTCCTAAATTACAAACTAGAGTGCTGGGTATTCACGAAGGCCACCCTGGTATTGTAAAAATGAAAAGCCTTGCTAGAAACTATGTCTGGTGGCCTGGTATAGATAAAGACATCGAATACTAGGTTACTACTTGTAATAAATGTCAAAAAACCAGGCCTTCCCCACCACAAGCACCCATAAGGGACTGGGAGACCCCACGAGGCCCCTGGTGTCGGATCCACATTGACTTCGCGGGTCCTACTAGGGGACATACATTTTTAATTGTCGTAGATGCATACTCAAATTGGCTGGAAGTTGTAGTAATGTCATCTACGACAACTGAGGCGGTCATTAAACAACTTAACAAACTCTTCGCAATCCATGGATTGCCGGACGTCCTAGTGTCCGACAACGGGCCACAATTAACAGCCATCCAATTTGAACAATACCTAGCCTCCCTAGGTATATGCCATGCACTAACCGCGCCAGCCCACCCAGCTGCAAATGGTAGGGTGGAGAGAATGGTCAGGTTTACCAAAGAGGGTTTAGAGAGAATGGACCTTGGGGATGTCGAGGATAAAATTAACCGCCTACTCACCCTCCAACATATCACACCCAGTACTGTAACCAACAAAAGCCCAGCGGAATTATTAATGGGAAGAAAACTTAGGTCGCAATTAGACAGATTGCACCCAAATTGCATGTTGGAAAGACCCCCCCAACTCCTCCAGCTGTTTCCGAACATTTGAAATCGGTGACCTAGTGTACGCAAAAAATTTCACCGGGGACCCCTTATGGCTTCCAGGCACAATCACACAAATGACAGGCCCCCGGTCCTACCGACTAACCGTAGACGATGGCAGGGAATGGAAGCGGCACATAAGCCAGCTTCGTTCCCGAAACATTGAAAGAAATACAAACTCATAATCACAAATAATAAAAAACATCGAAAATCAAACCAAAGAGGGGGGGGAATACAAGTAAACAATAAAGAACCTTTAAAAATAAACCCAGAACATCTTAACAAACAAAAAGAGCAAAAAAGAAACTTACGGTTAGATGAAACTTGCGCGAAAAATCCAGTCGAAGGGGCCAGCCAAGCCAGCTCGACCTGCCCGGAGAAACCAGGAGGGAGCAGCGAAACTACCAGCCTGAAAAACTCAAGCGGTAGCAAAATGGCTGACTCAGCCTTCCAGGTGGTTCCATGGAGAAGAGCCAGAGAGACAGCAACCCCATCCGAACCGGTTGAAGTCCCCAGCAAAAATGAACCGCGCAAGTCCAGTAGAGTGAGAAGAAGCCCCACCTACCTGTGCGACTACGTTACCACGTAGGACTAAACCAAGAGGGGAGGGGTGTTCTGTATGAAAATAGTTTACTCCAAATTCGCTAATCTGATTGGCTAAGAAAGCCAGCATAGGGATTGGTTCACTAGGAACCAATCCAAAGGAACCGCCAAAAGGCGGTTAAATCAAACCAATGTCATTGGCTACAAGCCGGCAGGCAAGCCGTATATAAAGGCTGCCGCGGCTAGAGCCAAACTGTTCCGTTTATCTTTACTGTTGCAAATAAAGACGTTTACTGTTGGAACCCAGTCTACCTCGCGTTTCTCCGGACGGAACACTAAGAAATGGATGTTTGAGCAACCCGAGTTCCCAAGAGTCTTAAGAAGTGGATTCTGTTAATCTTAGTTTATTGTCACTCAGCTGTTCTCAAACATGACTCAAAACAGTTAATGCATGCTAAGTTAATGGCAGAGCATTTTTCTGTACTGTACCATGTCTTGTAGTACAGGTTGTCCTCAACTTAAAACAGTTCATTTAGTGACCGTGCAAAGTTATTAGATGGGCGAGGTGAGTCATCATCATGGCATATTAGATTAGGACCCACAGCTAGACATAATTTACAATAACCCCCTTCCCAGTATATAGTGGGTTCCCATTTATCAAGCCAAGCTAGTCCCAGAATTAATGCCTCGCTCATGTGAGGAACCACTACAAAAGAAATCCACTCCCAGTGCTCCCCGATCACCGTTTTAATGTATTCGGTTCTATAAGTTGCTGGAGCTCCACCCAATATAGACCCATCCACCTGTTCAAATTTAATAGGAACACCTAATTTTATAACTCTCTAATTCATCAACCACTGCTTGAGTTATTAAACATCTTGTGCATCCCAAATCTATCAACGCCCCCACCTTGATTCCCTGATCAGTCCGTTTATTCCATAAATACACGGGTAAAATATAAAGATGAATGGGCTTACTTACCATTGGGTCATCTGGCATCTCATTGTCCATTTCAGCTCCTCCCAACATAGTAGATTGAATAACAGATCTTTCATCTTCCACTGGAATATCTGGCAAATTAACTACCGTGTTTCTCACATTATAAGGCCGGACCTTGTATTTTTTTGACCCCAGAAAAAACGGCTAGGCCGTCTTTTCGGGGGTTACTTAATTCCCCCGCTTGCATCCTCGGGTGGGTGGGCGGTGACATCTTGGGGTTCGGGAGACCTTTTCCTTCTCCCTGTACTCCTTGGTCCAAGGCCAGAAGAAAGGAAGGTCCTTTCCAAAAAAACATGCTTGTTTTCAAATAAATGAAAATTACAATTGATTATAAGAATGTGTGGTGTTTCTTTATTTTTTTAAACCCATTGCATTAACATTTTAAAGAAAAAAACTGGAAAACCACAAACATTTAAATTAAAGCTGTAATTTCATATACCTATTAGAAAGAAGGCTGGTTGAACTTAGTCATACTTCTGAGAAGATTGTGCTGTGTGTAAAATAATATTTATTTAGATAGCTTTGCATTTTCAAGGTTCAATGCAGGTTTCTGTATCCTGGTTCCGTTTTGGCCTTCCCGCGAACCTGTGAGGTAAACCTAGGAAACTGAGGGTATTCAGTTATGTAATACAGGTTTCTTTAATTGAGTTGTGGGAAGACCAACAAATTCTGTTGTTTGGGGAAATTTTAGATCCCTATTAGTATTTTCATATTGCAGAGAAAGTTAAAGTGTAATTTGCTTTTTGGTGTAGCTTAGCGGGGTCTGGGGTCCCAGTGGTGGCTTTTTTTGACCTAATTCAGCTCGTCTGAGGTAAAAACCACAGTGATGTCATACACATCATAATAACATGGTGTGATAAAATCATACAATCATTTGTAAGATGTAGTGCCACAGATCACATGGTATCTCTTTCCCTATATCCAATAATTATGGCGGATTTGATCATGATTAAAATGAGCCCGACCTTGGGGCCATAGACTTTACTTATATTTGACCCTAAGCATGTAGCTGTCACACACAAGTTATATTATCTGATCTTAACTAATTCATCTGAAACTCTTTTGTAACAAACCACTTTATTCTGTGGTAGCTTAACAGGTTCTCTAGAGGTCTGATAGCTTTCTGAAAGGTGTTTTATTCCTGAGCAAGTAGCATCCTGTAACAATAGGTTCAGAACCTTGAGGGATGCTAGCCTACAAATGTATCCTCTCTTGTCAGTTAAAAGAATATTCTTCTCATCATTTCAGACAGAAGCTATGAATAAAAGACTGGAAACAACTCTGCCATAGTGGAGATTTCAGGCACCCAAAAAAGGACATGTCTATATATCTATATATCTATATTTTTATCTCTCTCTCTTTCTCTCTCCAGTCTCTAATCTATATCTATCTGTCAATAATATAGATTTTCACGGGTACAGGTATGTAGGTCTAGGTGTGTTCAGGTCTTTTGCTGTGTAAGATTAAGAGTATCCTGGCGACGTTTCGGCGAGATGCCACTCACCATCTTCAGGCTGGTGCTTTCGGCTTTGTGCCAGTGCAAGCAGTGTGTGATCGGAACTGCTGTCTCTGTATAAATACTGGTGGTGGGGGCTGGTGTGCTGGGCTGGTTGGCTGTGCTGCTTCCTCTTGATGGGTTGATGGAGTTGATGTTGGTGTAATGGGTTGCGTGATGGCCTTGTGAGTTTTGTTGTGGAGATATCCTGGATCTTGTGCTGTGATCTCCTGGGTCGTGTGTTTTGTAGTGATCTTTTTTCCATTAGCCTCTCGTGTTTCAATGGCTTGGTAATGGGTTGTGTGAAGGGATTGTGAGTTCTTTTGTTGTGGTATCCTGGGTCCTGTGTTGTAATCTCCTGGGTCGTTTGTGTTTTGATCTCTTTTCCATTAGCCTCCTGTGTTGTAACAGCTTGGGTAATGGGTTGTATGATGACCTTGTGAGATTTATTACTGTGGTATCCTTGGTCTTCTGCTGTGATTTCCTGGGTCATTTGATGTGTTGCAACTTCTTGAGTTCTTGTGGTGTAATTTCCTGAGTTTTCTGATGTGATATCCTGAGTGGGTGGCTGTGATGTAGCATCTCCCGACTCCAAAACCAAACAAGCTGACACACGGCAAGAACACAGACCCAGACCCCAAATCTGACCAAAACCCAGAATGCAACATCACAGCCACCCACTCAGGATATCACATCAGAAAATTCAGGAACTCAAAACA
The DNA here is from genome assembly GCA_015471245.1 of Laticauda colubrina. NCBI lineage: Eukaryota > Metazoa > Chordata > Lepidosauria > Squamata > Elapidae > Laticauda > Laticauda colubrina. The sequence goes on from BLBF01000002.1 coordinate 15,228,716, forward strand.
CAAATGACCCAGGCTTCTCTACTGTGTTCGTCTGTGGGTCAGGCTATCACAGCCGTTTAGTTTTAAATTTGAGGCTAGCCTACTGTTGTGCCAGGATGGTTTTTTTCTTCATCCTGACTGGTTGGGAGTCTTGGTCTGTGTTTATTGGTCTTGGAGTTAGTTTGATTGGTGTTTCTGGTTTCTTCTGTCTGTTTTGTGGCTATGATTGGCTGGCAACACTGTGTTCCTGTGCACTCTCAAGTAGAAAGATCTCCACACCACAAGCCAGGCAAACACCTGGGCATAAACAGACTCCCCTGATACCTCCAGCTCAAACACGCCCGAACCAGGCACCCAGATGAAACCTAGCTTCCTAATAGATGATAGCCATCCTTTTACTCGAAGCCAAGCTGCACGGAAAGCCTCCAATACAGGAACACAATATCCTCTATTGAGCAAGCTGCACTGGGAGCCACTTTGCTCCAGATCCAATTCAAAGGTTTGTGATCTATCAAGCTCGATGTCAACTTGTAAAACATTCCTACACTTGTTTCCAAGTTGGCATAAGAAAGAGTGGTGGGGGGAGTGGGAGAAAGGACTAGAGAAGCATATGGCAAATGAACTTAGAAGCACATTCCAACTGTACCTTAAAAAAGATTGTGGCTAAGCACTGAAGCTTTTGTCTGGGAAAAACTTTAATTGGAGAACATGATGGATGATACCAAACCCGTATAAGTGCTTAATTGGAGAAAGTGATTTATGGCACATGGGGGGTGGGGGGGAAGCAGGGTCACAGGTGACTGTAATTATGTATGCCAGAATTGGCTTCATACAGATAATGCCAGTATGTCACTCCTAATTGAAGTTTTCTGAAGTTTGGCTCAAGGCTCATGGTTTAATTAGGCATGGGGCTAGGTTACTTAAAGAAGTGTCTTCATCCTGTTCCATCAGCCAGTCCCATCCAGTCATGTAGGGAAGGTATGCTGCAGACCATCTCAGTTAAAGAATTAAAACTGGCAGGGCCTATGAATATAGAATAACAGAGTTAGGAGGGACCTTAGAGGTCTTTTAATCCAATCCCTGATCAAGCGGGAGATCCTATAGCATTCCAGACAAATGACTGTCCAAGAGCTCTCACTGCCGTTGCCCGTGCCTTGTGGAAAGTCCACCTCCTTTCCAGAGATAAGACAGGCACCCCACTTTCTTGGTCTTCTGGAAAAGAGTTTAGACATAAGAAAGAGGTTTTTAATGTCATTTTTTACTGTGAGGACGCTGGCTCACATTAAAAATGGAATTCTGTTGCCTGCTCTCAAAAGAAAGTATATATCTGTTGTTAGTTGCAAAGTCATGTCCAACCCATCGTGACCCCATGGATAACGTTCCTCCAGGCCTTCCTGTCCTCTACCATCTTCTGGATTCCATTTAAGCTCAGGTCGACTGTTTCAGTGACTCCATCCAGCCACCTCATTCTCTGTCATCCCCTTCTTCTATTGCTCTCAATCTTTTCCAGCATTAGGCTCTTCTCTAGTGAGGCCTTCCCATACACATATATAACACACAAATACATGCTATATACATATACATACACCCACCCACACCCACACCCACATTAATCCCTGTCCATTTTGAATACATAGTAGAAAGAGGAAATTTGAGAGTTCACAAGATTGACACTATATGGAACAAAACTATCTGAATCTGGATGTTCTGCTTTGGGTACTATGAAGCCTCCCAGAAGGTAACAAGGAAAACAGGTCGTGAAGAGGATGTGTAGCGTCCCAGACAATCCTGCAGACCCTGGCTCAAGCAACACTTATGTGCCATGTCCTGGATGGAAGGGAGTGAACTGCCAATAATCTTTTCTGCTGTCCTCACCACTTTCTGCACTGCCTTCCTATCTGAAGCAGGAATGCTTCCAAACCAGACTGTAATGCCATAGGACAGGATGTTCTTGATCATCCCTCTATAGGAAGTGGAAAAGACAGGGGGAGGAAGATACACGTGATGCAGAAAATGCAGGCGTTGCTATGCCCACTTCACAGGTGTCTCACTGTTGAGCAACCAAGCTTGCAATCTTGCATAAAGTGCCCAGGGGAGCATGGCAGCCCTGAGACTTGTTAGTCCTCTGAAAACCCTCCTTTTGCTTTTTAACTAAGCTAAATCACTGCCTCCTAATTTTTTAATTTTTTCAAAAAACATTATGATACACACACACATATACACACACACACACACTATTATATGCTGCCCACAGACCTTCTTTGAGGTAGATGGGTGGTATAAAAATGTGATTAATAGACAGACAGATAGACATTTAACAGCCTGGAAGAGAAACTGGGTTTCAAGGCAAAAGTAAGCTATTGAGCTTTTTGTAATTTTAAAAAATTCTATTTCAATGAATGTTCAGAAAAAAATATTGGAGAAATTTGATTTCCGCTGAAGCTTCCCAGATCCATTTGGTTCTTGTATCTGCACAATGGTTGGATGTGCATAACTGATACTATACACAGAGATAGTTAAAGACTTAATAGTTGCATTGGAGAAAGTGTTAGGTTGGAACCAGGAAGACTGAGGGTCTAAAGCTGCGTTTTGGTAACTTGAAGATGGGTGGACTTCAACTCCCAGAATCCCCCAGTTAGCATGAATTCTGGGAGTTGAAGTCCATCTATCTTCAAACTGCCAAGTTTGAATAACACCGGTCTTTAACCACAGACATTTGCCAGATGCTGATGCTAGTTATACTTCCTTTTGGTCCAATGTTTCTTCTTCTAGTCCATCGTGTCTGATTCTCAGAGAGTCCCTCCAGTTTTCTTGGCAAGGTTTTTCAGAAGTGGGTCTCTGTTGCCTCCACTCTAGGTTTGAGAGAGAGTGACTGGCTCAAGGTTACTCAGCTGGCTTTGTGCCTAATGTGAAACTGGAACTCACACTCCTGGTTTCTAGCCGGATGCCTTAACCACTACACCAGACTGAATTTCAAATACCCGGGTAGCTGCTCCTTTTCAGTCCAACTTAAATCGCAGCTATTCTTCTCTGGATTTTGTTTCAAAGCAGTAAATGTATAATATCTTGCATGCCATTCCTCTGAATTGCCGGAGTGGGCTTAACTGATTTGCAGAGCACAGTGGCCAGATTAAAGAATTTATTTGGCTGATCTGTTATTTGTAACATACCATGAAATTTGGAGTTAAAAACAATTAGAAAGATTTGCAGGAAACACATGAGAAGTTAAATGTTGTTCGCAGGAATCCCACTTTGTATTCTCATTGAAAAAAGTCTACCAGTTGAAAGTGAGACTCTTCATGTAGGCTTGTTACATATGTGAAAGGAGTAGAGCCTTACTTTCTAAAGAAATGTGCCTCTGAGCATGGACTGAGGAGCATTTCCTCCAGGACTTAACATGCACATCCAAAGCTCATTTGGTATCTGGAAAAAAAGGGAGGGGAAATATTGAGAAAGACTTAAGGAATCTCAACAGCACATATTGGCATGCAGAAGTTTGCAGGTTGTATCTGGAAGTCACTTTTGAAACTTGATGATTATTTTTAAAGTTTCAAACACCCTTCTCCATCCTGGCATTTTTAGATAAGTTGAGACCACAAATGCCATCAACCCCAGCCAGCTTGATCAGAGAAGGCAGGCCAAAACGTCTAGAGCTGTGGTGGTGCAGTGGTTAGAGTGCAATACTGCAGGCTACTTCTGCTGACTGCCAGCTGCCTGCAATTTGGCAGGCCAAGTCTCACCAGGCTCAAGGTTGACTCAGCCTTCCATCCTTCAGAGGTGGGTAAAATGAGGACCCAGATTGTTGGGGTCAATAGGATGACTCCGTAAACTGCTTAGAGAAGGCTGTAAAGCACTGTGAAGCACTATGTAAGTCTAAGTGCTATTGTAGTAACCAAGAAGCCACACCATAAAAGGCATATTGGAGGAGCAATTAAGGACTTTTGAAATTGCAGCTGGTTCTCAACCTATGACCATAACTGGGAACTGAATTTCCATTGCTAAACCAGGTGTTTGTTAAATGAGTGGAACCCAATTTTATCATCTTTTTAAAAACAGAATAACAGAGTTGGAAGGGTCCTGAGAGGTCTTTTAGTTCAATCCTCTGCCCAGGCAAGAAACCCTATACTATTTTAGACAAATGGCTGCCTAATTTCTTCTTTAAAACCTCAGGTGTTGGAACACCCACAACTTCTGAAGGCAAGTTGTCCCACTGATTAACAGGAAAATTTTCCTTAGTTCCAGGTTGCTTCTCTCCTTGATTAGTCTCCATCCGTTGCTTCTTGTCCTGCCTTTCAGGTGCTTTGGAGAATAGGTTGGCCCCCTCTTCTTTGGGACAGCCCCTGAGATATTGGAACACATATTTGTCACAGTTGTTAAACAAATCTGGCTTCCCCATTGACTTAGCTCGTCGGAGGCCAGCTGCGAAAGTTGCAGATGGTGAGGAGACAATCATAGGATGCTGCAACCATTATAAATGCCTGCCAGTTGCCAAGAGCTGAATTTTGATCATGTAGGGCCATAGGGAAGCTGCCTCAGTCTTTCGTGTGAGGACCTCATGTAAAGTCACTTTTTTCAGGGACATTGTGACTTTGCATGGTTGCTAAATGAATGATTGTAAATCGAGAACTACTATACAAGAGCATTTTCTCAACCTGGCTTGCAAATTACTAATCTGCAACAGGGAAGTTTTTAAATAGCTTTAAGTAGACTGGATTGGGATTGTTGGAATTGCAAAGCATACACTGTACTGCCTACTGTTCTTTTCTCTTCCACCACGAGATGGCAATATATTCATTTAAAAATGAAATCCCCTCTTTTTTTTTCTTTTTCTTTTTGAAGCTGCAGAAAGCATCTTTAAGTGTTGTTAGTTTGGTTATTTTCCTGCTTGTGATTTACAACATCTTGCATTGCCCAGCATTGATGAGATGATGTAAAACTTCATTACAGTTTTATCAGCCCAATCTATTAGTGCCCTTGTTATAGCTATCAGCACGCCTGAGAACAGATAGCCATTATTCTAAGAATACCTCTCCTTTGTGTCTTTTTGAGATTTATGGGTAATAATAAGAGCTGGAGTTCCTCTTTGTCCATAAACTTCCTGGAAATGTATTGTCCCTGGATGGAGTAGCGCTCTTACCAAAGGAATAAGTTATGGCTTTGGTGTCCTCCTATACACCAGTGTTTTAAACTAGATGTTTTAAACTAGGAAACTGTCATGCCCCTGTCAGAATCTGATTTGGAGGGGGAAGCTGACAGGGAGTGTGAGCGTGGCTCTGTTGGCTGGGGAAGAAACTGGGGAAGGTCAAAGTCCAGCTGGGCATAGCAGGGGAGAGGTAAAGCAAGGGAGAGGGAATTTGGAGGAAGACCCAGGCCCACCCCTTCTTCATCCTAGGGTACACAGGGAGGAACGGAGAAGGGGGCGATGTGAGTTGCATGGCTTACAGGGGAGGAAAGGGCCCTGATTCCCTTCATTAACTACAGCTGGGAACACTATATTTAAAAAGGAAGCTGCGCACAGCAAGTTGTTGGGAGCAAACATGAATTTATCTTGTATCGTCGTGGCTTATCTGTGTTCCTGGCGTCTTCCAAACTTTGTGAATTTTGCTCTCAAGTCAAGTCTGAAATTCCTTCTCCTTCTCTGTCAAGCTAATTACTTCAGCTTGGTTTCTTTGGATTTTTAGTTACAGTTTGTATGTACTTTGTTTCCTCTGCTTAAAGACTGTTCCTGGGAGAGTTTTTCTCCAGCCAAAGGTAACCTGGACATTGGGGCCAAAGTTGGAGATAATAAAGGGACTCTTATTACTTATGTGACTGTGTTGCCTTTGTGCCACACCCTGGGTCATCACAGAGACTTCCCAGAATTCCCTAGTCAGCAGAGCATTTCTTCCTTCTCACCTGTAGTGTAGATTACTGCAATGGGGCTGGCTTTGAAGACTACTTTCAAGCTACAAATGGGTGCAAATTGCAGCAGCTTCCTTGTGATGGGTGCCATTTAAAGTCCATACCCACTTTATACTGTGGCACAATGGTTAGAATAAAGTATTGCAAGCAAACTCTGCCTATTGCCAGGAGTTCAATTCTGACCAACTCAAGGTTGACTCAACCTTCCATCCTTCTGAGGTCTCCTCCCCTTTCCTCTCACCTGATCTCCACTAAACTAGATATACCCAGTTCCAGCAATCGTTCTTCATATGTTTTAGCCTCCAGTCCCCTAATCATCTTTGTTGCTCTTCTCTTCATTCTTGCCAGAGTCTCAACATCTTTTTTACATCGTGGGGACCAAAACTGGATGCAGTATTCCAATTGTGGCCATATCAAGGCATTATAAAGTGGTATTAGCACTTCACATAATCTTGATTCTTATCAATTTATTCTTAAATTACCTGTCTCATCAGCATGCAGTAAAGGGCTGAAACTGTATTTGATTTTATTTCTGAAGCACATAACAACTGCAGTAAATCTCAAACTGTAGAAATCACACTGGTGCTGTCCTCATATTGCAACATCACTGAGCAAGTGATATGAGCAGTGCGATTTGCAGCAAACAAATAGAGAATTTGAAACAGTGGGATATTTGATGAACTCATTAGAAGGTTCAATGTAGAGTGAATTTCATGAACTATCAAGATTTATACAATCGAATAGATGTAACATGCACACAGCTTCCACAAAAAATGGCAACCACATATTACATTTCACCCCCGGCACAATTGGATGCATTTCCAAATTTCTCAAAAGATCATTTATTTATATGTGGCCTCATTCCATATGAATGCATGACAGTGTACAACAAAAACCCAGACTGATCAAATCAGGAAAAAAAATCAGAATACTACAGAAATAATAATCCTCAAAACTGTCAAGACCTGTCACAGCCAATTACTATATAGTCAGAAGTAGTACAAATATTAGACATCCTGATGTCAAATCACGGAGGATAAGTTTCCCTGAAAGGTGATTATGGACAAATAAATCAATACCACATTTAATTCTGGATTAAAACAACATTTCAAAAACATCCAACCCAGATATTTTGCTCTGATACTGCATATGCATTCATTGTTTGCCAATGATAAACATTATTGTTTGCCCCAGGACAAGAACCACCAGTAAGAAAATAATATAATTGGTGGGGTGTAGAATATACATGAATAAGACAGGATTGAATGTTGAGGTTATGTTGACAAGTCCTTCAGGAAAGATACCATCTTTTGGAACAGGTTCTGATGAGAACTTCCTCCGTGAGAATTGATCTGAGATATGCTGAAGTGGATGGATCAAGTGTCTGTCCTGCCTGTTCCCAGAACTTCCTACCTATCAGTTGGATAAGAAAAAAAAAAGGGTCTCTAAATCTGGATAAGTGTTTTCCAGAAAACAAAGAGAAGCTTGTACTAGGAGAAAAATGGCCAACTATGGAATTCCAAGGCTCAGGAATGCTGATACACAAACACAGGGAATCTCTGCGTCCAAGAGTCTAGAAGGGGAATAATAATCTCCTTAATCTGCAAGAAATAGCAAACCCAATTTCTCTCCTTAAAACCTCTCAAGCACTCAGGAATGTGGAGGAGAAAAAGCTCCAGATTTTTATGGGGACAGTAAAAGGAGCACAGGACACTCTTTCTACCATTCCCTTCCCACTATCCCAAGTAAAAATGCAGGCATTTTCATTACTCTTGTCTTCTTATTTGGGGTGTAAGAGAAGAAACAGAGGATCTAACTCAATGGTTGCCAACCAGTGGGGCAGTGACCACTGGTGGCCCATGAGAAAATTTGGGTGGTCCACAGAGAAATGTCACCCCTAAAGCACTCCCAAAGTAATTAATCCAGGCTACGCAGGAACGCAAGGCTGCGCTGCCCACATGGCCCATGGGAACTCAAGGCTTGAGTCACTTGCATTGTGAACAACACGATAGTGAGGGGAAGGGGGAAAGGGCAGAGAGGGGGAACTTGCCCCACTCGCCCTATGTGCCTCACCTGGCCACTGGGCTGCTTCTTTCTGCTTCTTTCTTCTGCTTTTGGCTGCATGCAAGGAAAGCAGCAAAAGTCTTTCCTTCTCTCTCCCAAACTCCGCCAGAAATGAGTCTTTTGGGACCATGTAAGGCTTTCTGCTCCAAGAGGCTGTATGATTCCACCAGTGGATCTTTTCAGCAAGCAAAGATTATGCAAAATCATGACCTACATTGTACGGTAGGCTCTACACTCTTGTTTTTGCATCCCGATGTAATTCATCTAAATACATGAATTGCAGGTTGTGTGCCATGATGTCATGTTTTCTGTTTCATTATTGAGCATTATTGCCCTTTTATGGAATCTTATCACTCTTAACTTTTGTTCATATCATTCTCTCTCTCTCTCTCTCTCTCTCTCCCCCGTCTCTGAAAGACCAAAATGAACCATTCTTGCTCCATGGAACCTCCATCTAACATAACCATTCAGATACTGCTTCTACTGTCAAGACAAGCCTTACTGCTTTCTATACCCCATGATGCATTGATCAGCTTACCTAATTAGGTAATGAAACATCTGTAAGAAACAGCCGAGCTCGGGGAACACCAAAGACCCCACACCAGTGGTGGTATTCTAGTGGTTTGGCCCGGTTTGGGTAAACCGGTAGTAAAAAATGCTACCGTTCAGCCAAACCAGTATTCCTTTTTTTTTTTCCCTTCTGATGATCAGCTGTTCCAACATCAGCTGTGCCGGGATCCCCCTCACTGTCTTATTGCTTCACCTAGAGGGCTTCCCTAATGGCCCAGGAGGCAAAAAAATGGAGCACAGGGAGGGTGCTACAAAAAAAGCCATGCCACCCAGTCACATGGCCACACCCACCTAGCCACTCCCACTTAGCCACAGAACTGGTAGTAAAAATATTTGCATCCCACCCCTGCCCCACACCCCTAATCTCTCCCCATTCTCGAGATTCCAAAATACCCTTTAAGAGTAAGAATTCCCAGGGGAATAAGCTCACTGTGCAGTCGTGACCATGGTGACATAAAGCTATCAGAAAATTGGCTACATACTTTATATTATACTGTCTGGCAACTATAGTTTTTCAGAATCTGGAATGCAATAGACAGCATTCCCACAGTTTTTGCATAGCCTGTTGTCTGCCAAAGGAAGAATTGCTTTGTGAATTGATCTGAATTAATTTCTCATGTATCTTTCACTATGTAAATTCCTGTGGGGGTACAAATGCTTAGCCTGTTTTATAACCCAATGCAGAAGAAGCCAGCTTCAGATAAAGGCTTAGATTTGGCTCTATGGCTGTCCCATTTCCCCTGAGTCTGCATTTGTTGTAAGGTTACAGAGGCCTTGAGAAAAAGGAGGTTTGACCCTCAAGAAAATATATCAAATGAACGAGGAAACTTCTTTTGAGAGAGAATTGGATGGTTGCAAGGATTCTGTGACAGTTTCGTACAAAAATCAAATCTGCCTCGTGGCAGGATCAGAAATAGAACAGGGTTACAATTTGTTCAGGGGCAGAAAATATTTATGTGTTGCTTCTGACAGATGCGCTCTGGGGACACATTCTGTTTCTCAAGAAATATTAGAATAGATCCCAATAAAACCTGAGTTAGAACAACATTTGGCATGATGGGAATCGGGTGAGATTCTACCAGTTCACACCTATTCTCTAGAACCGGTTGTTAACATTTTAAGCAGTTCGGAGAACTGGCTGTTGGAAGAAATTACAGGCCTAATCCTGTAAGGAAGGCAGGAAGGAAACATTCTGGAGTTGCTTACAGAAACTGCCTCTCCATTAACCCCTTATTACATTCTTGGCAGGACTAGACTTCCTGTCTCAGGAATTTCTCTGGAGTTTTTTTCTTTTTCTTTGTTGGTACTTTGCTTGTGTGGAGTGACCATTCAAAGTTACAATGGCACTGAAAAAAGTGACTTATGACCATTTTTCACACTTATGACTGTTGCAGCATCCCCACAGTCACGAGAGGCCAGGCGAGGAGATGCGTGCCTCGATGTGAGTGACATTGAGTTGGCCACACCCAGCCAATAACATGACCACCAAGCCATGTCCACCCAGTCACATGACCACCAAGCTATGCCCACCACCTAAGCCACGCCCATAGAACCGGTTGTTCAAAATTTGAATCCCACCCCAATGGGAATAGTCCTTCTTAAGGCCAGGACCAAGAAATCGTGGTCACAACTACAATTTGCAAAGTGCAACTGGTAAAGAAATCACCAAAATTGCCAGCATTGCTATGGCATTACACCTGTGTCCTCTCTTTTGCAATGTATTGAGAACAGAACTGTTTTTTGTGAACCTGCATGCTTATTTCTTAGCTGTTCCATTATTTGGAAATAGTTTTCATACTGTATAGTTTAGTATTCATGTGCTGTTTCCTTTATCACTGGGCTGTACAGATTTGAGAATTTAACCCTAGTTGGGAGGATCTGTTAATGTTCTGCAGTTATGTGCTTGAGAAATAAAATCAATCAATCAATCAATCAAACAAACAAACATCTATATTCCCCCATGTAACATGAATTTCAATATGGATTGGTGAACATAGAATAATAAGGTTGGAAGATCTTCTGGTCCAACCCTCCTGCTCAAGCAGGAAACCTTATACTGCTTCAGAGAACTGGTTGTCCAATCTCTTCTTAAAAACCACCAGGGATGGAGCCACCCAGAACTTCTGGAGGCAGGTTGTTCCCGTAGTTAATTGTTCTCACTGTCAGGAAATTTCTCCTTGGTTCTAGGTTGGACAATTATGGGCTGGTGAGATGTCAACAATGCACGTTTCTTCAAAAAGCATCCCTTTTCCCCCACCTGAATGAATTGTAGAAAATTTCTGTCCCCTGAGGAATATAAAGAATTAATGTGAATTTGCCTGGATTCCTCTTGGGATGTAAAGGGTGAATAAGATGTTGAAATTAAAATACTGATCCATACACAGTAATCAATCCTTATCCTAATTCAGTCCTTGAATTATGACCACAATTGGGACCAGAACTTCCATTGCTAAGTGACATGGTTGTTAAGTGAGTTGCATCTGACATGCAGCAGTATTCCAGTATTTGAGCCATGGTGATGCAGTGGTTAGGATGCAGTACTGGAGGATCATTCTGCTGACTGCTAACTGTCAGCAGTTTGGCAGTTTGATTCCCGTTGGTTCAAGGTTGACTCAGCCTTCCATCTTTTAAAAATAGGTAAAGTGAGGATCCAGATTGTTGGGGGCAATATGCTGACTCTGTAAACCGTATAGAGAGACCTGTAAAGCACTATGAAGCTATAAGTCTAAGTGCTATTGCTAAGTATTATCAATATTTGAGGGGCTGTCACAAAGAAGAGGGCCCAACTTATTTTCCAAAGCACCAGAAGGCAAGATAAGACACCATTGATGTAAACTAATCAAGAAGAGGAGCACCCTGGAATTGAGAAACTTCCTAACAGCAAGGACAATTAACCAGTGGAGCAGCTTGCCTTCAGAAGTTATGGGTGCATCATCACCAAAGGTTTTCAAGAGAAGACTGGACAGGCACTTGTCTGAAAAGTATGCTTTTTGTGACACATGCACTGTTGAATTTTCACCAGCACATAATGGTCCAATCTAGAATTAAGGAGAAACTTCTTGACAGTGCAAATGAATAGAATAGAATAGAATAGAATAGAATAGAATAGAATAGAATAGAATAGAATAGAATAGAATAGAAT
>BLBF01000002.1:15248564-15301737 GCA_015471245.1 Laticauda colubrina
AGAGAGAGAGAGAGAGAGAGAGAGAGAGAGAGAGAGAGAGAGAGAGACACTTTTGGCTTCATGCAAGGAAAGCAGCAGAAGCAGCAAAAGTCTTTCTTTCTCTCCCCCAAACTCTGCCAGAAATGAGTCTTTGTGAGACTTGTCATGTCGGCACAGCCTCTTGGAGCAGGATGCCTTGCAGGGTCCCAAAGACTCATTTCTGGTGGAGTTTGGGGGAGAGAAAGAAAGACTTTCCCTGCTTTCCTTGTGTGCAGCCAAAAGCAGAAGAAGAAAGAAGTGGAAAGTAGCAGCCTGGTGGCCAGGCCAAGTGCGTGGGGCAAGTGGGGCAAGTTCCCCCCTGTGCCCTTTCCCCCCTCCCCTCACTATCTCATGTTGTTCACAATCAAGTGACACAAGCCTTGTGTTCCCACGGCTCATGTGGGTGGTGCAACCTTGTGTTCCCATGCAGCCTGGATTGGTTGCTTTGGGGTGACATTCTCTGTGGACCACCAACATTTTCTTGTGGACTACCAGTGGTCCCCGGCCCACTGGTTGGCGACCACTGCTCTATTTTGTTATTCCTTCTCCTACATCAGGGGTGTCAAAATCACAGCCCATGGATTGGGTGCGTCACGTGCTGGCCACCCTACCCCCAGTTTCGTAAAGCAGGAAAAGTTGCGATACGTCACATGATGACAATGTGACTCCGAAGTTTGACACCCCTGTCCCACATGACTAAAACAAAGAATAAATTAGAATTCCATTTTGCTTGAGCTGATTTGATTTTCTTAAGTTACATATCACATGGAAATCATGTATAACAATTTAAAATAATTTGCCATTTATTAAAGAAGTCAAGTAAATAATCCAGGATTTGCAACTGGTTATTTTAGTATTAGCTTAGAATCCATTTTAAGCCACAGCATCTAATTTCCATATATTGGATAATAGTTTTGTTCTAACAAGGCACTAAGACAAAAAAGTTAAGGAGAATATGCAAACCACAGACTGTTGCTTTCTAATCAAAGCTTTGAGGTTACCATGTGATCTGATTTATGTTTTTAAAAATTTTATTTATGCATTTATAATTCAATCAAATGCTGATTTATGCAAACTAGAATTTAATAACACAACAAAACTTGATTATGCTGCATGTACCAGTGTGGATTTTTATAAATCCTCCACAGCAGAATCTCCAAATTCAGCAACAACAGAATTAATCTAAGACTAGTTAAAGATCTGTGTGTCCTCATCAACCAGTCTTTTTTTTTAGCATATTATATGAATGTAACCATAATCAAATTGAATTCTGGTTAACTTTGCATAGTTGATATAACCGAAGGAAAAAAGAGACGTAGTTGGCTCAACTTGGAATGTTTTATCTGTGCAACATTAAACTATAATTCTACCCACAGATTAATTAGATCCCACACTTCTCATCTTTCCAAACTAATGTCCTCCAGATTCCCAGCAGGGCTTTAATGGCAGGAAAGTCTGAAGCAAGTCTGAGAAAACTGGTTTTAAAAAAATCCAACACTTGCCATTAGGTTTTCATTTCATCCAAACATTGGCCGTAGAAGCCTTTCTGAACTACCTCGAATATGGAATGGGAAGTACAGCTAGCCCTCAATCTACAACCATAATCGAGCCCAAAATTTATGTTGCTAAGTGAGACAGTTGTTAAGTGAGAACTACCTTTTAGTAGTCATTTTAATTTATGCAGCCTGGATCTGGTTATATGTTTGAGTCAAGTCCAAAATCCTGACGAAAAGTTTTGTGAATCAGAAAAGAAATTTCTAACTACCTTATTAATGGTAAGTGAACCCTCCTAAATATTGGTTTTGAAGTTTTATTATTTGTTGTATTTCTGGCGGAAGAAATGCTTTCTTTTTCAGCTGAAAAGGAAATCAAATTTTGAGCCAGTAGAGGGAGCTTTCATCTTGCAAATCTCAGAAAGCACAATGTCTTTTTTCTAAACAAGGGAGACCTAAAACCAACAAGCATCTTAATCAGTAGTGGGCTGCAACTGGTTAAACAACCGGTTTGGTGAGCGTGCACTTTAGTCAGCGCTCAACTGCTACTAGATAAGAGTGAACAGAATTCAAGAGTTGTTGAACTTAGATCCTTTGGGGGAAATTAATGACTCGGGGCCAGGGGTGTCAAACTTGATTTCATTGAGGGCTGCATCAGGGTTGTGTTTGACCTCGGTGGCTGGGATGGGCGTGGCCAGCCTGACATCACTTGTGTCGAAGGCGCCTGTGTTGGCTCAAGGACTCTGCCAGCGAAAACGGGCTCCTGAGCTCCGTTTTCGGCTGCGATGGCCTCCTGCAACCCTGTGCCAGTGAAAAAGGAGCTCAGGAGGGCTGTGTGTGCTCTCCCTGAGCTCAGTTTTCACTAGCTGAGGCCCTACAGGCCAGTCCTTTGCTCTTTCCAGAGCGGCCCCATGGGCCAGATCTAAGCACCCCGCAGGCTGCATCCAACCTGCGGGCCTTGAGTTTGACACCCCTGCTCTAGGCTGATTCCTTTCTTGACTCCGCCCTCAGGCTCTGCCGGTCCCTCTCCTACAGTGTATTTTGTACCCCTTATCAGAATTTAGGAAAATGACCAAATTCTTTATCTCTTTTTTTTTAAATGTCTGAGTTTCAAATCAAACTATAATTTGATTTTAACAGTACCAGGCTTTAAATCTGACTTGACTTTAAGCCCCTATCACACTGCACCAACAGATGGAAAGAGGATGTAAAATGGAGAAAAACACTTGCCATCCGTTGGTTAACGCGATGCTTCCGTTTTGTACTCACTGCATACGTTTTGCTTCCTCTCTATCTGTCCAGCATCCGTCTATTGATGTTTCATCCGCTCAGAGGGTTTTGAGCTGCTCAAAACTTTTGCGCGGAAAATGTATCCAATTCGTCCGTTCTGCATCCGCTAGGCATCCACTAGGCATCCGCTAGGCATCCGCTAGGCATTCGTTCTGCATCCGTTACGCATCCGCTATATCCGCTAGGCATCCGCTACGCATCTGCGCAACTCGATCCACTCCGGCGGTGAACAGATGCAGGGAGGAAGCGGAACGGATGCAGAACGGATGCAGAACGGATGAAAGCCGATGCAGCTTGCAAAGAAAGCATTTAAAATGGAAAAAATGTCCACAGAGGGGACGTATCTCGGATATTAAGGATGTCTAGAGGATGCCTAGAGGATGCAAAGGGACACCTAGGGGAAAACCTATACTGCCCATAAAAAAGGGGAGCAACTCATCTGGATCTCACTTTCAGACCAGCAGCCCAGCTGTGCAGACCTCTGCAGCCTTCATCTGCCTCTTGCTCTTCCACAGCATCCAGTCATGTCCACCATGGATCGTAAAAAAGTCCTTTTGGCAGCCACCATCGTTCTGCAACAGTGCGAAGCCATCTACAGGCTCTGTGAACTCGACTACGGGAAGAAAAAGAGGCGGCCAAGCAGCGTCTGGGTCCGAAGATGGATCGGGAGAAGAGCAGAGTACGGACTGTACAACAAGCTGATGGTGGAGCTCAGGAACGAAGACACTCATGCATTCCAAAACTTCATGAGGATGCCTCCAGCCATGTTTGACTAAGTTGTGCAGCGGCTGACACCCAGGTTGACCAAGGCAAACACCAACTTCCGGCCCAGCCTGGACCCTGGGCTCAAGGTGGCACTCACTCTGCGCCACCTGGCCTCAGGGACCACCTACAAAAACATGCAGTACGGCTGGAGGGTGCCACACAACACCATCAGCATTGTGGTCAGAGAAGTGGTGCAGGCCATCATCGAAGAATACACGGAGGAGCTCCTCCAGTGCCCCTCCACTGAAGAAGGATGGAAGAAAGTTGCAGAGCAGTGGTATCAGAGGTGGAACTTCCCCCACACCGTTGGAGCCATCGATGGCAAGCACGTGGCCTGCAAAGCTCCAGCCAAGTTGGGGTCCACTTATTTCAACTACAAGGGCTTCTTCAGCATCGTCCTCTTCGCCATGGTCGATGCTGACTACAAGTTCATGTACATCGATGCTTCAGGCAACGGCTCATGTTCAGATGCCCAGGTATACAACGCCAGTGACCTCAAGGAGGGGCTGGAACACAACCTCATCATGGGCTTTCCAGATCCAGACCCCCTGCCCAACGACACGCAAGATGTGCCCTACTTCATCATGGGGGATGATGCCTTCTCCCTCAGAACCTACCTCATGAAGCCCTACACCTCCAGATACCTCACCCATGAAGAGAGGATCTTCAACTACAGACTGT
Source organism: Laticauda colubrina (assembly GCA_015471245.1). Taxonomy (NCBI): domain Eukaryota; kingdom Metazoa; phylum Chordata; class Lepidosauria; order Squamata; family Elapidae; genus Laticauda; species Laticauda colubrina. The sequence continues at coordinate 15,252,812 of BLBF01000002.1, forward strand.
CCAGGGCAAGGCAGGTGGTGGAGAACGCCTTTGGCATCCTGGCCAACAGGTTCCAGGTACTTCTCACCACCATGCAGCATCGCCCACAGACCGTGAGGAGGATCGTGGAAGCTTGCTGCATCCTGCACAATCTCATGCGCACCCGCTACCCAGTCTTGCAGAACAGGCTCGTGGACCTCCAACAAGGCAATGGGGACATGGAGCCTGGGGAATGGAGGCAAGGGCAAAACCTGACAGACACTCAGGATGTGCAAGGCCCCAACAGAGCCTCACGTGAAGGGAAGAAGCAGCGCAACCTCCTGAAACACTGGTGCAACGCCCCAGCTGGAGCGGTGGAGTGGTAAGACAGGATGATAGATGCTTAATGGATGCTTCCTTCAGCCTGTCTCATCACACTGATGAGATTGGGCCATGTATGTTGGGTGGGCCTACAATGAACAGGGCGTTTAATAAAGAGTTGTGTTTATGTTGACATGTGTGGGTGATTATTACATTATTATTGATAATAAAGGGCCATAGGTATGGCACCTGGGTGGGTGAACCATACAGTCCCACTATGCTTGCACTGGAGGTTTATCTATCCCACAGCTATTACCCATCCCAAAGGTATCCCTGCTCAGTCCACAGGTATCCCTGCCCATCCCACTGCTATCTTAACCCATCCCACAGATATCCTAACCCATCCCACAGGTATCCCTGCCCATCCCACAGCTATTACCCATCCCAAAGGTATCCCTGCCCACCCACCCCAAAGGTATCCCTGCCCACCCATCCCAAAGGTATCCCTGCTATCTTAACCCATCCCACAAGCATGCAAAGGCTTAAACCATTTCTAAAAGTTTCCACCAAGACTTTATTAAAAAAAAGAAATGAAGCAAGTGTGTGAATCAAAGATAGAATTTATTAACAACAAGCTGTAAAAGAAAAATGACCCAAGTCAAGTGTCCAAATAAAGTCTAAAGGTAGCCAGCCAGTCTCTGGCACTCCTCTTGGTCACTCGGAGGTGTGCCCAGTCTCAGGGGTGAAGAGTCCAGGTACTGTGGAGATGGCTGGTGCTGGAGTGCTGGTCTGAAGCCCCACTGGGGTGCCTGGCCCCGAGAGAACAACAGGTGACGGTGTGTTGAGAAAGCTCTCGGACAGCTGGCTCAGACCCGTGATGTTGAGAGCTCCTTCCTCCATGCCATGGTGTGTCAGCCTCAGTACCGATGTACTGAGGCCGGGCTTGGCTGTGGGGTGGAGGAAGGAGCAGTGTAGTGGGGCTGCCTGGTCTGCAGCTGGGTGAGGACTGGCATTGGTGGCATGGGTGACATCAGTGTCATGGGTGGCATCGTTGGCATCAGTGTTGTGAGTGGCATTGATGGCGTCGGTGGCATCAGTGTCGTGGGTGGCATCGGTGGCATTAGTGGAACCGGTTGCAACGGTGTCGTTCAATGACTCTGTGCCTGGACTGGGAAGGGCTGCTGCCTGTGCTGCTGGACCTCCTGGTAGCCGTAGCCCTGGTAGGTGTGGGCCTGTGGAAAGCCTTGGAATGGGAGGGACATCACCTGGGGTGGAGGACCAGATCTGGACTGGGTGGGAGCAGGTTCCTCTGGGTCTGGAGGGTTGTGAAGCAGCTCGGTGATCCGGTCCTTCACCACCTGGTACTGGGATTCCGCCATGTCTGTGAGGGTCTGGTTGACATAGGTGAGGAAGGGCTTGCGGTTGGAGGATGAGTCGGTATGGACCAGCTGAGAGAGGAGATCTATGCTGCTCCAGATGGTGTCCCTGATCTCCAGCAGGACAATGTGGCTCTGCCCCTCCGGTCTGGCTCTCTGCCTTTCTGTGGAGGTGGAGCTGGGGGTGGATGTGGGTAGGGCTGTGGTGAACGTGCCATCTCCTTTCTCCCACCGCACCAGGGAGTCCTCCACGTGCTCCACCACGGTTACAACAGCTGTCCGTGGGTTCTCCACCATGGCACGCTCCACAGAAACCTGCCTGGAGACAGGAGCTGACTCTCGGCCGGAAGAGGACTGGCTCTTAGCAGGCTGCCGGAGAGAGAGGGTAGTGAGAGGGGCTGCTGTTGCTCCTTGGTGGCGGATCTCACCCTCCAGGAAGCTGCACCTGGCCATGACATAGGTCTCTCTGTCCGTCAGCTTAACCGTGGCCTGGCCAGATTTCTTCAGGTGCAGCTTCCCGTACCAGGTGTGCATGTGCTTCCACCAACTGAGGAGCACCTCCGAAGTGTAGCCCAGACTCTCCGCCTTCTCTCTCCAAGCAGCATGCTTCCTTTTGGTGTCCCTGTAGAGCCGGTGTCCCTTCTGCCACAGATAGTCATTCTCTCTCAGCCATTCCAGCACCTCATCCTCATGTTCCTCCTCAATGGAGTATTGCCTCTTCTCTCGTCCCCGCATATGCCTCTTCCTCCCTTTGGCAGGACCAGATGGGCCCTCATCAGAGGGGCTCCCAGGTAGTAGGGGCTGCCCCTCCACACCACCAGCAGCAGCAGCACCAGCAGGATCATCATCATCATCATCACCAGCAGGATCATAATCATCATCATCAGCACCAGCAGCAGCACCAGCAGGATCATCATCATTATCATCAGCAGCAGCAGCAGTAGGACCAGCAGGACCAGGATCATCAGCAGCAGAGTAAGCACCAGCAGCGCCAGCAAGACCAGGAGCACGAGCAGGACCAGGAGCACGAGCAGGACGAGCAGGATGAGCAAGACCAGGAGTATGAGCAGGACGAGCAAGTCCAGGAGTACGAGCAGGACCAGCAGGACGAGGAGCAGCTTCAGCAGGGTACGCACCAGCAGAAGCACCACCGCCAGGACCAGCTTCAGCAGAGTAAGCATGAGCAGAAGCACCACCGCCAGAAGCAGCCTCAGCAGAGTAAGCACGAACAGAAGCACCACCACCAAGAGCAGCCTCAGCAGAGTAAGCACAAGCAGAAGCACCACCGCCAGAAGCATCATCATCAGCTCCTCCAGAAGCAGAAGCAGCAGAAGCCCCAGCACAAGCCCCAGCAGAAGCAGAGTCAGGGACAGGGGGCGGGAGGGTGGCCCTGTCCCTCTTGCCAGGGATGGTGGCATGTTGCTGCTTTCTCTTCTTCCCCATGGTTGTGGGGTTGCTGGCTGGCAGGGAGGCTGACAGGCAGGAAGGCTGGCAGGAAGGCTGGCAGGCAGGCACCAAGGCTGGCAGGAAGGCTGGCAGGCAGCAGGCACCAAGGCTGGCAGGCAGACTGGCTTGCAGGGAGGCTGGAAGGCAGGCTGGCAGCAAGGCTGGCAGGCAGGCAGACAGCAAGGCTGGCAGGGAGGCTGGCCAGGAGACTGGGAGGAAGGCTGGCAGGAAGGCTTGCAGGCAGGCATGCAGGCAGGGCAGGCAAGGCAGTCAATCCGTCCGGCAGCAGGTCTTTCCTCCGAATGGTGACCTGCTTCTGAGCTGCTTTCCTTTATATCCGCGGGGCTTACGCAATGCATCCCCCCCGCATACGCAATTAATGCTCGGCATCCGTTAGGCTTCCGCTGTGCATCCGCTAGGCTTCCGCTCTGCATCCACTTCATCCGCTCTGCATCCGCTTCATCCGTTCCGCGTCCGCTTTGCTGAGATCCCCCGGAAGCCTAGCGGATGTGCCATCCGCTCTCATCCGCTTCCATCCGCTAGGCTTCCGTTCCGCATCCGCTTTCCATCTGCCCTGCGTCCTCCCCGCGTCTGTTCCTTTCCGTGTTATCCGCTCTGGTTATGCAAATTTTTGCCCCTTTTGAGAGCGGATAACAACGGATGGAACATTTTTCTCGTCCGTTGTGTCCTTTTTACTAACGTTTTGCATCCGTTGGGCAGTGTGACAGGGCCTTTAATTATTAATATTTATCTTTCTATTTTACAATTTGTATTTTTCATTGAGGGAAACTGCTTTGAGTGTCTTACAGACAGAAAAGCAAAATGTAGTTATAAAAATAACAAAGACACAATATAAATCAATAAAATAAAAATATTTGGATCGCTAAAAGTCGAAAATATTTTTTTTAAATAAAATTCTCTGCCTCTAGCACAGGGGTGTCGTGACATATCCCGTCTTTCCCCTCTTCACTAAACTGGGTGTGAGTGTGGCCAGCGCATGGCACACTTGGCCCATGGGCTGTGAGTTTGACAACCCTGCTCTAAGAGATAAGGGGCATGGCAGAGACATGTTAATTGAGACCCTTAATTATTAAAAGTTTAATTTTTTTTTTTAACTTTTGTTTCCTTTGGGGAAAGAGGGACGAAGTCCTTTTAAGAAAAGGAACTTGTACTATAAGGCCTAAGAGCATAACCTTTGTTTTAGTTGCAGTTCCCTTTTAAAATATGGAAAGTGATGAAACCATTTTCAATAGGGTGGTTTTGGGGCAGAAATCCATTGCCCTAAATAAAAATTAGGCTGAAAAGACATATTTATCTTACAGAAGTGTGAAAATGATAAACTTATTACACTTGGAATGAAGCATTTTGGTGTCTATAACTTTTTAAAAAAATCTCTCATATCTGATATCTGGACATTGGAAACTCTTCCAGTAACATTCAGTGATCTAGATGAATCAGTGAGCTTACATGAAAGAAAGACAAAGTCTGTGGAAGCCCGATTTCAGATTATTAAACCAGCTTCAAATGACCAGATGGAAAGCTACAGTAGATACAAGACCAGCCATAATGTGACATCACAGAGCTGTGGAAATGTTCTCATTACATACTTGATTTAGCTTTAAATTGAGAAATAAAGAATTTTCAGAGGTATCCAATAAATACCTCCATGCTGTTTTTAATACTAACATGGATATAGATGTACAGTATATGCTCATTTTGAATCAGGTGACAACTTTTCAGCAATAAACACTACAAAAAATAGCTCACTATAGCTCAACCTTGACATCTTGAAGATGTGTGGACTTCAACTCCCAGAATTCCAGCCAGCTATGGGTATCTTCACATATCTTCAAGGCTCCATGGGTGAGGGTGAAGGTTCATTCTCCAAGCTAGCCTGGTAAAGAAACATTCAGAAAACAGCCCACAAGTTGGAGAATGAACCTTCAGCCTCCTCCTTCACCTGAGCTACAGATATTCGCTGCTATTGCAAACACTGAAATATCTAATAAAATCTTTTATTACCTGATGCTCTCCAGATGCTTTGGACTTCCATAGCCAGAATTCTCTGCCAAGAATAGTCAACTTCTGCATAAAAGAAAATTTAACAGTTTGGAAACATCTGGAATTCTGATGTAGGATTCTTGGATGGTTTTTCACTTCCTTGTAAAATGAAGGATTGACAAGAGGATCAGCCCAAACCAACACTCCCAAAATGTGCTATCCCACGTGTATAATTCAGAACTTTGAAACATCATGATGCATTATGGGACTTATCAAACATCTGGGTATGGAAAGATTGATAATAGACATCAAGTTCATATCTTCTTTCATCACCAAGTTGTGAATGGACATGGTCTTGTTAAATACGAACCTAGCATTTACAATCGAGAGTTTGAAGCTGGAATAAACCATTAGATCCTAAGATTTGTGAATGCACCAAGCCAGAAGTGAAGATTGCTGATCTTCCTGAACATTAAACCTAGCAGAGCAGAAGACTCACAAGTTGGTTCTTTTCCTAATTTTTTTTGGTTGTGTATAATTTTTGCCTCTTTGGAAATCTTGCACATTTGTGCTATGCAAATCCATAATCATAATAAAAGTTCTCCAAAGCACCTGAAGGCAGGACAAGAAGCAATGGATGGAAACTAATCAAGGAGAGAAGCAACCTAGAATCAAGGAGAAATTTCCTCTAACTGTTAGAATAATTAATCAATGGAACAACTTGCCTCCAGAAGTTGTGAATGCTCCAACACTGGAAGTTTTAAAAAGATATTGGATAACCATTTGTCTGAAGTGGTGTAGGGTTTCCTGCCTAAGCAGGGGGTTGGACTAGAAGATCTCCAAGGTCCCTTCCAACTCTATTCTCTGCTGTCAATATTGCTGACCAGTGACACTGATTCGCTGATGGAGATAAGCAGAACTGTGACAAAGGAAGGAATATTAAAAACTGCCCCAAGAAATAAGGCTCTGAATTGATGACAGGGTTTGTTTCCTAACCATGTAGTAAACAGCACTAAAACCCCCTTGAAACTGAACACTTGTGAGATCCTACTGTCTTTCTACGCAGGCTTGTCTGCCTGATTGCACCTTACTCCTGCGAAGTCTTTGTTCTCTTTTGAATAGAAGAGCAAATACATCACAATATCTGAGAATTTCTGAGATAGTTTTCCTCAGCTTCAAATGGCTCCATTTGACTCAATTGTTTAGCCCACTTCCTCCCAGTCATATAAGAAAATAGTTGCTATGCTGGTATGTCCAAACATGTCACTCGTTTTCTTTTAGATATGCTGCACAGACATGGTGGGAATAAGGATAATTTGCAAGAGTAGAAAAGTGTGGAGAGAATCCGGTGAATGGTATTTTTGTAATCTAGCTTTCTCCTTCAACTTATTTCAACATCTTAAAAGTAATGTAAATGCACAATTCTTCATGCAACCTGAGATAAAATAATTGTTTTTCATCCCTGGCAGTCTGGGAGTTCTAGTTTTGCCTTAGGCACAAAGCCGTTAGAGTGACCTTGGGCCAAGAGTCTCTTGACTCTCTCAACCAGAGCTGGTATTCAGCAGGTTCTGACTGGTTCTGGAGAACTGGTAGTGGAAATTTTGAGTCGTTCAGAGAACCAGCCAATCCCACCTCTGACTGGCCCCGCCCCCATCTATTCTCTGCCTCCTGAGTCCCAGCTGATTGGCTGGATCTTCTTCGGTTGCCCTGCAGAGGAGAATGGAACTGGAAAGCAGGTTTGTGGGGTGGGGAGGGAATGGAGATTTTGCAATATCTTTCCTAGCCATGCCTACCAAGCCATGTCCACCAAGCCACACCACGCCCACCAAACTGTGCCCACAGAATCGGTAGTAAAAAATTTTGAGTCTCACCACTGTTTTCAGCCCTAGGAAGGAAGCAATGGCAAACCACTGCTAAATTTTGCCAAGATGACTGCAGTGACCAGTCAGAACAGAACAGAACAGAACAACAGAGTTGGAAGGGATTTTGGAGTCCTTCTAATCCCCATACTTAAGCAGGAAACTATAGTATTTCAGACATAGTTGTCCAATCTCTTCTTAAATTCCTTGAGTGTTGGAGCATTCACAACTTCTGGAGGCAAGTTGTTCCAGTGATAATTGTTCTAACTGTTAGGAAATTATCTCTTTAGTTCTAAGTTGCTTCTCTCCTTCATTAGTTTCCACCCATTGCTTCTTGTCCTGCCCTCAGGTGCTTTGGAAGATAGCTTGACTCCCTCTTCTTTGGGGCAGCCCCTGAGATATCAGAACACTGATATCATGTTACCTCTTGTCCTTCTTTTCATTAAAGTAGACATACCCAATCCCTGCAATCATCCTTCATATGATTTAGCCTGCATTATGAGTCAACAATGACCCAAAGGCACAGAAAAAAGCCAAATAAAAATACAAACCTGGGATGCTGCAGCCATGTTGGTGACCAAGTACCCAAATTTTGATCAGGCGACCACGGACAGGTTGTAATGATTATAAGAGTGAGGAAGAGTCAGTTTTTTTTCCAGTTCAAATGGTCACTCAAACAAGTTGTAAGTTTAAGGCCTACCTGTATTTTCTGACTCAAGGAGGAATTGGCAGTTACTGAACTACAATTTTAAATTGCCACCATAGAAGTCAACGTCTGGCTGAAGAAAAAGTGAGAGACATATTCTTTCCAAGTTTGGAAACAAGTGCAGAGAAGAATGATGAAGATGATTAAGGCAGCGAAAATTAAGAGACTATCAAAACTGGGTGGAGGCAGGGTAGAATTTTTAACTATCTTCAGAGATAATGGCAGAAAAAGATACAAAACTGTTTTCTATTGTCTCAGAGTGCAGGACCCACAATTCTAGATTGCACAAGAAGGCAAATTCTGGTTAAATGTCAAAAAGCATCCTAATTGTGAGAGCAGCTTGATTATGGATTAAATCAGGGGTGAGATTTAAAAATCCCAGCAACGGGTTCACCGCCTAGTTGCTGGGTGGGTGTGGCCAGGGTGAGCATGGCCTACCAGAACTTCCGGGAGGGTCATTTTTCCCCAAGATCCGGAGGCTTTCCTCTCAAGCCTCTGGAAGGGCAAAAACATCTTCCCTGGGCTCCGGAAGCCCTCTGGAAGCTGGAAACCGGTTGATTCAACTATGGGTTTGGCAAACCAGATGTAAATTTAACATCCGGTTTGCCCAAACTGGTTTGAACTGGCTGAATCCCACCTCTGAACTAAATTACTGAGACCTTTGAGGTAGAATTGGACTTGACCACCAAAGGTAGGAATTCTAAGATTACTTTTATTGTAGAGTAAAGGAGTCTTGCAAATCTGAATGTCCCTCCCTGCCTTTATAGAACTAGGGAAAGCACTGTCCAAGACACTTTCTCAAATTATATTCCTGCTTTGAACTCAGGTTTCTCTTATCTGACTGTTGCCTTGGCTGTGGCTTCTTTTCTTGTCCTCAAGGTTATTCTCACAGTCCATTTCAAGTAGTCTTCAATTTACAACAGTTCATTTAGTGACTGTTGTTCTAAAGGGAGAGCTCAGACCTTTCTCAAATTACATTCCTGCTTTGAACTCAAGTTTCTCTTATCTGATTGTTGACTTGGCTGTGGCTTCTCCTCCTGTCCTCAAGGTTATTCTCACAGTCCATTACAGGTAGTCTTCAATTTACAACAGTTCATTTAGTGACTGTTCAAAGTTACAAGGGCACCAGATAAAAGTGATCTATGACCGTTTTTCACACAGGTGACCATTGCAACATCCCGATGGTCATGTGAGCAAAATACAGATACTCGGCAACTGCCTCCTATTTAATGACGATTGCATGGGATCCCCCTTTATGACCTTCTGACTGTAAAGTCAAAGCAAGATTCACTTAGCAACCATGTCACTTACTTAACTGCTAAGTGTTCACTTAACAACTGTGCCAAGACAGGTTGTAAAATGGGGCAAAATTCAGTTACTCACATTTAGCAACACAAATTCTGGGCTCAACTGTGATTGTAAGTTGAGGACTGCCTGTACAGAGAGGCCTCCTTAGCTGATTGTGTTTAAACAACCATCGCTTTCATTTAGATTCCTCCACTGAGTGGTAGGTCTCAATACCCTAAATGGCTTCTATGAGATCCCTTTCCTTTTTGATTGACAGATAGTGAGAATAGCCAGGAAGATAAACCTTTCTCTAAAGTTTTATAGGCTCTACTTAATCCTGGGGCAGATAATGTTGGAAAAATTGCATTAGAACAGGGCTGTCAAACTCAAGGTGCATGACCCGGATTCAACCCAGGATGTAGCTGGATCCAGCCCATGGGCCCATCCTGGTCTACCTAATGCGAAGAGGAAAGATCAGGCCAGCGTAGCTTTGGCCTGGTCAACCCAAAACAAAGAAGAAAAATCGGGCCAGTATTGCTTTGGCTGGTCTACCCAATGCAAATATCAGCTTTGGAAGCCATATTGAGACCAGATGCTCCCACGCTACCACATTTTGAGCCTGGGAAAATGGGAGGGGGGAATTTCTTGGAGTGTATGTAGCTAGACTTAATAACATTCTCTTTCTAATTCAAGGTCACGTTATTTTGCGCGGAAGTTTCAAGTTGGGACGGATGGTGATTGGGGCATGTGATGTGATGATGGGTGCAAGGCAGGGGTGGGATTCTACCAGTTCTGTCCACCTCTGTAGAACCAGTAGCTCTGAAGAGCAGCAGACAGAGAGCATACATAGAATCAGTTCTATATCTCCTGTTGTTTTGGCCCACCCACCTGCCTGGGCTCTTACTTGACCTTTATTTCCTGCTTTTTCAACTGCAGCTGCTTTGCGTGACACAGCTGCAGTTGAAAAAGCAGGAAAAAGTGCTTTTCCAACCACTGCGTACCCACGTGCAGCGCTGCTCAGATGTCCAGGCAGCTAGCTGATGATGATACACACACACACACACACACACACACACACACACACACACACACACAGAGAGAGAGAGAGAGAGAAAAACATAAAATCACCGAACCGATAGTTACACCGGTTGGATCCCACCTCTGGTGCAAGGGATGGATTTGTAGTTTTACTTATTGCAAGGAAGCCCGGAACTTTCCAATTCAGGATTCCCAGTTGTGCCAGTTTACGATCCAATTAAAGCAGAACTTTTGAGAAGATGTCTGTCTCAGAGTTAATTGTTGGAGTGGAGGTTTTCTGGAACTCTTGACAGTGAAGAGGAAACACGCCAGCAGTTTAGGGAGTCGTGTCAAGCTGGCCATGCCCACCCAGTTGGTCATTGGCCCACTCAGTTGGCTACACCTACCCAGTCAGCCTTGCCCGCCTGGCTCCCCAAAGTCAATAACAGCCCTGATGCAGCCCTCAATGAAATTGAGTTTGACCCCCTCTGCACGAGGATGATTTCCATAGTGCAGCTCAATGCTGCATTGGAGTAATTTTAGCAATTTTTACTTTTAAACAATTCAAAGGCAATTTGCTGATTTACTGAAAGTCATCCAGGAAAGAGGGAAAGTAAGTAGACAGTTCATGGAGTCATAGCAAATCATGAATTGGGATTACTGGGGTTGTACATAGCATGAGGCCATAATGTGGTTTGTCTGGTATGGGCTTAGTGTGTAATGTGAACCCAGCAATTGTGGTTGGCAAACCAAAGTTTATGGCTTAGTCTATTGTGTAGATCCAGCCAACGGCTGTGGTTTATTCATTCAGCAATGCCTAAACAAACCATGGCTTGGCATGATGGGTGAACCCAGTTTTAAAGTAGGCCAAGTGTGTGTGCTGAGTGGTTTTGCTGGACTCACACTGCTTGTGGCAGGAGCATAGATGGAAGACTAGCAATACTCTTTGCTGCAATTGTACACTAAAGAACTTGCTGACTTAAATGGTTTATACACTATAATCCTTCTGCTGATTATAGGGATCTTGTTATAACCATTCCTCTGTTCTTGGATGATATAATGGAGAGAATTTATTGAGTTAACATGCAATTATGATTGCAATTTTATTCTGATCCTGGATATCTATCTATCTATCTATCTATCTATCTATCTATCTATCTATCTATCTATCTATCTATCTATCTATCTATCCCTCTGTCTACCATCTATCTACCATCTATCATTTATGTCTCTCTCTATCATCTATCAGTCTGTCTGTGTCTGTCTGTCTATCTATCTATCCATCTATCTACCATCTACCATTTTTTTCTCTCTATGGTCTATCAGTCTGTCTGTCTGTCTGTCTGTCTGTCTGTCTGTCTATCTCTATCTATCTATCTATCTATCTATCTATCTATCTATCTATCTATCTATCTATCTATCTATCTATCTATCTATAATCTTTAGCTGTCTAAATTATCTAAGCCAGAGTTCCTCAATCTTTCTGAGTTGATGGCCCAGAGTGGGGTGGAGGGGAGAAGGGCTTGTGGGAAAGGCTGACACATGCGTGCATGTGTGTGTGAGGGTGCAAGCCAGAGGTGGTATTCAGCAGGTTCTGACCAGTTCTGGAGAACCGGTAGCAGAAATTTTGAGTAGTTCAGAGAACCAGCAAATACCACCTCTGATTGGAGATTTTGCAGTATCCTTCCCCTGCCATGCCCACCAAGCCACACCCACAGAACCAGTAGTAAAAAAAATTGAATCCCACCATTGGTTACATAGGTAAGCTGCAGTATGCCAAGGTAAGACCTCTGCTCTCTAAGCTTCACTGGATACCAGTAGATTTCCAGGTATACGTCAAGGTGCTGATTATTACCCAGAAAACACTTCATGACACAGGTCCTGGCTATTTGAGTGATGGTCTTTCTCCCATTGGTGTCTGCCCAGCCTGTAAGAAGTTATAGAAATTGTTGACATGTTAAGTACAGAACAGAATAACAGAGTTGGAAGGGATCTTGGAGGTCTTCTAGTGCAACCTCCTGTTCAGAGAGGAAACCCTATACCATTTTTTAACAGGTTAACAGTTGGAAGGGACCTTGTAGGTCATCTAGTCCAACCCCTGCCCGAGCAGGAGACTGGACTGCCATTTGTCAGAAATGGTGTAGGGTCTCTACACCATTTCTGACAAATGGCAGTCCAGACTCTTCTTGAAAGCTTTCAGTGATGAGGCTCCCACAACTTCTGAGAGCAAGCTGTTCCATTGGTTGATTATTCTCACTGTCAGAAAATTTCTCCTTAGTTCTAGACTGGTTCTCTCCTTGTTCAGTTTCCATCCATTATTCCTTGTCTGGCCTTCAGGTGCTTTGGAAATTAGCTTGGCAACTTCCTCTCTGTGGCAGCCCCCTCATAACCCCCAGATAGAAGACTGCTATCATGTCTCCCCTGGTCCTTCTCTTCACTGTCCAGTTCCTGTAACCGTTCTTCATATGTTTTAGTCTTAGTCCCCTAAAACTTCAGACAAATGTGCCTTAAAAACTTCCAGTGTTGGAGCATTCACAGCTTTTGGATGCAAATTGTTCCACTGATTAATTGTCCTAACTGTCAGGAAATTTGTCCTTAGTCTTAGATTGCTTCTCTCCTTGATTAGTTTCCATCCATTGCTTTATGTCCTGCCCTCAGTCGCTTTGCAGAATAGGTTGACTCTCTCTTCTTTATGTCAACCCCTTAGGGTACTATCAATATCATCTGATGGGACAGGAATTAGACCTTCTCACTTGCAACAATCCCCCAGAGATTCATATCACCTCTACCATGACTTCATTTAAATGTGGTCTTAAAACCTGGCTTCCATCTAAGACCTAAAACTAGAGTGAGTGGTGGCTTCTTATAGGAATGTTGTTATGTCAGAAGAGGTGTTTATTTTGCTTTTTACCCAGTGTTCATTAGTTTTTTTTTCCCTTGGTTGTATGTTTGCTTCAATCTGTTTTTAATATTGTCTACCTCCCCAGAGTCATCATAGAATCAGCTTTTCAAATCTGATGAATAACTAAAGCAATCGTTCTGATTGGCACGTTCTGCAAATCTGATCTGATGGTTCATTTCGTAAACTATGGTTAAGTCAGGGCTTTACAGGATAAGTAAATCAGTTTGGCATCAAAATGAAAGGAGAACCTAGAGAGAGAAAGAGACTAAGCCAAAAATCAAGGCTGGGGACTGTCAGCCATTGGAACAGTTTGATATTGACACAATGCAATAAGGAGCTAAGAATATTTTTTTGAAAAAATAATAGTTTCCTGAGAAGAGTGGCTTTGTGGTAAGGGTGGAGCCAGGTTGACGTTGGAATGAGATGTAATAGTTCAGACCTCCAGATGGTGACAAAGATTGTTTGGCCGTTCTTAGAAGTCTGCAATTATTCAGTTCATCGTGGAGAGCAAAGAGCAGCTGTATTGCATTACTAATGCAGTAATGATTATGATGACATAAAGATAGAACTTATATCTGAACTGTTTCTGTATCTCAAGCTTTTTCTTCATGACCTGAGCAGAAAGATAGATCAATCTTGGCCAAGAAATGAATACAGCTATTCCTCAACTTAAAACAGTTCATTTAGTGACCGTTCAAAATTACAACGGTACTGAAAAAGTGATTTATGACCAGTGGTGGGATTATAACTTTTTTTAAGCTACCAGTTCTGTAGGTGTGGCTTGGTGGGCGTGGATGGCTTGGTGGGCATGGCTGGGGAAGAATATACTGCAAAATCCCATTCCCTCCCCAACCCACTAACCTGCTTTCCAGCAGGTGGCACCCAGAGCCATTTGCATGGGCACGTGAGCCCCAGCCAAACTTACCTGCACTGTGCATGCACCCACCTCCCAGCTGATTTTTGGCCCATTTGAGGCAGTTTCTCTCCCCCCCCCCCGGGGACTTGAGGGAAGCCTCTGCAGCCTCAGGAGGCCGAAAAATGGGCCTTCAGGAAATACCAGAAGTGCCTGTTTTCAGCCTCCCGAGGGCTTTTGGAGCTCGGGGGAGGCTGTTTTCACCATCCCAGAGGCTCGAGGGAAGCCTCTGCAGCCTCGGGAGGCCAAAAAACAGGGTTTTTTTTCAGAAATACTGGAAGTGCCAAAACGGGCCCGTTTTCAGGCTCCAGAGGCTTCCTTCAGGCCTCTGGGAAGCCGAAAATGGCCTCCCGCGGGCTTCAAGGGCCCTCTGAAGGCTGAAAATGGGCACTTCCGGGATTTCCAGAAGGCCTGTTTTCCAACTTCCCGAGGCTGCAGAGGCTTCTCTCAAGCCTCTGGCAGAGTGAAAATGGCTTCAAACGGGCTGAAAATTAGTTGGGAGGCATGAACATGTGCAGTGCAGGTAAGGAAGAAGGGCGGGGGAGTTGTGCGTGCATGCACAGGGGTGAGTGGGGTGCATTGCATTGTGGGTGCCAGCATGCACGTGCTTTCGGCACACCACAACAAAAAGGTTCGCCACCACTGTGTTGGAACCATTGCTTCTGAGATCAGCACTGTGCAGTCAAATAGGATATTGTGATAATGTGAATGCAAAGTGATGTCGTAGTCAATACCTAGTCAATACTCTGCTGATCACTCCCAGAATGATTGACTTTTCAATGAGTCAGCTTGCATGATATAGCCAAAGTGTGATAGCCTCTGTTTTGTGATCTTGGCTTCCAATGATAGGTTTTTTTGTTGAAGTTTGGTCTGAGCCTTCTTTGGTTGTAACTTTGGCAGTCCATGAGATGCATAATCGTCATCTCCAGCACCAGCATTTTGAAGGCTTCTCCTATCTGCCTTTTTCAGAGTCCAAGTTTCTCGGCCATAAGTAGCAATGGGAAAAATTATGACTAATCTCATTTGGTTGGGAGGCTGATCTTTTTAATCTTCCAGATATGATTCATGATGGACATTGCAGTTGTTCTCTAGATTCTGGGAAATTTCTATATTTGTACTTTAAGAGATGCATCAAGGAAAGTGTTTATGGAGAGGTCACCTGTAACATCTAACTTGGCTTTCACACCATTCATGGACTCCTTGGAAGCTGCTCCTTAGCTTGGTAACAGGGGCTCACTGTTCCTTATTCCCATCAGCATCCTGGAGTATATTAAGAGGTTGACTTGAGGGCAATAAAATTGGAAACATGGAAATTAAAAGTCAACTTCATATTGAGCTGGTTTTATAAATATGACCTCTACTTCCTGCTGTCCCTGAATACTTTATAAATGGATTCTGCTTCTTACATATGTCTCTAGTTGCAAAGGGGAAAAAAAACCCACAGTGGAACCGAAGGCATTTTTTACAGTAAGAGAGCCTTTGGAGAGCTTGATGTAGATCAAGCTTCAAGGTCAAAAGGCAACTTTGTAAATTGACTGTTACTAAAAGTGGTTCTTAAATGCCTCATTGTTGCTGTTTGAAGTGTGACTGCCCCTGAGTGGTTAAAAAAGGAAGAAAAGAAGAATACAATAACTATGGAGATTAGGAGCCAAGAAAGAAGGATTTGTGAGTTTTCTTGTGCGTGGAAATGTTCCCTTCCGAAAATCTTAACAACTAATCTTTCTTTCTTTCTTTTTTTTTTTAAAGCCAGGATAGCAATAAGCAGAACTGCAGATTAGTACCTGGGGCAGAGGGTGAGGGTGAGAGGCTGTGTTTGATGACTAACAGATTGCATGGGGTTGGCTTTACTACTTCTGATTCAGAGGAGATGCTTACTGTTTTCATTTTGGTCCCAGCTGGTTCTTTGAACAGTACCCTACTTATGATTCAGATCATGGAAAAACGGTGTTATGAGCAAACCCCACTATTTCCCCTCTGTATTCTTACAGACGGGAACATAAGGTGGACTTGAAAAGATAGGGGAGCTTCAAATGTACTTGTGAATCAGTTTCCTGGTCTAACTGCAGCCACATCTGACTTTCATTGAAAACACATGCGACTTTGATAAAAGATTTCATTTAAAAGAAGGGGTGAATACAGGGCTCCGCAGACAAGGGAGCCCTGTTTCTCATCACATCTCCAGTTCCACATCTGCGCATGTTTCGCGTTAATGGAACAGGCTCGTTTTAAAAAGCACCCTTCTCCCAATGACATTGGCTGCCATAGCTATGGAGGCTTCAGATGTGAGAGGCTTATCTGCAGAAAGTATGTCTCTGTAGACCAGAGTTCTCCGATGTTTCTGGCTTTGTGGACTGGGTAGGGAGGGGTGGAGAAGGGGAGGAGAGGGGATGATTCTGTGCGACCGGACGACAAGTGCATATGTCCAGCTCCATTTGAGCAACGGGCATCAGAGGTGGCATTCAGCAGGTTCTGACCAGTTCTGGAGAACTGGTAGCGGAAATTTTGAGTAGTTTGGAGAACTGGCAAATGCCACCTCTGACTGGCTCTGCCCCCATCTCTTCTCTGACTCCCAAGTCCCAGCTGATTCTCTGGGTCTTCTTTGGTTGCCCTGCACAGGAGAATGGGGCTGGAAAGCAGGTTAGTGAGATGGGGAGGGAATGGAGATTTTGCACTAACCTTCCCCTATCATGGCCACCAAGCCATGCCCACTAAGCCATGCCACGGCCACCAAGCCATGCCCACAGAACCAGTAGTAGAAATTTTTGAATCCTACCACTGAGTGGCATGCAAATGAAGTGTGTGCGTACGCATTCTCCTGCTGCTCGCACAAGTGAGGATACACGCGTGCTCACTGCAAACCCTTCACGGCCCACTAGTGCGCCATGGCCCACAGGTTTGGGACCCTTGGTGTAAAGAAATAAATTTTGCTTTATGTTCTTTGCTAAAAATAGTTACTTAGCCAGGCTGCTTTTGTTTACAGTTCCCCAAGATGTGTTTATCATCTCACCAACTGTCGTAGACAAGGGATGTACGAGATGGGAAGGCTTCCTGCAAAGAGGACCATGGTGTTTCTGAGTACCATCTTGGTCTCACAGACTGATTTGGAGGAAGGGGACCTTCCCACAATTATATCTGGAGCCATTTGGCTGCAAGGCTAGGTGCTAGATAGGTGTTTCATCACTGGAATTTATTTCTCACTCAGCTACCAAGCATCAGCGTTCCAACAATAATCAATAATAACCAATGAGTAGTTTATAGTAGTTCCTTACAGCAATTATATTAACAGCTAATGTTCAGGAGCCCTGGTGGTGCAGTGATTAACAGTTCAAAAAAGTAGTAGTAGTAGTAGTAGTAGTTATTATTACTATTATTGTTGTTGTTGTTGTTGTTGTTGTACAATTTATTGATATCGCTGTACCAGGAGATGCCAGGACTGAAGAAAAAGAACTGGAAAAAATCACGAAATATCGCTACCTGACCATTGAAACTAGGTGATTATGGATGAAACATGTAACAGTGTTATTAGGGCACTTAGTACCATGTCTAAGAATTTTGCAAAATATACCAAGAAGTTTCAGCTTTCTGCTGTAGCACCAGTGGAGCTGCAAAAGACTGCGCTCCTCGGAACAACATACATTTTAAGAAGATACTTGATTGATACCTAGGATGCTGGCAGCAACCTATATCAACCATCAGTGACAGTCAATGATATCTGTGACACATTTTTAAATATTCAATTGACTGAGTTTCATGTTTAATTAATAAAAGAGATAACAGTAACAATATTAATAAACCAGACCGATAATCAATACCCCAATCAAGAAACTGCCAAAGAGCCATTGATAAACTAAAGAAACTCTTAAGACCATTCCCACTCACATAGACAGGCAAGACTCCAGAATATAAACTGACAGCAATCAGCACTCCTTTCTTGCATGGATGATGTTACCCAGTTGGGTAATGAAACGTCTGCATGAAAACAGTCATGCTCAGAGAGCACCAAGGATGCCTCATTTCAACCCTGAGGTATAAATATTTTCCATTCTTATTATTAATAATAAAACAAGGGGCACAGAAAGCTAAACAATATTTTATATATATCTTTCTTTTGCAGGATATAAAGCTAGCATTATTTTTGATTCTATTATTATTCAATCATATAATATTTGCAAGGCAGCTTATAGGAATACAGATTAGACAGAAGCTTTTTTTTGTACGAGTAGTCCTCAACTTATGATTGCAATCGAGCCCAGGATTATGTCGTAAATCATTGTGATTGTAAGTCAAGGCATCACATGACTGGAGTGATTTTTTGGAGCACTTTTGTGACATTCATTAAGCAAACGCCATGGTCCTTAAGCAAATTCATTTTCCCCAACAGACATTTTTTGCTGGAAACTGGAAGTCCCCATCTGTTTGTGTCAGAGGTACCAAAGTGCTTTCAGGTTGAAAGACTTAGCTGGTGACATCACCATTGCTGTTTGGGGGCTCCATGTCCCCATGAATATGCCCACCAAAGTAATACCTATTTATCTACTTGCATTTGTATGCTTTTGGATTGCAAGGTGGGCAGGAGCTGTAGTGAACAATGGGAAACATCTAAAACTGGCAAAAAATAATAATAATCATGAATTGTGGTCATGTGACTATAGTATTCTGCAATAGCTCAGCTGGTTTCCTCATGTTTATGTGATCCCAGAGGCCACTATAAAATTTTTTAAAAAAGATTTAAATTTCCAGAGAGGTGCGTCATAACTTTAAATGGTCATTAAGTGATAGGTCATAAGTTGAGATCTACCTGTAATGAAAGGAATTTTAACAGAGCTACATGATGGTGGCAGAGGTGGTATTCAGCAGGTTCTGACTAGTTCTGGAGAACCAGTAGTAGAAATTTTGAGTAGTTGGGAGAACTGGCAAATACCAGCTCTGACTGTCCCCACCCGCATCTATTCTCTGCCTCCTGAGTCCCAGCTGATCGGCTGGGTCTTCTTTGGTTGCCCTGCACAGGAGAATGGGGCTGGGAAGCAGGTTAGTGGGGTGGGGAGGGCATGGAGGTTTTGCAGTATCCTTGCCCTGCCACACCGACAGAACTAGTAGTAAAAATAGAATGAGAATTCTTTATTGGCCAAGTGTGATTGGACACACAAGGAATTTGTCTTGGTGCAAATGCTCTCAGCGAACATAAAAGATAAGATACATTTATCAAGAGTCAAGAATCATCAGGTACAACACTTAATAATAGTCATAGGGTACAATAAGCAATCAAATCATACTAGGAAACAGTCCATATAAATCATAAGGATACAAGCGACAAAGTTACAGTCATACAGTCACAAGTAGGAGCAGATGGGTGACAAGGAGTGATGAAAAGATTAATAGTAGTAGTAGTACAGACTATTTTGAATCCCACCACTGGATGGTGGCCACAGCAATGCAACCCAAGCTCCTTTGTACATGGTTCAATTGTATGGTTGTGGAAGCCATCTCGAATATTATGAGTCCGTCTTCTCTTCAGACACGCCTGACAACAGCCCAAACCATTGTTAATTATATGCCCCCCATCTGATTTATTTCTGTTTTTAGAGGCTAATGGATCTGTTTGTCTTTATTAGACAAATAGACAAAATCTTATTTTTACCTGTCATCTAGCAGTCATTTGTATTTTCCGGCCTGTATATATTACATGCTTGTCCCCTTATTTTGGCCTCCTCCTACTCTGCGGTTGATAAAAACCAGTTTGTGTCTGAAGGTTATTGATCACTTTGTCTAACTGTGTAAGTGGTCCAGGCATGACCCTCAAAATCAGCTTTAGTGTTCCTCTTTCTCCCTCTCCGAGCACACTTGCTCAAACAGTTCTTGAAACTTGACATTTCTCAGTGATTTTCAATAACTTCAGCTGAATTAATCATTGTCTCTCTGTTTTTCCCCCTCAGGTCTATACTCAAGGTTTTTTGTTTTTTTTAAATACAATTTTATTACGGGGTGCGTAAAAATGTCATTGCAACCGGTGGTCTTAAAAGTCTTATTAACTTTTACAGCAGGAGTCTTGAATATATTATCCTACCCTTTAAATCTTTTTCTCTCCCCTTCATGCACTTTGGGCCCCTCTGAAGGCATGCTTCAGTTTACTATCAGTTGTAAAACTTTGCTGCCTTATGTGGCAATTGTTGAACAAGGCACTGGCAAAAAATAACCTTGAGCGTATTTGCTACTGGTCTCTTTTATTCATTGTGTAAAGCATTTCTTGCCATCTGGACCACCTATCAGGAAATGTTTTTTTAAGCGGTAAGATTAAGGAGCAGGGATTTACACCTCGGCCCCAAAGGTAATTACCAGATGGCGAATAGCTTGTTTTCACTTAATGACTCAGAGCAACTGACTCACAAACAAAGACACTGAGGTTTGTTCTTATACCGTCCAAGCAACCTTTGCATTTCTTAAAAGCAAGCCTGTTCCTCATCTAGAACAATGGTGTTTAAAGTCATCTTTCCCTGATTAAGCAAATGCTGATCTCTAAATGTTTTAATAACATCGCTCTTGAGAAAAGGCAAGCGAGTTTGCTGATTGGTGAGTTTCCTTTCTTGAGGATGAATAATTTTTATCCTCTTGGACTTTGCAAAAAAAAAAAAAAAAAAAGACCAGATGAACAGTTTAGCGATTCAGGCTGTTGTTGCCTAATGAATTGTAAATTTATGGAGAAATGCTGTGAAATGGCAAATCTTAAAGAGGTATGTAGGCATTGGGAGAAAAATATAAAAGGTTGTATTATAGTATGGATAGCCAACTTTGACTGAGACTGGAGAAAGCTAATCAGGGTTGGATTGTGTTAATATTTAGATACCACTGGGGAAAAATACTATAGAACAGGGCAGTGATGGGATTCAACTTTTTTACTACTGGTTCTGTGGGCGTGGCAAGGGAAGGCTACTGTAAAATCTCCAGTCAGAGGTGGTGTTGGCCGGTTCTCCAAACTACTCAAAATTTCTGCGACCGGTTCTCCAGAACTGGTCAGAACCTGCTGAATACCACCTCTGAAACAGGAGTGTCAAACTCACGATGTCATGGCGGTCTTATGTGATGTATCAAGACTTTCCCCCCCTTCGCTAAACTGGGCGTGGGCATGGGCTAGCATGTGATACATCTGGCCCACAAGCTGGAAGTTTGACAGCCTTGCTATAGAAGGCGAGAAGAAAACATTGCTGCGTTGTTGCCAAGAAACACACACCCAAACACACACACACACACACACACACACACACACGGTATCTATGAAGTCATCATTCATTCAGCTTGATTTCAAGAACATTTTACCTCAGGGCTGTCAAACTCCCAGCCCACAGGCCAGACGTGTCATGAACTGGCCACGCCCATGCCCAGTTTAGTGAAGGGGGAAAAAGTCTTGATACTCACATGACACTGCTGTGATGATGTCAGTTTGACAACCTTGCTTTACCTCACGACACAATCAAATGTACAGTGAACTTACTGGTGCTGAACAGATTTCTGATTCTACCATACTTTTTAAAATGTATTCTTACCCACTATCATTGCAAGAGGACACTTGAAACAGCCATTTGACTAGAGTCAGTTCACACAAAGAGCTATTATAGAATAATATTTCAGTAATCCGTGTCTCTAGTTTATCCCTTTTCGCTCTGCCAAATCAGTGACTTTTAAATAAGCCAATATTTAAAATCTACTGATAGAAAAATGCATTACAAAAGACTATCCATATTTGCATTATTTTTGGAGGTTGTGGAATTAACATTTTATTGTTAATAAAATGGGAGGCAGAGAATAGATTGGAGCAGGGCCAGTCAGAGGTGGTATTTGCTGGTTCTCTGAACTACTCAAAATGGCCGCTACTGGTTCTCCAGAACTGGTCAGAACTTGCTGAATACTACCTCTGGTCTTGACATCTCACACAAATTTGGTGCAGTCCTCAAGACAATGCAAATGTTACACTTGGTGATGGTTTTTCCCCTTTGAATCAATCAATACAAGTGTACTATGTGATTTGCAACCGGTGGTTTGCAAAGCCCACTATTTGTCATGTCATATTCATGGAGACGTGTCCCATTCTTTCTTCTCTAAGCCTTAAGTGCCAAATGGGGTTCTCCTTCTTTGGTCATCAGACGAATTATGCCACCCTTATTACTGGATGAGAAATTGCTGAGTGCTCTCCAACTAATCTTGAAGTTGGGGAGCTGGAAGTGGATAAGAGATCATATTTTACCCAAGATGCATCGCGGTCAATAAGTTGCACTGTGTGTCTCATGTGGTTTACAGACAATATTTTTTTTTCTAAAGTATTTCTTAAGCACATTTGTCCCACACACTTCATAAAAAGATCACAGAGTCTGAACCAACAGAAGTGAATATAATATTAACCCCAAAGGCTTGTTAAATTGCACTGTGGTTATAAATTTGCTTTCCAGATTCATCCCTCCCCCTTATTACAAAACAGATTTAATCTGCTAAGATATATATTTCTTTATTTGATCAACAAGTTCTCTTTCTTTCCACACTTATGAGTACTGAAGAGTTTTCATTCAGGCTATTTGGAATACAGCAAATATGGATACAGCTCTCTAATTTTTTGTGAACCAGTGGAAAGATAAATCTAACAATAAATATTAATCGGCTGGGAAACAACAGGAAACAAGTATGATTTGTTTATATCTTCAGCTGCTGCTTGTCAGTCCCATAAAGGCATCTGGTTGGCTATTTCAGAAATACAGGGTGAACTGTCTATGGCGTGGGCCGGATGTGTCATGCACTGGCAATACCCATGCTCAGTTTACTGAAGGGGAAAAAAGTCCTGATACATCACATGATGCCACTGTGACGATTTGAGTTTGACACTCCTGATCTATGAAGATTCCCAGTCATCCCGGTCATGGTGTTACTCAAAAGGCAACTGGACTTCCTTGTGGGTTTTTTTTTTTTTTCCTTTGAAAAACATTTCGCTTCTTATCCAAAAAAATTCTTCAGTTTTGAAACCGAAGAAACTTCTTCGATGAGAAGCAAAACATTTTCAAATAAAGTTTTGAAACGGAAGAAGCCTTTCATATCTACAAAACTCAGCAGCGCTTTTTTGTGTGGTTGTTGATAAAAATAGGATCGGCAATATGATCGCCAACGTCCAATGATGGATATGGCACAAGAAGAAGTTATTCATAACTCTGTACAATTTCTTGTTCATTTGTTGGTTAAGATGTTAGGCTGTTACTGAGGATTTCCTAGTCGTACATATCGAGTTGTCTGAAATGATATAAGGTTTCCTGCAGGGGGTTGGGCTAGGAGATCTCTAAGGTCCCTTTCAATTCTATTATGGTGTTACATCTGGCCTCAGCTGCGAAAGGTTGCTGGATAACATTGGGCCAGCTGCTTTCCTTCTTAGCACACATACTTCATATAGTTCTTTTGCTGGGAAAAAATGTAAGAAAAAGTGCCAGGGGCTTTGAGTTTCTGTACAAAGGCTGGGATATAAGTCTACTAAATATAGGTAGCCCTCAACTTACAACAGTTCATTTAGTGACTGTCCAAAGCTACAATGGCACTGAAAAAAGTGACTTACGACCATTTTTCATACTTGTGACCATTACAGCATCCCCATGGTCACGTGATTTGGATGCTTGACAACTGACTCACCTTTATGATGGTTGCAGTGTCCATGGTCATGTGATCATCTTTTGTAGCCCTCTGACAAACAAAGGCAATGGGGAAACCAGATTCACTTAACAACCGTGTTACGAGCTTAACTGGAGTGGTACACTTAACAACCACGGCAAGCAAGATTGTATAATGGGGCAAAATTCACTTAACTGACTCGCTTAGCAACTGAAATTTGGGGTTCGATGGTGGTGGTAAGTTGAGGACTACCTGTAGACCTAAGCAATAAGAGGAACGTGCATCAGTTAAACACCCAAGCCTCTTTACTGTCTGCAGCACTGCCAGCACTCTTCTCACATCACACTCCTGCTATCTCTTGTGAGAGATCAAGGAAGCAACATGGAAAAGAACTTGAGATGCCAGTGAAATGGAAGGCTAACATGGTTCCTACTTAAGAGGAGTATTATCTGTGGAACCAGAGTGGAGGGAAGTGCTGCAGGGTGAAGGCTTAATCTCCGTCCCTTCCCAGGATGGACGGAAGAAATAAATCTTGAAGTGCAGAGAAGTTATGATATAGGCACTTGGGCAGAAGTGAGATAAGGACTCGACTTTGGCTGTCAAGAAAAAAGCAGAAGAGGAAGTAGATGGAAGAGGGAGCAGTAGTATATAACTTAAGAGATGCAACGCCAACCTTATCTAAGAGGTTTTTATCACTCTGGAAGTTTTACTTCCGAGTAATTGAAGCCATGTGACTGTTGATGACATGATAACAAGAAAAGAAGCGAGCATCATTAAGAGTACATATTATTGTGCATTGATTTTTATATAGCAAACCAGCCTTTGAGGGTTTTTTTTTAATTGATTTCATTGTAGTTTAGTTAAGGAGTTATGCAGTAAAGATGTAATGTAATCAGTGCATGCTAAGCCATTGTAGACATGTCAAAAGGTTCAACCCACCGAATGTAAAGAAGACAGTTCTCTTTGAAGAAGTCCTCTGGATCATCTAGATCAGGGGTGTCAAACTTGCAGCCTGGGGGCCAGATGCATCATGTGCTGGCCACACGCACGCCTGGTTTAGCGAAGGGGGAAAATGTCACGATATATGTCACATATGTTGCTGCCATGATGTCACAAACTTGATACCCCTGGTCTACATAAAGTCTGTTTCTAAGATAAAGAGCCTTAAGAACTGAGAACAGAATCACTGAAACAACCCATCCACAGTTAACACCTGGATAGGAGACAGAGCTTTAGGGACATGATGGTTCAGTGGCTAACATGCTGAGCTTGTCGATCAGAAAGGTCAGCAGTTCGGCAGTTCAAATCCCTAGCACCGCATAATGGAGTGAGCTCCTGTTACTTGTCCCAGCTGCTGCCAACCTAGCAGTTTGAAAACATGTAAAAATGCAAGTAGAAAAATAGGGACCACTTTGGTGGGAAGTGTTGTATGTGATTCGTTGGCAGTTGGTGCAGATGGCAGCGGAATTGGACAGTGGGGAAGAATGTGGATCAGTCAGGGATTCTGGAGAGGACTTGGATGAGGGTCCTGCGTATGATACAGGGATGGGGGCAGGACCATCTGGGAGTGGGATGCCTTCGGAGTCTGGCAGCAGCGAGGCTGAGGAACAAGGGGAGCCTGTTCCCAGTGTGCATCCCAGAAGGCGAAAGCAGCTGAAACAAAAGGGGCGATTCAGGAGTAAGGCTGGGAGGTGACTGCCCTTCCCATAAGGGATAAAAGTCAGACCTCAATGACGAAACCTTTGCAGGAAGCAAAGTAGTTCGACAGATTCCAAGTCCTCCTTGAAGTTCTGTGTACTCTGTTTTTTTTTCTGGTACTTCAGTTGGTTTCTTTTATAATTAATTGGATACTTCTGTTTTTGGCAACATTCCACCGCACTGAAAGGTGTGTGGTTATCTTGGGGAACTGTTTAAGATAAGTTCTGGCTGGGAATGAAAGCAATTCCAAGTCTTGCAATAAAATAGGTTTTGCTTTTAAAACAAGTTTGTAATTAATTACGTTTGATGGAGCCTGGGTCAGAACAGGAAAGTAACACTATTCTGTGTGCCTTCGGCATTTAGTCATGCTGGCCACATGACCATGGAGATGTCTTTGGACAGCTTTGGCTCTTCGGCTTTGTAATGGAGATGAACACTGACCCCTAGAGCCAGAAATGACTAGCACGCGTGTACTAGAGGAACCTTTAACTTTTGTAGGAGACAGAATAGGCATACAACTTTCCTGGGCATATTTTACCCTATTAGAGTGAGACAGTAGACCTCCATATAAAACACACATGCCATACATACCAGCACCATTGTTGCTGACAACACTTTAATGCAGTGTTTTTCAACCGTGGCAACTTGAAGATGTGCGGTTTTGAATTTCCAGAATAGTTTTGGGAAGTTGAAGTCCACACATCTTCAAGTGGCCAAGGTTAAGAAACACTGCTCTAACAACATCTGCAGAAAAGCAGTAAAAAATGGGTAGAGTTAAAATTAGGCTATCTTTAATCGTCTTACAATGACCCATCGATGAAATTCCAAAGTTGATGGCCGTGACTATTTATTGTCACTCACAGTTAAACCTGCCATTCTTAGTCCACAAGAGTGGATTCCAAAACCCATGTTTCTGGGCTGATGGCTGTCCTTTTGTTGGTAAAATAGTCAGAGGTACTGTCTCCCATCTGTCAATAGGAGCCCAAAGCACCTGAAAGGCTGGACAAGAAGCAATGGATGGAAACTAATCAAAGAGAGAAGCAACCTAGAACTAAGGATAAATTTCCTGACAGTTAGAACAATGAATCAGGTTTGTCTTTAGAAGTTGCTCCATCACTGGAAGTTTTTAAGAAGAAATTGGACAGCCATTTGACTGAAATAGAGTCTCCTGCTTGAGCAGATGGTTGGACTAGATGATCTCCAAGGTCTCTTCCAACTCTGTTATTTTGCATAATAGCTAGTTTTCCCAACAGAGGCTATCAAGTGTGGTCTGTGCCGAACCAGAATACCAGGAGCAAGCAACAGGATAAAAAAACAAGCAGATTGTTCTTAATGGACTGATGTATAAAGTTTTTAAACTATGGAGTAATCTTAGAATATGCCCAAGGTTTTCAAGAGGTTGTCGCTAGTTTTATTTCTTTATACTCTCCCCCCCCCCCTTTTGGGGCGAAAGATATGTATGTAAGCACTCTGTACTTCCTAATTGCCTTGGCCACCGGCTCAGAATCTGGAGTAAGTTTGAGTTTTGAGAGTGAAATCTTACCCTGATGCTTGGATCAAAGTGCTCGTACATTTCACTAGAGATAGACCAGAAACTAGGTAGAAGAAATCAGATTCAGCACAAAGTAAATATGCCGAAGAGCAGATTCAGAATAGCCCCAAATGAGGGAAGTCATTTGGGTCCTTCACGACTGCCTAATATTCCAGGAAAAAAAAAAAAAAAACACTTTTTGCTCTGTTCATACTTCAAGCCTTTCAAATATCTTTAGACAAGGAAGCCTGTTTGACTTAAAATTAGGTACCCGGCAATTTCTTCTTTTATTTGTACAGGGCAGTGAGTTACAGCATTTCATGACAGATCTACTTTCAAAGCAAATTTTTATGCCTTTCAACATTTGTCCAGAAGCATCGTGATCTCAAGACAATGCGGAGGGGGGGTGGGAGGGAGAGAGAGAGGGAGTATGTGTGTGTGTATGTGTATGTGTATGTGTGAAAGAGAGAGAGACTGACTCTCACAAATCTTCAAATATGTTCTTCTCATAAGAACAACCAAGCCTGAACAGTGCAAAGTTTCTTAATCTAAAACCAGAGCTCATCTGTTGCCACATCTGTTTTCTTTCTTGGGAACTATAACTGAGCTGATCTTTCAAGACAATAGCACCGAGGGTTTTTTTGCATTGCAATTTCGTTGCTTTGCTTTCATCAATGCTTGCTTGTTACAAGTCCTGGATCCCAGGGGAGAAATTTAAGAGATTGTCTAATGTTTTGTGCTGGCTTAAAATCGGATGTTGGCTAAAGTTGGTGAGAGGGATTTATGCTGAACCTTTCTAATGAGAAATACCTATATGCACAATTCTTAAATCTTCGAAGGCAATGGTTTTTAACCTGTGGTCCATAGATCCCTGGGGAGGCCATGATGTTATCACAGGGAGTCTGCGAAGGCTTGAAGAAATGGCAATAGCAGTGGCAATAGCACTTAATTTAAATACTTCTTCACAGTGGTGAGATTCAGCCAGTTCACACCAGTTCGGGAGAACCAGTTGTTAACTTTTTGAGCAATTTAATGAACTGGCTGTTGGAAGAAATCACTAGGGCAGAGAACCGGTTGTTAAATTATTTGAATCCCACCACTGCCTCTTCACAATGCTTTACAGCCCTCTTTAAGCAATTTACAGAGTCAGCATATTTTCTCCAACAATCTGGGTCCTCATTTTACCAACCTTGGAAGGATGGAAGGCTGAATCAATCTTGAGCTGGTCAGGATCGAACTGCTGGCAGTCGGCAGAATTAGTCTGCAATACTGCATTCTAATCACTGCGCCACTATGGATCTTAAATGTTATGATTTAAATCCTGAATTAAGTCTTGTGGGGGGGTCTTGACCATGGTGCATGGCCACAAAAGGTATTTAAAAGGGATCTAGGGTGAAGAAAAGGTTGAAACTACTGTTCTGAGGGAAATAGTTTAAGGCAGGGGTGTCAAACTCACAGCCTGCAGGCCAGCTGAATCACTTGCTGGTCCCACCCCTACCCGGTTTAGCAAAGGGGGAAAAAGTCCCAATAATGTCACGTGACGTTGCCATGACAATGTGAATTTGACCCCCCTGCTTAAGGGAACATGAATGCCATACATTTGTTGGATTCAGTCTTGAGATGGCAATCTTTAGGTTTCCATATTCCTATATTTATTGCCCTAACCCAGGGGTCCCCAAATTTGGCAACTTTAACTCTTGTGAACCTCAACTCCCAGAACCTCTGCCCTAACCCTATTTGTCACTCAACAACTCCCATTTTTCCAAACCATTATCAAGTTTGCTGTTGCAGCCATTGTTTATGATGTTTTCCATATGACATATGTGTTTTATGAATTAGCCCGTATTTAAATGCTACTGTTGGGATAAATGTTTAAAATTAGAGGTAAAGGATTATGTAAGCTTTACAATTTTTGCATCTAGATTTGGATATAGTGCATTTCTAGGTGGGAGATTTTAGATAGTCTGGGATATTATCCCAAACTGATGTTTTTTCCAAAAGGCAACTGGATTTTCTTGGTCTTTTTTTCTTTTCTTTGAAAATGTTTCACTTCTCATCCAAGAAACTTCTTCAGTTCAGTTTCACTTATCATCCAAGGACTGAAGAAGCTTTCAAAGGAAATAAAAAAGCAACCAAGAAAGTCCAGTTACCTTTTGGAAAAACACCTTTGGGACAATCATGACCTGGATGATTGAGAATCTTCGTAGACATCAGAGATATTATTTTTCAATAGTCAGTTGTGTGACTATCAGTTGTGATAAGGACAATCCAGCTATGAATTAAAACAGACATTTTTTTTGCAAGTCTGAATAGTGTGCAGATATATTTGTGCATTCACTGGACTTAAAAAATAATTAAGGGAAAATTTCATGGAAAGCCTGATAGAAAATTATTCATAGAAAGCAGCAAGTATGGGTGGCTGAGGAGAGCGAGGACTCAGATGAAGGGCCAGGACCATTAGGGAGTGGACTGCTGCCTTCAGAGATTGTGGGGGCTGGCAGCAGCAAAGAGGAGGTTCCCGAGGAGCCTGTGCCAAGTGCATGTGCGTGCAGGGCTGCTCGTAGGAAAGAGCAGCTTCAGCAGCACGGGTGACTTGGGAGTAAGGCTGCAAGGTAATAGCCCCTCCTTCAAGATGATAAAAGCCAGCTGTGAAGTGAACATTCTTTGCAGGAAGCAAAGACATTTTGCAATTTGACCCTCGTGGACATTGCAGTATTTTAGTTGGTATTTGAAGACTATCGTGTTGTAAAATATTTCTAGATAACCTTATCTGTTATTTTTGGCAGCCTCGCACAGTTTTGGCGAGGCTCATGCTTATCAAAGTTAATTAGTTTGCAGCAGCCTTTTAACCGGGGATTCGTAAGAATCATTTAAAGGTTTCTGTTCCCTTTGGTTCGTGTTTGTTTTATTGGAAAAGGGTTTGGGCCAGAACAGCTTTATGGAATATTTTCCCATCAACCCTGTTGGCCTTTTGTAAGGCAGTAAAAATTTGGCTGCATTCCCAAACTTGGATGTGTTAAGGGCTCTTGTACTGTAAACTGGCCCAGGATCCCTGCTGCGGTGTGCATTTAGAAATAGAAATAGAATAACAGAGTTGGAAGGGACCTTGGAGGTCTTCTAGTCCAATCCCCTGCCCAGGCAGGAAACCCTACACCACTACAGACAAATGGTTATCCAACATCTTTTTAAAAACTTCCAGTGTTGGAGCATTTACAACTTCTGGAGGCAAGTCGTTCCACTGATTAATTGTTCTAAGTGTCAGGAAATTTCTCCCTCGTTCTAGGTTGCTTCTCTCCCTGATTAGTTTCCACCCATTGCTTCTTGTCCTGCCCTCAAGAACTTTGGAGAATAGCTTGACTCCCTCTTTTTTGTGGCAGCTTCTGAGATATTGGAACAGTGCTATCATGTCATCCCTAGTCCTTCTTTTCATTAAACTGGACGTACCCAGTTCCTGCAACCATTCTTCATATGCTTTAGCCTCCAGTCCCCTCATCTTCTTTGTTGCTCTTTTCTATTTAGTTCTGATGTTTGTATTGTTTCCCAAATACTGTTTATTGTTTTCATTTTTGGAGAATTGCAAGTCACCCGGACTCATTGACTGAGATGGGCAGCTACAGAAATTGAAAAAAAAAAAAAATTGTGGCTACATAACCACAACTTCTTTTCTCCCCATAATATTGCTTTTATCTCATATGCAGCCACTGAGAGAGATAGACTTGATGCTGTTGTAGTGACAATATCCAGTGGCAGCTTCCAAGTGTGCAAAATCTGTTATGATTTTCCAGCGCTGATACTGGGACAAAGTCAGCTGATCAGGAGTGGGCGGGATTAGAAATGAATCCGGTGGATAATTCAGGATAATACAGACGTGCCCTCTTCTCTCTGATTTCTTGATTGTCCATCATGTTTTACTATTTTGCTCCCAGAAACCTAGACAGCTATGGATGAGCATAAGGATGAAATTATTATTATAAGGAGGAAGCATCAGTTTGGACTAGTATCGGGGTGTCAAACTGGCAGCCCACAAGCCACGATGCATCACACGCAGGCCACACCCAACCCAACTCTGTGAATAGGAAAAATGTTGTGAAACATCATGTGACAGCAACATGACACTGTAAGTTTGACACCCGTGGTCTAGTGGTTTGAGTCACCAAGCTAGAAAGTGGGAGGCTGTGAGTTCAAGTCCCACATCAACCATGAAACCAACTGAGTGACCTCAGGCCAGTCACTTTCTCTCAGCCCAATGCACCTCACAGGATTGTTATGAGGAAAATAGGAGGAGGAAGGTACTATGATGATCCCGGGTGTGGCACAAAGGCAACACAGTCAGATAATCAGTAGGCGTCCCTTTATTAGCTCCAACCTTGCCCTTACCTTCTGAGCTGGACACAAACTCTCCCAGGAATAGCCTTTGGCTGCAGAGAATCAAGTCCAAAACAGGTTCAACAAAAATTGTAACTATAAGTCCAATCAAGGCAAAAGGAAGTAATTAGTCCAACAGGGCTGGAGCAAGAATTCCAGATGTGAAGGCACAGCAATTGCTCAACATGGTTGGGAAGATGCCAGGAACACAGATAACCAAAGTCAATACAAGATAAACTTACGTTTGTTCCCAGCAGACTCCGTACTCAGCATGCATTTCTTTTAAATTCTTTTCTCAGCTGTGGCTAATGAAGGGAATCAGGGCCTTTTCCTCCCCCATAAGCCACACAATCCACATTGCATTCTTCTCCATTCCTCCCTGCATGCCCTAGGATGAAGAGGGGGTGGGCCTGGGTCTTCCTCTGAACTCCCTCTCCCTTGTTCTACCTCTCTCCTGCTCTGCCCAGCTGGACTTTGCCCTTCCCCAGTTTCCTCCACAGCCAGCGGAGCTCCACTCCTACTCCTTGTCAGCTGTTTGTCTTCCTCTTCAGATCCAGACTCTGACAGGGGCATGACAGATATGTTGGATAGGCTCTTCCCCTTGAGTTGCCCTTCCCCTTTATTATTTGTAAAAATAATAAAGGTAGGATACAAATAAATAAATATTGTCAAGCTCCTTGGCTCAAACTCAGCCGAAGCTGACCTGGGCACTCAACCCAGCCCAGCAAGATAAGGATCTTTATTGCATTAGGAAGAAGCCACTTTAAACACTTAATTGCCTTCTGTCAACATAAGAATGTTGTCCTCATTTATATGTGTTACAGTTTAGATAGCAGCTATATTTTTCCTCCTTTCCCATGGCTTTACAGATACGATGCTTTGCACTCCATAGGTTCCAGTACAGTTGATTGTTGACATAACCGGCATTCCTGCTTTGTAATTCTCCACATAACTCCCTCAGAAATCACGTTACCGTGAAATTGCCTAACAGAGAAATTGTGTAGCAAGTGTAACGGTGAAACTCTGAGACCACCTGTCCACCCAGCTGGCCTCCAAAATACAATACTATACAGAATGTTGCAATAGGGGACTAGAAAGAGAACAGGAGAAAACTCCAATATAATAGTAATCTTTCCCAGTCTCGTTGTCAATCAATGCATTATGACAGAAGGGGGATCTAGGAAGAGAATACGAATATGCTTCATGTTATTGAAGTATATTAATTGAAATCAACAGGTCTTAAGTAATCCTTGATAACTTTTTGGGGGGAATCCAAGAAAGGACAAGAGCATTCTTAGACTATTGATTTGGTTTGGACCATGCTAATGGAAATCTGAGATTAATAAAAGCCAGTTATTTTCAAAGGCAGGCTAGGCTGTTAGTTGGCCCACTGGTGAGAATAAGTTGGTTCTTTAACATAAACAGATCATGTCCTCTTATTCACTTATCATAGAATGAGCTGAGTTGAATAATAGCTTGAAAAATAGTATGTGAAATGTGCTTATTACAAGTGAGACAGTTTGTATAATAACCATTAGTGTAGGCAAGAATTAAACCAGATTGGCACAACTATGCTACAAAGTTTCACAGTAGTGAAACAGCCTCATTGGAACCAAATCACTCATTTTGGTGATCCATTATTTTCACTGGGAATTAAGGATGTTCCTTTTCCTGATTATTTTTCCTAGATATATTATACGGATAAAATTATCAGAATCCCTTCTGGATAGATACAAAACAGTAAATTCAACAATCTGCTTCCTGCCAAACCATTCTAATCTTTGGCTCTGGAAAAGCGTTTGATCATTTGCACAAACTTATAAACACATTTTTTTATTTACATTTACTTATACAGGCGTGCACATTGTTAGTACATGGTTAAAAAAAAAAAGTAATTAAAACACCTGGAGCAAAATAGCCCTAAATTGCCCACCCACCAATTGCTTAATCTTAAATCTCAAATGACCCCAAGCTACACTTTTTGTGTAGTTTCTGTTTTCTGGTTTCTTTGTTTATTTATCTTATAGCTGTTCTTAGATAATTGTCTTTATTTTCAATGTTTTGTTAATCACTGTTGTGTTTAAATAATTAAAAAAACACACACCCTCAAATGGAAATATACTGCAACACTTTTCCCAGAAGATGCTCAGGGCAGATTTGATTTGGGTCATCCATAATGTTCCATGATTCCTTATTATTTCCCCCCCCCCAGCTTTTAAATCTCCAGTTGGAGGCTAATTCTTCATCGCTGTCCTTCTTAAACAGTTTCCCATGGAAAATTGCTTACTCACAGCTGTGAGAAATATCAAAAAAGGTAAAAGAGAGAGACAAAATTTGACACAATTGGAATACTGGTGGACTTGAAGAGTGTAGCAATATTTACATCTGGCACATGACTAACATGTTACTAGACATTATAGCAACAGCACTTGGACTTATATACCACTTTACAATGCTTTACAGCCCTCTCTGAGCAGTTTACAGAGTCAGCCTATTGACCCCAAAGAATTTGGGTCCTCATTTTACCCACCTCGAAAGGATAGAAAGTTGAGTCAACCTTGTCAGGCCTAGTGAGATTCAAACTGCCAAACTGCAGTCAGCTGGCAGTCAGCAGAAGTAGCCTGCAGTACTGCACTCTAACCACTGCTCCACCATGGTTCATAATAGAGAACCAACAATCAGAGCAAACTTCCATCAAGCTGGTTCAGTTGAAGCCAGGTTGAAAATTACCAATCTCTCTATGCTGCATCACCTGTAAAGTCATGGAATCAATTATTAACCAATCCATTATCCTCCACTTAGAGACAAACAACCTACTCTCTAATAAACAATTTGGTTTCAGAAAAAAGCTATCCTGCAATCTGCAACTCTTATACTGCAAAACATATGGACTACACAACTTGATCAGGGCAAAGCAATAAACGCAATCTACATAGATTTCTGTAAAGCCTTTGATTCAGTGGTACATGACAAACTACTCCTAAAACTAAAATCTTTTAGCATCTCTGGACACCTGCATAACTGGACAGAAGTATTCCTGTCAAACAGACAACAAATGGTCAAAATTGGAAGCGTCCTATCAAATTCTCTACCTGTCAATGGTGGTGTCCCCCAAGGCAATGTTCTCAGACCAACTCTCTTCATACTCTACATAAATGACCTCTGTTATCATATTAAGAGCAACTGCGTTCTCTTCGCTGATGATATAAAGCTATTCAACACCACAGACAATACTGCTACCCTTCAAAAAGATCTTGAATATGTATCAGAATGGTCAAACAAATGGCAACTTCAAATCTCAACAAATAAATGCTCTGTCCTACATATTGGCAAAAAAATCAGAAAATAAAATACAGGCTGAATAGTCAAGACCTTGTTGATGATCCAAACTCTTGTCAAGGACCTTGGAGTCCTCATCTCTAATGACCTAAGTGCTAGAGGCCACTGTAACTACATAGCCAAAAAGGGGTTAAGAGTTGTTAGCCTAATCTTACGTAGCTTTTCCTCTGGTAATATTACACTATAACTAGAGCATATAAAACATTTGCTAGACCAATACTCGAATACAGCTCATCAGTCTGGAACCCACATTATGTATCTGATATTAACACAGTTGAGAAAGTCCAGAAATATTTCACAAGAAGAGTTCTTCACTCCTGTACTCATTGCAGAAGACTTTATGCCACCAGACTCGAAATTCTAGACCTAGAAAGCCTAGAACTACGCTGCCTTCGGTCCGATCTAAGTATAGTACATAAAATCATACATTGCAATGTCCTACCTGTCAATGAATACTTCAGCTTCAACCATAACAACGCAAGAGCAAACAAGATACAAATTCAAGGTTAATTGCACCAAACTTGATTGTACGAAATATGACTTCAGCAACAGAGTGGTCAATCTCTGGAATACTCTACCTGACTCTGTGGTTTCTTCCCCAAATCCCAAAAACTTTAATCTTAGACTATCTACTATTGACCTCGCCCCTTTCCTAAGAGGTCTGTAGGGGGTGTGCATAAGTGCACCAATGTTCCTACCGTCCCTGTCCTATTGTTTCTTTTATATATTTTTTTCTTATATGTATCCATATATTCATAACTACATTTTTACTTATACCGATTATCTTATAAGCAATTGACAAACCAAATTTTAAAAAAAAAGAGGATCATGACAGGTTTATATCCATGGAGATTCTTAGTCATCCAGGTCACAGTTGTACCAAAGGTGCTTTTTCAAGAAGCAACTGGACTTTCTGATTTTTCTTTCATGACAGGTTCACAACCATCAGTCTGCTCCATCAACTTCATGTCTTAGTACTATATTATGTTCAACTCATAAAGAAAAAGATTGAGAGGCCATAAGATGTCAAGTCAAAGCAAGGTAGTAGAACCATGGCTCTACCTCGGATTCATAGCAAATGAATTCAAGTTCAAGTTCTGTTGCAATCAACACAGATGCCTGGATGGTTTTGTAATTGTGCTGTTGTGTTCTGAAATTTGTTAGCCTTTGACATCTGTCTCATCAAGTGCTGAGTCAACTGAGAAAGCTTAAGTTGTGCCATAGAAAAAAGGAAATAATTATTCTGATGAGAGCAATAGTTTTTATGTGAAAGCAGAAAAATTGGGCATGATGCAATTTTATATGTTTAGATAGGTGCTATTGGGAAATTCACTGAGAATATGCCACAGTCTTCTCCAACTTCCATCTTGACACACACTATATTACTCCAACATTTATGTTAGATGCTGGATCACAACCATTAAACCTTTCACAAAGCTACCCTTAGAAAACTGAACTCCAGTAAGAAAATGAAAATCCACAACAATTGATTGCACAATTGATATTGATAAGATAAGATATTGTAGTCCTTCCTTCCTGTTTCTTTTTCCTTTCACTTTTGACAAAACAAAAAAATATCTAGGGTTAAAGCACCATGTTGGAAAGCAAGAGACTATGAGTTCTAGTTATGCTTTAGGCGTAAAAACCAGTTGGGTGATTTTTGGGCCAATCACTAGGAGAATATGAACTCTAGTCCCACTTTATGCATGAAGCCATCTGAATTGGTTCAATCACTTTCTCTCAGTCCAACTCACCTTAGAGGATTGTTGTTGTGGGAAAAATAGGATGAGGAAGGAGGTACATTTGCCACATTGAGATTTATAAAAATAATTAAAAAAATAAAACAAACAGAATGCTGTGTAAACTTGCACACTCAGAACTTCAGGGACAGAGTTCTTGGTTCCATAAGAGATGCCACAGTGTATTGAACAGGTGTTAGACTTAAGCTACTATTGACGATCGTTATATAGATAAAATGTGAATTTGTACAAGTTTTCATATGCTGGCTAATAATTAATAGGCTCCAGGCTGCTACCCTTGATCTTGACTAACTGCCATCCTCAAATTTTCTACTGTGCCACCGTAGCTGAACATGATCAGTTCTCTTAGGGATGCTTCAAGTCCCACTGCTCCCCCTTAGTATTCTTTTTACTATTTTGTTGCCTTTTTGTAAATCCCCTCAAAATTCTCTTGCATTTTGACCAATGAGACTGAAGACAAAGGAGGACCATACTCACAGAATGAATGTACTATATTTGATAAATTATACTGTCTGGAAGACAATCCCTGATCTCACATCCCACTGACAAATTAGGCAGTGTGTCTCTGCTCTATAGTAGGTACATGCATGTGGGAAATTCTTTGCGTTGTGATTGTCATAACAGGTTTTGTCATTTTCATGTCTTTGCCATTTATAAGGTAAAGGTTCCCCTCGCACGTACGCAATAGTCGTTTCCAGCTCTAGGGGTTGGTGCTCATCAAAGCCAAAGAGCCAGCGCTGCCCGAAGACGTCTCTGTGGTCATGTGGCCGGCATGACTAAATGCCAAAGGTGCACGGAACGCTGTTCCCTTCCCACCAAAGTGGTCCCTATTTTTCCAGTTGCATTTTTATATGCTTTTGAATTGCTAGGTTGGCAGAAGCTGAGACAAGTAACAGGGGCACACTCTATTACGTGGTGCTAGGGATTCAAACTGCCAAAATGCCAACCTTTCTAATCAACAAGTTCAGCATCTTACCCACTGAGCCACCACGTCCTATTATACCAGACTTCTTTGCCATTTATACCAGACATCTTTTCTGTACCCCAATCAGTAATATATTAAAGATGCAACTGAACAGCTCGGAATAGCTCTTATTTTCTAGAAAAGATAATTTATTTAAATCATGGGGTGGTTTGAGTCATGGACTAAATCTAAATTTAGTTTTGAAAGTGTGAAGACAACAGTGCTTGTAGATAATGTGATTGACTGTTTCCATCTCTCCAAGGTGACAAATGAATGTGGGTAAAAGTTTAGTTCATAAAATCCCAGAATTTTTTCCTTTCTCTTCAAAAACTGGAGAGAAGTCTCTTCGGGAGACATTATATTTAGATTCATCCATCTCTACTACTCAACAATCTTTCTCAGAATCAGAAAATATTCTAATCCACTGTAATCTTAGAGGTCACAGTCATAATAAGTGTTTGCTACTCTTCAACTGAAGAATAGGCTTTTTTTTTTTTTAAGTGATTAATTATAAAAACTGTAACTAGCTTGGAATTTAAAAACTGGCATAAGATTTCATTTTTTCCCCTCTTAGGCCAGTGATCTTGGATGTCATAACAATCATTTCAACCAAGGACCTCTTTGCTAACTAGAACTTTTTCTTCAAACTTCACATGTGATAACCTCCAAACATTGTGAGTCTCTCCATGCTGTTCAAGATGTTCTCTCTGTAAGATGTCATTTAGGTGTCACAGCTTGATGCTTAATTTTATCTATTCCTATTGATTTTTTAATCGGTATTGTTTCAGATAGGGAGTGTCAAGCAATAGATTCTGTTTTCTTTTTCCTGCTTGCTGCAGGAAAAAAAAATGAAGTTATAATCAATGGAAAGTCTCTGGGTTAACTCTCAGAGGACTAGGTCAAGAATCCATGAAAGATCCTTTTTTTCTCCAGGACGAGGAGAACATAAATCAGGGAGAGGCTGGATTAGCAACTCCCAAACTGTGTGTAGTAAAGCCATAATGAAGCCATAAGACCCTTCCCTTCATGTACTTAAAATATGACACAACTGTATGAATACATCCACTACATTTCTTTTGTCTTCATCCCAGCCTGTAAATGAGACAGGCTAAAAATTTTTTTAACAACTTGTTGAAATAAAATTTTCTCCTTTGTTTTCACCTCATCCAAGAATACTCTGTCGATGTGTAAAATCTATTAGGTTTTTGAAACCTTATTCCCATGGAGGAAAATCAGTTGACTATAGTAGTTTGAAATATAGAGGTAAGAATGAGTGATAATAGAAATCCACATTTCATGCTTATATAATTTTCTGTTGATTCAAGGACAGGTGGAGAGCATTCACCCAGTTGTCGGAAAAATGATCAAATATATTCAGAAATATTAGGAACAAGAGACTGACAGCTTTCCTCCATTGCTGGTCTCTTGTTGTTAGCCCCACAAGGTAAACCAGATCAGGAAATTTACAAGTTCAGTTGCAACTATCTTTTATTGATAAAGGATGCGGTAGATCTATGCAGTCATTCCTCAATACTTTTGAGTGCTTCAAAACTCATCAGATTTGGTACTCAATGTATTTTGACACAGAAATGTTGTCCTGATGCTCATCATTTGTTTAGTACTTAATGTGCAGAGTAGAACTTGCTGCTGGCTGCCTCGTGAGTCATTATCCTTTCTGGCTGAAACCAAGGGTCATGTGATAAGTAACATGGTTTCTTTGGTACTTATTGTTTTTAGTACTCATCACTCTTCCTGGGACCAGTGAACAAACAGTTCCAAGGCACCACTGTACAACATATGGCTCATGAGCCACATGTGGCCTGCAAAGCGGGCTTGGGCAGCCCATTGGCATTTTGTTTCGAAAAATAGCCAATCTAAAATTACTACTGTCAGGATGGATCTGCCATTAATCCCTAGTTTTTCTCAGCCACCCCCTCACAAAAAAGATGCTGCTGAACCTCTCCAGCACCTTCTGACCTCACCAACCCTGCCAGCTCCTTGCTGAACTGCTTATTGATGTCCTGTCTGTTCTTTTGTGGCCCACAGTTATGGTTAAGGCATCAGTATGGTCCTTCCCTCTCTCTGAGTTTTACCAGTT
Organism: Laticauda colubrina; assembly: GCA_015471245.1. Taxonomy (NCBI): domain Eukaryota; kingdom Metazoa; phylum Chordata; class Lepidosauria; order Squamata; family Elapidae; genus Laticauda; species Laticauda colubrina. The sequence goes on from BLBF01000002.1 coordinate 15,291,986, forward strand.
TGAGCTACATCAACAAAATCTTGAAAACTAGCTTGGGTTTTCACTTCCCTCCTAACACCCTGGGGAGTTAGGGTAGCGCTGGTCTGAGTTTCCTTGCAATATTTTCTTTGTTTCCCAGGCTTAAGGCATATTTTATTGCATATTTTTATAACTATCTTTGCATAGTTTCTCCAAGATCATCTCTTTGGCTCTCTACGTTAACAGCTGGAGTTTCAGATATATGTGATTCAGAAGGTATCATATTTGACATTGCTAAGCACATCCTCCATGAATTGGTCTGTTCTTCTTTTAAAACTGTCAGAATTGATATGGTTTTCACAATTTAACTCAGCATTGTAGAAAAAGACATATTTCACAGGTGATAATATTTTTTAGCTTCACAGTTGAACTGTTGAGTCCTTGGTGCTTTCTGAGCTTGGTTGTTTGCTTGCAGGCATTTAATCACCCAGCTAGGTAGAAACATCAATGGGCTTGACTATACGGTTTATTTCCTATTTATCTACAGTAGTTTGCTCTACCAGTGTTGGTGGGAGTGTGGTTTTCTCCTTGATAGTTCTTTGATTAAAGTATTGTTTTCTAAAGTCTGATGGTTTGCCTGGTGTTATGTCCCTGCTTATCTGTGTGTTGGCTATTAGAGATAATGCATTCTGATCTTTTTGTTCCTTCTTAGCTTTTTTATTGTCTCTTTTGAATAGTGTGTAAATATGATTTCTTTCTTTCTGTCTATTGATGGGTGATTTGTCTGAATGCCAAACTTCCAGGAATTCCCAAGCATCTTTGGTCTAGGATGCTCATAGTTTCCCAGTTGAAACTATAGAAGAATGGTTACAGGAACTGGGCTTGGCTAGTCTGGTGAAGAGAAGGACCAGGGAAGACATGATAGCAGTCTTCCAATATTTGAGGGGGCTGCCACAGAGAGGAAGGGATCAAGCTATTTTCCAAAGCACCTGGAGGCGAGACAAGGAATAATAGATGGAAACTGAACAAGGAGAGATTCAACCTGGAAATAAGGAGAAATTTTCTGACAGTGAGAATAATCAACCAATGGAACAGAAGTTGCCCTCGGAAGTTGTGGGAGCGCCATCACTTGAGACCTTCAAGAAGAGATTGGACTGCCATTTGTCAGTAATGGTGTAGGGTCTCCCATTTGGGCAGGAGATGACCTATAAGGTCCCTTCCAACTCTGATTATCTGTTATCTGTTTCCCAGTTGAAACTACAGTTGTCTGTCCACATGTTTGCAATTAAGGAGTTTTTGTCATTGCTCATTGGTATTCATGGATGCACTGTGGTAGTCTTCTGCCTGTCTGTCTCATACAGTGGCTGTTATAATCCTTACACTATAATACTGTAGATGACATACTTCTTCATACAGATCCTGAATCTCATTGCATTGCATTTCTGTGGACCCCCCAGAGTTTAAAACTGTGACAGAGGAAGATAAAACTTCTCTCTTCCTACATTTTTCATGCTGGACCATGGAGATCATTATTCCCCTCTCCTATTTTTCCTCCAAACTATCATATCCAGTGTTCTAATTTTACATGGTTCTAATTTTACATGGTAGCCTTTTAGCACCCAATAATAATTTTTTGCATGATGGGCATTGATGTGGTGTGTACTGCTTGTTGCTCTATTTCAGATGGAATGAGACTTGAATCACCTGGCTCAGTAAGAGATACTTACATGGGGTATTCCTTCCTGAGTTTCTTCCTGGCATGCCCAGATATTTCCAACTGTAATGTCCCACAGAGATAACTTCTTGGCAGTAAGATGGGAGGACTTTTCATAAAAAATATATGAAATTCTCTTTCTGTGTTCTCTGGGTTTGCAACTAAGCTATCGATATGGCGACTGAGGAAACATTGCAACTTATGAATTGCTTCCCATCAACTTCCCATATTACTGACTCATTGGCTACCCTTCTAGTGTGGTGAGGTTTTGTCAATGTTTTGTTTGATCCTCCTCTGATCCTTCAGATTGGGTCTATGACTTGCCCACTAATCAGGGATGCTTCTTCAGAGGATGGAGGGAGGACATTCCTTCTCTTCATGTCTCAGACCACATGTGATTATTTCTCCTGAATTCCTATCTCTCTGGGTATTATGACATCTACAAAGAAACCACAATAAAAGTTCTTAACTACAATGCTTTCTTTTTTGCAATGTAATGCAATGCATTACATTGAACGTATATGAAAAAGCTCAAACTGTCCAAGGAGCTGCTGATACAGTTCCACAGAGGAATTATTGAGTCTTTCATCTGCATCTCTATAACTGTCTGGTTTAGTTCTGCAACCCAATAAGACAGACACAGACTTCAGGGGATAATTAGGACTGCAGAAAAAAACAATTACTACCAACCTCCCTTCCATAGAGGACCTGTATACTGCATGAGTCAAAAAGAGGGCTGTGAAAATATTTACAGACCCATCAAATCCCAGACATAAACTGTTTCAACTCCTTCCCTAAAAGCAATGCTATAGAGCACTGCACATCAGAACAACCAGACACAAGGACAGTTTTTCCCTAAAAGCCATCACTCTGCTAAACAAATAATTCCCTCAACACTACCAAATTATTTACTAAGTCTGCATTACTACTACTACAATTAATCCTCCCATCACTCCTATCACCCATCCCCTGCCACTTATTACTGTACGACTGTAACTTTGTCACTTGTATCTTTACAATTTATATGGACTGTTTCCTAGTATGATTTGATTGCTTATTGTACCCTATGACTATTTTTAAGTGTCATACCTTCTGATTCTTGACTCTTGACGAATGTATCTTTTATTTTCACTGAGAGCACAAATTCCTTGTGTGTCCAATCACACTTGGCCAATAAATAATTCTATTCTATTCTATTCTATTCTATTCTATTCTATTCTATTCTATTCTATTCTATTCTATTCTATTCTATTCTATTCTATTCTATTCTATAGCAGACCCTTAACTGATGTTATGAATCTTGTCTTCCCAGTTCGAAGCACTTCTGCTTTTCCTGCCTTGCACAGAGATCAGTTGCACCCAGGTTGATCATAGAGGAACATGACATGGAAAGAAAAGGTTAAGCTCCTTCCCTTCGACCTCAGCTCAGCTCAGGCCACCCTCAGTAACGGATACTGGAAAAAAAACACCCCCAAAACAAAACAAATAAGACACATTGAGAGATGCAATCTGGCCCTAAGATAGTGGTTCAGTGGGTTTCATTGGCATCAACATACATTGTACTCATAGATTTGAACTCCTTGCAGTGAACTTCAACAGTTCTACTCCATCTGAATTTCTGTTTGTTTTCTTGTGTCAGGCTATACGTATTTAGTTCCTGTGCTCCCAGATGTTCAAGGGTTTCAGCAAGCCTTCATTCCCTTTTTTAATTTCATCTGGTAAAAGGGAGTGTATGCCTTTTCTCTATGGTGAGGGCCACAGGGGCCCTGGAGTAAGATTCCAGAACCCACCTTTTCCAAAGTTACTGGCACCCAGTAGGAGCTAAAATTAAACCAATTCAGTGTCGTTAATATCATCATCCTGTATGCATTTAATTTAATTTTATCTTTTGTCCTGTTAAAAGTCACAGTTCTACATTAGGTTAGGGCTGTTTTTAGGAAAGTTTTTGATGTTTTTGGTTTTTATATTCTAGGTAAGCCTCTGAGAGTCTTTGATTATGGCAGGACTGAGATATGAAAAGTAAATAAATGAATCAGTACATTCAATTAAATTTTCGAAGGGCTATGGAGAGTTACATGAAATATATTTTTGAGACCTCAGATTTTTAAAGAGTGCTGAACATGTTGAACATGTAGATTAGTAAGTGTGTTTTGCTGATATCTGACAAAATTAAAATATATAGTGGTATACTTTCCTATCTTTGCAGCTTCAAAAAAAGGGTCAACTGGTAATTGTTGTGGACTGCCACCTGCCAGCAGAGCTGGCAGCAGACTCGGACAGTGAGGAGGTTGGGGAGGACCATGGGCCACTCCTGGAGTCTGGGGAAGACTCTGATGAGTGCTTTGTGTCAGAGGCAGAGATGGGGCCAGAACCGTCTGACAGTTATCAGCTGCCTTTGGAGTCAGAGATCAGTGCGGCAGAAGAACAGTTGGAGCCTGTTTCCAATGTGTGCATGCACAGAGCTGCCAGGAGAAGGGAACAGTTAAGGAACACGGGTCAATTTGGGAGTAAAGGCACAGATGGATGGTGAATGGCCCCTTCTATAGAGAATAAAGAGGAACGAAAGGGGAGTGAGGTCTACAGGAGATAATTAGTTCATTTAATTAGGGTGAAGATTTGTTTGTGACTCCTTGCCAAGTATTTTCTGGTACAGCATTCCATTTGGAAGCTATCAGCCTGGCAACTCTCCAAACCTGATAAGGTCTGTAGTTGTAATTCACCCTTGAAATACTGTTTGCTGGGATTTGCTGGACGTGAATGATAGGAATTCACATTAGCCTAATAAAAAGGGGTTTTGTTGGGACAAGGAGTGTGCTTTGTGATTTTGTGAAGCCTTGGTCAGAACAGTAGTATGGTTAGCTTGTTTAGGTAGAACTGGAATGTATGTGTAGGTCTGTGGGTATGTTGCCCTTTATTGTAACTGGCCAACTGAAATAGAGGTAATCCTCAATTTTTGTTTAGTGACCAAGACCATTTGAAGTTCAAGCTGACTTATGACCATTTCCCCCAATTACGACCATTGTCGTAACACCATGTTCATATGATCAAAATTCAGGGGCTTAGCAACTGACTTGTAATTATGATGGTTGCAGTGTCTCAGGCTCATCTGTTGTGAGCTTCTGACAAGCAAAGTCAATGGGAAACAAACATTCACTTAACAACCATGTTACTAACTTAACACGTGCAGTGATTTGCTTCAGAACTGTAGCAAGAAAGGTCGTAAAATGGGGAAAACTCACTTAATACCTGTCTTGCTTGGCAATAGAAATATTGAGCTCAATTGTGGTCATAAGTAGAGGATTTACCTGTAGCTTGGTCTGCCCAAAGTTTTCCCAACGACTTATCTTTGCTTGCTATTTTAGAAACTTAAGGTGATAGCAACATAGCACTTAGACTTATATACTGGTTCACACTGCTTTACACCCTTCTCTATTTACAGAGTCAGCATTAATCTGGGTCCTCATTTTACCCACCTTGGAAGGATGGAAGTCTGAGTCAACCTAGAGACAGTGAGAATTGAACTGCCGAACTGCAGCCAGCAGTTTGCAGAAATAGCTTGCAGTACTGCATTCTAACCACTGTGCCACCACGTCTCACGTAGTGATACACGTAGTTCTCCTTTCTTTAAATTTTCCCGACAAGAACTGCTACGGGAGATAGGCAGGACAAAGTGAGAACGACTTGTTCCAAATCATCCATTAATTTCCATGGCAAAACGTGTCGGTTTGACCCTGATCATCCGAACACTAATCCAACATGTTAATTGCTACAGATCAGAGACATGTTTGCTCAGAAACAAGTCCTGTATAGAATCACGAGCTTTGATTAACAATAGACTCCCTTGTTCCTAAAATATACAAACTAGGGATAATAGCTAACTACAGTTGACAAAGACATGTAGATCATTAGGCCATTGAGAAATGATTGCTGCAGTGGAAAGAATTTCTTTATAAAGAAAATTTATATTGCCACCTACTCTCACAGATGGCTTACAAGGATTTCAAAGCACAATATAAAAGAAATAAAAATATAAATAATAAAATAATAACACCCCCCTCCCTCCCTGGCAACAACACATATTCACACCAGCCATTTAATGGACTCCATCCTGCTCTGGGTTGGAGTGATATGGTGGCCTAGAGGTGGAGGCTGTGAGTTCTATCCTAGGTAGAGGCAGATATTTCTCTCTCTGGGCACAATGAGAATATATCTGCTGAACAAAACTCCTCATTGGCAACAGGAAGGGCATCCGGCCAGTAAACATTCTGCTAGCTTCATCTAGTTCTCCAGACTCCACCCTGCAAGGGATTATGGGGTCATTAAAAGAAGAAGATGATGATCCCTCTCTAGGTTCCCCAGGCCCACTGACAGAACCACATCTTCAGGATCTTCCAAAAGAAAGTGGGAGTGGGGGTCCAGTCTAATTTTCGGAGGGATCACCTTCTACCTAGTTCAGGGAAATTCTGATTCATTGGCATGATCAGAGAGGACTTGGCCACCACTTGTCCTTCCCCACATCAGAGAGAAAAATATCCTTGGATAAGCAGTCCTTTAGGCAAGTCCATTAACACTCCCCATGTGAAAAATGTTGTAACGATTATTAGCAACAGTAGTTACCCAACGTCAGTAAAAGAAGAGGATGGCTTGCAGATCTTGTATGTTTCCAAAGATATTTCTACTGTGTACAAGAGGTTTTAATTTATTGTCCTGATTAGCTTCTCATAAGTCTTCTGTGGCTGATCTCTCGAGAGGTGGAATTATAACTGCTAGGCAGAAGAAATGCCTCTTTTGCATCATAGCACACAGACTGCTGATCATTTGCACATTAATTTCACAAAAACCGAGCAGTGTTCCCATCCTGCTCACATAGAAAATATGGACACATACTCCACCCAGAGAGTCATACTTTCCATACTTTTGAGAAAGTGCCAAACCACAAAACTCTTTGCTGGATGATGAACAGGGGGATCTAAACAATGAGTTATCTTAACAATAGTGGCAGATCAAGCATCTTCTGCTCCTTCTGAGCTAAACAAAATACAAATGCAAACGTTGTAAATAGCAGCATTGTGTGTTTCATGATTTGTCCTATTCCTGCCACACTGGGGGGCTGAAATCAACAAGAGTGTTTAAAATAACACTGGGTTGATTGCTGCCTGTTCAACTTGCACATGGTTTTCTATCTCCAGTTCTTGGAATCTACATCAAGAATTGTGGGCTTGGGAGGTGCAATGCTGCCTAAAGCATGAGCACACACTTCTACAAGGACAAATTAATACCTGAGTTGTACCAATATACTGTATTATTGAAATGTGTTATTTATTAGCATTTGAATTAGAGTTTTCAACAAGAGAGACAAGAAAAAAAATGATAGAAGTGAGGTTTTCCTTCTTCTGACCCAAAATGCAAGAAATCAGGAACCAGGGTTGTTCAAAGAAGTTTATTTCATGCTATCTCTTTCCAAGAATCTGAACTACTAATGGTCAAGGCAACTTAGAGGCAACTGAATTCAAGGATCTCTTGTGGACATGAAGGGACTCCAAACTGATGACGTGCTTGATTCCTCCATCGGGTTCAGCCTGGACATCTACAGAAAATTTCCAATGTGGACAATTTAGGGTACTTTGGAGATGTGCTTAAGAGTGCTGGGAAACTGCCAGCTGATTTGAAAGTGTGGGAGGAATCAAGTTCAATGTAAAGAAAAGTAAAGTCCTACACTTCGGCAAGAAAAACCAAAAGTAGACATATAGACTGGGTGAAACCAGACTCAATAGCAGTAACTGTGAGAGGGATATTGGAGACTTAATGGACAACCAGCTAAATAAATATGAGCCAGCAGCCACCAAAAAAGCCAATGCAATTCTAAGCTGCATTAACAGAGGGATACAATCAAGATCAAGTGAGATACTAATACCACTCTATAAAGCTCTAATAAGACCACACCTAGAGTACTGCATCCAGTTTTGGTCACCGCACTATAAAAAAATGTTGAGACTCTAGAAAAAGTACAGAGAAGAGCAACCAGGATGAATAGGGGACTGGAGATTAAAACATACGAAGAACAGTTACAGGAACTGGGCATGACTAGTCTAGTGAAGAGAAGGACCAGGGGAAATATGATTGCAGTGTTCCAATATTTGAGGGGCTGCCACAGAGAGGAAGGGGTCAATCTATTTTTCAAGGCATCTGAAGGCCAGACAAGGAATATAATGGATGGAAACTGAACAAGGAGAGATTTAGTCTGGAAATAAGGAGAAACATTCTGACAATGAGAACAATCAACCAGTGGAACAGAAATTGCCCTCGAAAGTTGTGGGAGCACCATCACTTGAGACTTTCAAGAAGAGATTGGACTGCCATTTGTCAGAAATGGTGTAGGGTCTCCTGCTTGGTTGGGGGGTTGGATTAGATGACCTACAAGGTCCCTGATTATCTGTTATCTGTTAATAAGGGCTTAGCTTAGAGTCCTTGCCTAGCCATAAGAGTTCTAGGGCAACTCACCATGGCCAACTTATTGTGGCCAACTCACCAGGGCCATTTTGCTGCAGGACAACTCTGTGGGGCAATATTGAAGACATGATGGAATAGAATCATTAAGGAAAGGATGCAAAAGAAGGGACAGAATGAAATGTGAATGAGAAAAATTAAAATAAATTATTATTTCATTGAAAATAAGTTTAATTACCTAAACGTATAAGTTTAAGTAATTAAATTGAATTGTTGAATTGTCTCATGATGATGAGTTGTCCTCTGGTGAATTGGCCAAAGGTGAGTTGGCCACAGTGAGTTTTTCCCATTCCAGCCCTAAGAGGCATAAGCTCAACTTCCCGCAAGATTCACGAAGCCTTATCTGGTCATTCCCAAGGGAAAGCAAGCATTCTAGGGAGAATCTTGTAACTTAGGTGGAGAACAATAACATTTAGCTATTTATGTATAGATCTGGTTGCTTGTGCCTGACAAAAATACAGGGACAATGATCTGCTAATCAAAGAAAGCTATCAGAGGCAGGGATCGTGATCTGCTTTCCTCCAGCTAGGCTGGCAAGTCACAGAAGCATTTTTTTCCCCATTTGGTCACTAGATACTGTGCTTTCATGGTAATTTTTCTGGACCTTTTTTTTTTTTTTTTTGGTCTCCACACTGAAAAATCAAACTCTCAGGAAGTTTCGTGAGAATATAAAGGAAAATGTTGGCAAGAGACTGGCCAAGCTAGGGGAAGGAGTCAAACAAGGAATTAATCTAGAAACCCTACATGGGCACAAGAGGGCAAAGTCTAACCTCCCTTTGAATGCTGTTGAACTTTATCTAGTGTGGCCTAGGTGCAAACCGCCAGTCTGAGAAAATTCCTGTGTTATAGGCTTGAGAAATAAAATAGCTATGTCCTCAGTAGAGACGAAGGAAAGAGATTTATAATGCAGCATAGCATTGTTTGGGGTGTCTATGCTTCATATTTCAAATGTAATCTCTTCTGATCACTCAGGCAGTTGTCTGACACAGATGTTTAGATCTAATTCTTTGACAGGACTATCAGTCAACAGGATGATTAATCTCCCAGGATTAATTTCATAGATGTTGTCAACTTGTATTATTATAATTGAGGATGATGATGATATCTGGATTATAGCAAAGATGACCTCTAGAGAGAAGCATCTATGAAAGTCCCCTGAATAGTCCTATTAGAGTAAATAATGATGATGATGATGATGCTAATGGTGATGCATGAATAGTAGACATGCAGCAAGAAAAAGTCACAAAGTATTGGGACTTACATATTGAAATTGAGTGACTTTGGAAAAAGAAATTGTGTGTTATCCCAATTGTAATTGGAGCCCTTGGAGCAATACCTAAAAGGCTACCTTGCTATTTGGAAATTCTGAATTTATCAAACTTGAATACCCTGATTCTCCAAAAGAACCACCCTACTTGTAGCTTATATCCTCCAATGCTACCTGAAGAGTTCCTAGATCCTTGGTTAGGACTCGAGCTGTTGAGCTATCAACCAGCCCCAAAGGCTGTGAATCTCACTAAAGATTAAATAATAATAATAATAATAATAATAATAATAATAATAATAATAATAA
>BLBF01000002.1:15301747-15331467 GCA_015471245.1 Laticauda colubrina
AATAATAATAATAATAATAATAATAATAATAATAATAATAATAATAATAATAATATGGTTTTCTCTTCCAAGAAATTCTGGAGATGTCATCAGAAGCTTATTTCATTTTCTCCATGTGCAACTTATGAAGGGGCAATGGAAAAACGTATTTCATGGAAAAGCACTAAAATGAATTATAACAGTGCTGTCATGATATTAAATTGTATATAACATGTCATAAATTGAGTTCTACAGTGAGGGCCCTCACCCATGGAGAGATGGCTGATGAGTGGAATATTCTCAGATGGCTCCCTATTGATTTCCCTTTTGTCTAGTTGTGGTTGAAAGAGATACTCTGTCTTTTCTACACCAGGTTTAGAGGGTAGTTGATGAGAATAAAAAATATACACCAACACCAGGAGTGAAGGCTGTGCTTTCAACTCCAATCTGTTCCATCCCCCCCCCCCCAAAAAAGGGTTTTTTTGGAAAATCTTGCTGTTTTGCAAAGAAATTATGCAGAAAATGCTGTTTTAATGGTCAGTAGTAAGCTGTGAACATTTAATTCAAGGACAGCATTCATATTGTATTCCTGTTGGAAGCACCAAAACCCTTCTGGGTTGAAAAAATTAACTAGTGACATTGCCATTGTCCAGAAGGATTCCCAGTTAGAAGTTCCTTTCATGACCCTATTAATGAGTCTACCAAACTGATACTTATTTATCTACTCACAGTTGCATGCTTTCAAACTGCTAGGTCAGCAAGAGCTGGAGTGAATGATGGGAACTCATCCTGACACATAGCAGTATTTGGGTCTCAAACTCAGGCTTGCAGATTGTCAATCCAGTACTCTAACCATGTGAACCACCATCACCAATAGCATCGTGGTTGTAGCTCTATGCTAATACAGCTAGAACTTCCAAAGAATTTTACATCTGCAGTTGATCTGAAAATCTGGCTAGGTTTTCCATCGCTATTCATTACTTTCCTCATATGGCCTGTTTGTGTGATACTAAAAATTCAAACTGACACGTGTAATATGAAGGTTTATCTTTATTGGACCAACTAAAGTGAAAAAAAAGTCCTGCTTATGTCCTTTGATCATTAGTAGCTCAGGTTTTTGTTGAGAGCTCAAGCTTACAATAAATCTTTACATTCATTTGAATTGCTGGGATCTCTTGATTTTCCCTGTGCTTGACAGATACTACCACGACTAGAGACCACCTAAATCAGGGGTGTCAAACTCAAGGTCCATGGGCCAGATTTGGCCCACGGGGTGCTTAAATCTGGCCTGCGGGGTACAGCCTGGAAATAGCAAAGAGACCAGCCCGCGGTGCCTGTGACAATCAAAGTAGGGTGTATGCAAGGAGCCATGTGCAATTCCCTGAATCCTGTTTTTGGCCTGGATGACCAAAATGGCCAAAATGGGGCATGGGGGTTTCATGCAGCCCCCCACACCCCAGTTTAGCTGGCAAACTGCTGCAGGAAGCCCTCTGTCCCATCTCCCTCCCTCCCCCCTCCCTGGCCAGCCTGCGGAGGAGAACTACAATGCAGATCCGGCTAGTGGTGGGATTAAAATTTTTTACTACCAGTAAAAATTTACTACCAGACTTACTACCTAAATCTTCTGTGGGTGTGGCTTTGTGGGCGTGGCAGGGGAAGGATACTGTAAAATCTCCAGTCAGAGGTGGCATTTGCCGGTTTTCCGAACTACTTAAAATATCTGCTACCGGTTCTCCAGAACTGGTGAGAATCTGTTGAATACCACCTCTGGATCTGGCCCTCAAAGAAATCCAATTTGACACCCCTGACTTAAAGGCAAGTGTACACAGCAATATAGATGTGTCTTCCCATATTATTTTTTAAATCTTCATTTCTCCTTATTTTCCTTAATGTGGATGTTATTTTTTTTTGAACCCGTCACAATTCAAGTGGCTGCTTGTTATTGATGATACATCATGGAATTCAAACACTGGCAAAAACCATTAGGGTTTGTGCTTCCTTCTAGAATATGCCATGACTAATCTGTGTAAGCTTGCCCGTCTTTATGTTGTTTTTAATACCTGAGTAAGGGATGCGGTGGCTCAGTGGCTAAGACGTTGAGCTTGTCAATTAGAAAGGTCGGCAGTTTGGCGGTTCGAATCCTTAGCACCGCATAATGGAGTGAGTTTCCGCAATTTGTCCCAGCTTCCGCCAACCTAGCAGTTTGAAAGCATGTAAAAAATGCAAGTGGAAAAATAGGGACCACTTTGGTGGGAAGGTAACAGTGTTCCGTGCGCCTTTGGAGTTTAGTCATGCCGGTCACATGACCACAGAGATGTCTTCGGACAGCGCTGGCTCTTCAGCTTTGTAACGGAGATGAGCACCGCCCCCTAGAGCCGGAAACGACTAGCACGTGTGCGCGAGGGGAACCTTGACCTTTATCTTCATACCAGAATGTGAGAAAACAAAATTAGGAGTCCTATCAAAATAGGGATAGGAAGAAACAGGTGCCGAATACTTAGAGACTGGAAGTCTTCTTCTCCCTCCTTGGAATGAATAGACTTACAGTTCTGTTCAAGAGCACATGGCTTTGCATATTCTGTTTGGATAACTGGATCCAGGGAAATTATGATTAGGATCTTATGTCAGATGTGTCCTCCTGAAACATTGCTGCTTTGTTTTACAGCGAGAACTACCCTTTCTCCCCTCCCTGACTGCCGCACCAGATACTTAGGTTTCCTCCAATTATTATATTTTAAACCCCCTCCACTCCATTTCCTATCCTGGGCGACCCAGTGGGGAGGGGGCTATTTTTTTTCCCCAAGCGTGAGAAGAAACAGGCTGCCTCAGCTACTGGTGGTTTCAAAAGGCTGCCCATAAATTATGCCATCAAGGCTCCCAGTGGGTGGGATCTCCAAGTCATGCTCACTTTCCATTGCTGACAATCAGGGGCCATTATTTGGACTGCTGCAACACGTTCCTTTTTGCCTTTATTATTCTTCCACTGTAACTTGACTTAGGCTCAGGAAGAGGAAATCCAGAGGCTTAATTGAAGCCAATCAGCAAAAGGTCACGGGCTAATATTTAACAGACCAAACTTCAAGGCGAGCACAAAGGAAAAGCATAGGCACCCCATCCTCCCTCTTCCCCCACACCCCCCAAAAAAGGTAAGGTTTGTAACTGGATTGGGGAGACAGGGTGCACCTGGACGGGAAAATGGATTTGAGTTATAAAATTAAATGGGAGTTTTGTTGTAATCACTTGTTTCCCATTTCTCTTGTAGCTCATGTCGGACAAGGTTTTGTTGCTTAGTGCAAATGTTCAGGTGTTTGTGTGAATGGTGCCTGCAAGAACAAACATAATGGGGAAAACATGAGCATTTTCCCAATAAGCCAAAAGGTAAGTTAGGTCCAGGGTTATTCAAATGTGTGGGTGTTAATATAAACCATCACAAGATGTTCTTACCAATGTCGCCATGTGGAAGAGCTTTCTAGCATGGAAATATATAAGAGGCAGCACCCATATAATACCTCATTTTTTTCAAAAAATTGTCAATATTAAAATTCATCTATTAAAACTGATTATATGCCATACTGGCTTGAAAGAGGGAGAGGGAGAGAGGAGAAGTGTAAAGATGTGCATGTGTTGCAAATTGTAAGTTTTATATGTTACTTTCCTGTCAGTAATGTACTGTACAGAATTCTATATTGTGCAAAATATTGTGTTCAAATACAATTCTTTACCTGTAAATTTCTGATTACACAGAACAAATTTTATTTGGTATACTTTAAATACTGCATTCTGTAATATGAATCTCAGTAAAATGAATGTGTTTAATGTTAATTAAGTGTTGGTTTGGAGTTTTTTTAAATATTAAAAAAAAAGGAAGAGCTTTCCAGGCCCCATTTTTTAAGAAAGAGGACTTCATGAGATCATTCACCCTTACCCAATGGCAGCTATGCTAACCCTATGAAAGCCAATGTCTCTTCATTTAAATTTGGAGAAACAAAGTTGCATTAAATTAAATTAATTGCAGGAAGGTCCCAATAGGTGATATGTACAGGTAGTCCTTGACTTGCGACCATAATTGAGTCCAAAATTTCTGTGGTGAAATGAGAAAGTTATTAAGTGGGTTTTGCCCCATTTTATGATGTTGCTTGCCACCATTGTTAAGTGAATCACTGCAATGGTTAAGTTAGTGACACCGTTGTTAAGTGAACCTGGCATCCCCATTGACTTGGCTTGTCAGAAGGTCGCAAAAGGGGATCACATGATTCGAGACACTGCAACCATCACAAATATGGACCAGTTACCTGGCATCTTAATTTTGATCACCTGACTATGGGGATGCTGCAATGAAGTGTGAAAAAATGGTCACAAGTCACTTTTCTCAGTGCCATTGTAACTTTGAATGATTACTAAACAAAAGGTTATAAGTCAAAGACAGCTTGTAGTAAATTACTTAAGTCAGGGGTCCATTACCGAGCCTGGCATAATTGCTACCAGGCCATATGAGTGGTTGACTGGTGTGCATGCATCTGCATGCGTGCATGCGCCCCCCCTCATGTGAGCATCGCCACAGGTACTCACAGCCCCACTTGCCAAAACTCATTGTGCATACTCATGGCCTCACTCATGCAAGCATCACCATCAATGTCATGGGTGTAGGCACACATGCGCACATACATCTGTCCTTCCCACAAAATCATCCCCTCTTCACCCCTCCCCACCCCCGGTCTGGGCCACCAACCCCAGAATGGTTGTGGAACTCTGACTTAAGCCCTTCTGGTTCTAGTGAGCGTTACCAACAGCTAACTTACTCAGTCATAGACTAGCCAGAGATTGATTAAAGCAGAAGTGCTGGTTTTCTGGTGGGAAAATTCTTCTATCTTCAAAAGTCCATTGTTTCAGTGGCTGAAGTTTCCCTCGGTAAACAAGTCCCTCAGCTGAGTTCCTGCAAGTAGGAAGACCTGAAATGGATATTTTTACTGAGATATTATGGAGATAAAGGGAAGTGGTGACTAAGTGGATAAGACGCTGAGCTTGTCCATCAAAAAAGTTGGCAGTTTGGTGGTTCGAATCCCTAGCACCATGTACGGAGTGAGCTCCCGTTACTTGTCCCAGCTTCTGCCACCCTAGCAGTTCGAAAGCATGTAAAAATGCAAGTAGAAAAGTAGGGACCACTTTGGTTGGGAAAGTAACAGCGTTCTATGCGCCTTGGGCTTTTCGTCATGCCAGCCACATGACCACAGAGATGTCTTCAGACAGCTCTGGCTCCTCGGCTTTGTAACGGAGATGAGCATCTTCCCCTAGATTCAGTAACAAATAGCAAGTATATATGAGGGGAACCTTTACCTTTTTAATGGAGATACTATAGTAACTTTGGGTCCTCTTAACTTATCAACAAATCTCTATGAAAAAAACCTGTATTGATACTCTATAATTATATTTCACATGCTTTTTAAATATGGATTAAAAACTAATTAGAAATAATCTATGTTTTTCCCTAGTTTATTACAGCAAATTGGTCAATAACTAAAAAAATAAAACATAAGCCAGTTTCATTTCATTCTTGGAACAGAGCTCCATAATATGAGTTTTAAAACTGTAAATTTCCCCATTGTAAGCTTTCTTTTTCAATCTAAGGATATGTCTGTACAAAAAAATTCAATAGCAGACATATTATGTCAGACTCGGGTGATGGATGTGTGTTTATTGAATGACAAATGCTGGTAGGCTATGGTGCTGCCAATCAATAACGTTATTACAATTATTAGTTTTTTTAAAATTGAAAAAAGATGACACATTGGGAAAGAGTAAATAAACACTGTAAAAAGCTAAATGGCTAGAAAATTGTTATAGTCAAAGTACTGTAAATTTTATCAAGAGTAAAATCTTAGCCAGATTCAAAGAAAAAAAATCACACAGTGGCTATATAATAATAACTCTTAACAAAATAAATCCAGGTGGTGTGAATAGAATAGAGTAGAGTAGAATAGAGTAGAGTAGAATCATTGTATGTTTCCATTTACTACTTAACTGAACATCCAGGTTTTAGGGCAATGTAATAAAACATGGTTTAATGTTTCCATAACTCACCTTAGAGACCAAGTCTTTGTTTGAACAGAATATTCTGAAATTTGCCCTCAAGAACAATTGAGAGAAGGGCATTAAATTTTGCCTGTGTTAAAACCTTTCTGAACTTGGCAATTCTTATTTAAGCCAACTCTTGATGTTTTTAAAAATGGGCAGGGGCACCTTTTTAAGTAAAGTACTCCCATTTAATTGGATCTATGGCACATTGTTTAATGGCTGCTGTTGTCCATCCCAAGCCCATCCAGAAGCTGACTCTAATTTTTAACCCAAACTTCATGAAAAATGGATAATCCACGGATTACCCACAGATAAACCAATTGTGAAAATTAAAATATAGGAAAAATTTGAGAATGGCATGTTTTTTTAATGATATTGGAGTTAAAATATAAGGATCATTTGTGGATGGGTTTATCCATAAGTATACATGATAAAATCAGGAGGGCCACATCTGGGAGCAGGAAGAAGCTTTAATCAATTGTTCTGTGGTGCTACATTTATTGTATTTTGTGATCCCGAGGGCCCAAAATCTATTTCCATTTAATAAGGTGCCAGCAAGAACAGCCTCACTGAATTAAAATCAAAATGATTGATTTTACAATACACTGAATCAGATTTATGGAGTGTGTTGCTAAAGAGCTTGAAGAATATCTGTCATGATCAGACCTGGGATAATACTATTGAAAAGAATTGAAGACATTAGCCACCCATTTTGCTAATCAGTCTGGTATATGATATATGACTTGTTCCTCATCTGGGACAGCATAGGTTTGTTCCTGAACAAAGTTTCTGAACTTTATTGTCATGTCCAATTGTCTGTAACAATGGTACCTATGCTAACTTTATTTTTCTCCCAGTAAAATATTTCTTAAGGTGGCCTTTTCCTTTGGGTTTCTTGCTTAACCAGGATTAAATTAATTTGAGCATCCTTCAGGAACAAGCAATGCAATGAGAGTTTTGATATTAACTTTTCTAGATCTTGTGTTAATTGGAAAGAGGAAAGGACCAATGTACAGTATTTATGAAGTCTACAATGTTCCTTCGCCATTATCATGTATAGAGTTTTTTTTTTTTCAGGCAGTAGGGTAGTGAATAGAGAATAGATATGAAATACTCCCCTTAGCTCTAGCAGTTATTTGCTAGAGTGGATCCCCAGCCTTTCATACTGCAGAAATGTAGGGCAGAGTAATTTACAGACAACCTGGCTCAAAAGCTTGCCTGTTTTCTCCTTCGTAGTCTTCTGACTCTGATTTAACCTGTGTCCAATTCTATCGCTGTCCAAAAAACCCAGTCAATTGGTTGTGCAACGTGAAATTTCCTCGCAGTAGGGGGTGGAGTTGGACTAATAAATGGAGAGGGTTTGAGAAGTTGTAAGCATAACATCTGGTATTATTTGACTAAAATCCATCTGCACTTTAATTACAGATCATCTCTGCAACTATCCAGAAACCCAGCATTGTAAAATCTAACTCTTTTCAAATCAGAGCGCTTGATTTCAATCAAAAGCCCTTGAAAAGAGAGGGGGCAGGGGAGATTTCCTGCTGTGCACACAAGATCTCATCTAAATGTAACAAGCCAGACGGCTAGTCTTGTCATTTGAATCAGGCACTGACATTGAGCATTGTAATGTTCAATGACAGGCGTATGTACCACTCTGATATGGAATTGCTTTATTATGCATCACATTAGCGCCAATGGAGGTTTGCACAGTGCTTGGATTTTTTAAAAAAACAACACAATTGTGTTGTCTAGTGCAAAAAGGGTTCCAAGCCTGATGCCAAAGTAGAAGCATTCTTGAACCTCACAGGTTTCTTTGGGAGAACTGCAATGTCTACTTAGGAAGCTGCTTTATATCATTTTAGATAATCTCTTCATTTAGACCACTGTGGCCTTATTCAGTTCTCCTTGTTTTGGTGTCTTCTAAGATGTTCTGGAAATACAGAGTTACAGAGTTGGAAAGGATCTTGGAAGTCTTCTGGTGCATCCTCTACCAAACAGGAGATCCTATACCATGCTGGCCAAATTGCTGTCTGGTATCTTCTTACAAACCTCCAGTGATGGAGCACCACAACTTCTGGAGGCGATGAGCAGTGGAGACTGAACCGGTTCTCTTCGCTACTCTGTGGTTGGCCCACCCGCTCACCTGGGCTCCCATACTCACTTTTATGGCCAGAATTCAAAGCACAGCTGCTTTGCACAGCACAGAACAGCGCTGTGCGGCAGCTGCTGCAGCAACCAGCATTGTGCAGGCTTGCAGGAGGCAAATTAGAATGCCCTTACGCCTGTGCAAAATGCGTGTTTGGTGCGCGCGTGCATGCAAAGTATGCACGCACGCAAAGCGCGGCCACCAAACCACACCCACCGAACTGATGGCAACTTCAGTTGAATACCGCCACTGGTCCTCATCTTCTTTGTGACAGCCTCTCAAATACTGTAAGACAACTATCATATCACCCTAGGCCTTATCTTTGTTAGGCTAGACATCCCCAGTTCCTGCAACCGTTCATCACATCTTTCAGCCTCCAAGTCCCCAATCATCGTTGCTGTTCTCTGCAGTCTTTCTAGAGTCTCAACATCTTTTTTTTGTATCCTGGTGACCAGAACTTGCACAGTATTCCAACTAAAACCCGCGTTGTTCTTACTTTGGGGAATTGGTAATTAAAATTAATGCGGAAGGGAGAAAATGGACAAAGATTGGTCCAATCTTGAGTGAACAATATTTGGAGGAAGGAAGCTTGTACTTAATCATGAAGTGACAAGTTGGGAAGAATATCCAACAGGAATAAAGGCCTAAGGAAAAGAAAGGAGTAAAAGCTGAACAACAGCCAAACTTGATGTGATTGGGTGAAATAAAACTTCCTTGAATTGAGCTGTATGATGGCTTAACTATCCTATAGGTGCTTTTAAGAGGCAACTGGACTTTCTGGATTTTCTTTGAAGATGTTTTGCTTCTCATCCAAGAAGCTTCTTTAGCACTGGCTGAAAATCAGGTGGGGGGAATGGAAGGATTTATACTCCTTCAGGCAACTGGTTATTTGCATTCTTTTAGACCATGGGTGTCAAGCTCGCCATGTCATGTTGCCATCATGTCATGTTTCACGGCATTTTTCCTGTTTGCAGTGCTGGAGTGGATGTGGCCTGCATGTGGCGCATTTGCCCACAGGCTAGTTTGACACTCCTGTTTTAGAGAGTTGTTGAGACTGTCTCCTGAATAATGCAAATGGGTCTAGAGCCTTCTTGGAATTGTTGAAAGGACTGTGTTGTAAACTGGAGATAGATGGTGTTGTATACCTCGCCCTCTGTTGATAGAGTGTTGTTCAATTTTGACGTAGATGGCCTCTTTGACCCCTCTTTCAAACCAGCAGTCTTCTCTGTTGAAAATGTGGACTTTACTGTCTTCAAAAGAGTGGCCTTTGTCTTGTAAATGCAGATGCACTGCAGAATCTTGTTCTGATGGGCTTGTTTTCCTATGTTGTGCTATGCATTTATGAAGTGGTTGCTTTGTTTTTCCCGATGTATAGATCTGCACCTATCTCACTGCATTGTACTGCAAATACCACGTTGCTCAGTTTGTGTTGGAAGTTTTATCCTTGGGGTGACTATGCATCTGGTTTTCTTGGCAAAGATATGGAAGCTTGCCACCTTGGATGTTTTTATAGCTCTGGATTTTCCCTGTGGTCTGATATCCAAGAACTAATTAAGACCAACACTGCTTAGTATTTCCAGGTCAGATACAGGAGGCTTAAGGTTTCTATCTGCTAAGTTATTAAATTAAAATCCAATTAAATTAGCATTAACTATAATGAACATGATTAATTCCTTATATTTCACAAGTTCTGTTTCGTCATATTGGTGTTATCCGTCAGTAGCAAATTGAAGGGTGAGAAAAGCATTTGGCCCTGGTTGTGTTCCATTGCTCTAGAATTTAGCATCAACTCTTTGTAACCTTACACAAAAGTCATTCCCATCACCAGCTATTTAAATTGAAGATTCTTGAACTTGAGTCCAAAATTTGACTTCAATTTCTTGTTGCATTGGAAGCCAATAGCAATCGTAGAACCTGTAATAATACCTCTGGTAATTCACGAAAGTAATAATTTGGAGAACTAAGATGGAAATGGCCCCAGCATCTGGGGTACTGTGCCAGCCACTAAATATCAGTTGAGTAGGATAGCATTATTATATTCACATCCATTTTGTGGGCTTCCCATAGACATTTTGATTAGCTACTGATGAACAGAATGCTAGACTACAATCATTTGGTTTGGTTTTTCTTCTGAATGGCTTTGTCCCAATGAGTTGATTATTGCTTATTACTGCAAAACTATGGAAGGTTTCAGGAAATTAGTGGCGTTGTTGGAAATGTCATGTCTCAAAGACAATGAAATTTGGATTTATTATTGGCATTTCATGGATTACAGAGTAATATTCTAAAGGAAGTTGAAGCTTTTATGGCCTCTTTATTCCATAAAGTATTTAGAGCATCAGGAGTTGATTGATAGAACATTCCATTTATTTTGCGATAAAGAATGACTGAACTTCTGAATTCTGAGATATGCTCTTTAGAACATATTTCTCCTCAACCTATTACCTAATTTCTATGTTTCTCCTAGAATTATACAACAAGAACTCTCTCTGATATTATTAGAATTTCAGCTTCTTGTCTGCTACTGGGACCATTATGCATTTGGAAGTTTTATATGCAGGTAATTGTGTCTCACTATATCATAGCTGATTTGAGGAGTGGTGATAATTTTTCTTTAAATGTTCTTTTCAGGGAATCACTCAGCTAAATTTAGTTTACCTGCAGGTTGTGTCTTGTGAATATAAAGGTACATTTCGGACTAGGAATGTAATCTTAGTCTTAAAATTTGATCCTCCTATTGGTGGACTAAAAGAGGGGATAAAACATCCATGATATAATTCTGGGATGTTATTTGACTCTAAGAGGCTACACGGTACAGAATCTGCTTCTATGTGACGACCTATTGCGGCCTAGTGGTTAGAATGGAATACTGCAAGCTACTTCTGCTGACTGCTGGCTGCCAGCAGTTCAAGTCCCACCAACTCAAGGTTGACTCCGCCTTCCATCCTTCCAAGGTGGGACAAATGAGGACCCAGATTGGTGGAAGTAATATGCTTCCTCTATAAACCGCTTAGAGAGGGCTGTAAAGTACTGTAAAGCGGTATATAAATCTAAGTGCTATTGCTATTCTCCAGCCATTCTTTCTTAAGTTCAAATGCAATCATTTGGAACACTTCAGTCAGTTCTGGTCACCATGATACAAAAAAGATGCTGAGACCCTAGCAAGACAGCAGGGAAGAGCATCAAAGATGATCAGGGATCTGTAGGCTAAATCATATGACGAACAGTCAAGGGAAACTATAATAGGTACGCTTCAGAGGTGGTATTCAGCAGGTTCTGACCAGTTCTGGAGAACAGGTAGCGGCCATTTTGAGTAGTTCTGAGAACTGGCAAATGCCACCTCTGACTGGCCCCGCCTCCATCTATCCTCTGCCTCCCGAGTCCCAGCTGATTGGTTGGGTCTTCTTTGGTTGCCCTGCACAGGAGAACGGAGCTGGAAAGCAGGTTAGTGGGAATGGGGATTTTACAGTATCCTTTCCCTGCCACGCCCATCAAGCCACGCCAGGCCCACCAAGCCATGCCCACAGAACCGGTAGGAAAATGTTTTTGAATCCCACCACATTTAGCCTAAGTATAAGCAAAGACTTAGGAGAGACATGATAGCTCTCTTCCAACTTTCTAAGGGCTGTCACAGGGAAGAAGGTGAATATTCTGCGTAGTAGTATCCGTCCACCATGAGATACAAATACCATAAAGGGCAGGACAAGAAGCAATGGTTGGAAGCTCATCAGAGGAGGATTCAACCTGGAAATAAGGAGTTTCCTGACAGTGAGAACAGGTTGCCTCCTGGAGTTGTGGAGATTTTCTAACAAAAGATTGAGTAACCGTTGGTCTAGAATGGTATAAAGACTCTTCCCTTTAGCAGGGGATGGACTAGAAGATCTCCAAAGTCCCTTCCAGCTCTTTTTATTTTATGAGTCACATAATTTTTGTTTTGAGCAGAAACAACAAGAACCTGGCTGGCCTTTTAAAATTATTTTGAAGCCCTGTATACTGGGGAAACCAACCTAGCAGCTTTGGTTTGGTTTACAGTACAAGTTTCTAGTCCTGGAGGAGAAGTTTCAAACTCTACTAATCCATTCTTGACCACGGGGAAGGAAACCTCTAGTTATTACATCTGGCTCTTTCTTATCATATCAAAGAAATAAGCCAGGGCACTAGATCCCAGGGATAACAGCCTTTTCTACTTTGGAGTCTGGAATAGCATAAATCAGTCCTGATGGATATATATCTTTTTGAAAAACATAAAGTGGGAATGGAGGTTAAGGGGGCAGATGTATATTGTGGCCCTTTCAATTCCTGAAATTTATTGCTGCAATTTGGAAGTCAGATGGACTGTGTTTAAAGTTTAGAATGAGAGAAAGAGAAAAAAAAAATATCTGCTTTAATATTAGGTTGGCTATCCCTAGAAATGGATTCTCCTGGGGGAAAAAAAATCAGATTTTTTTCCCCCCACAATGTGTTTCCCACTCTAGATATTAAATTAGGGAATGGGTGATCTTAAAATGGAGGCCTCTCTCTCTCTCTCTCTTTCTTTTTGCACAGTTCAAAAATGCCAATTACATCAGAAACCCCCAGCGAAAGGAAGAGTGAAATTTTTGCTTGAACATAGTTAATCCCTTTCCAGCTATAGTTTGTCTACTTCACTGGAGGCTTTGATTTCTTGAGAGTAATGCAAACCAGCCGTTGTCGCTCTGGCTTGTGCCCCAAACACAGATGTTAGTGTATATTTTCAATATGCTTATTGTTTTAAAATGCATTTGATATGTTTAATTTAAGAAACAACAAGAACGACAAAAACTTGGTCTTTGACATGAGTGGGGGCTTGTCTGAATAAGCGGCTAAGGGTTAAACATATGTTGGTTGCATGAAGTCACTATTTCAAAAGATCTCTCTAAACTCTGGCGTTAGATTAAACTTGTTCCCCTTGGGAGGAATTTTTTCTCCATTGATTTCTCTATTGAGAAACCCCTGCAAATAGTGGAGTATTATAGTGTTTATTCTGTGCAGATTTTCACTGTTTTAGGATCAAAGCAAGATGCTTGGACTTTGCCATTAAATATAAATCTCAGCATACTGCTTTGTATTGTATAATCCTAGGATCGCTAACATTCTACCATCATTCAGCCTGCAAGTACAGTTTTAAGTGAATGGAGCATTGCGCACAAGGGCAAGTGCCAGTGTCCTCCACTCACAAGTGCTTATGCAAGCACCCTCTCCTCACACATGAAACTCCATTCCACAGTTGGGGACCGCTGATTTGTTGCTGTGCTGTTAGTTGCAAAGTCATATCCGACCATCGCAACCCCATGGATAATGTTCCTCCTTTCTGTCCTCTACCATCTTCTGGAGTCCATTTAAGCTCACGCCTACTGCTTTAGTGACTCCATCCAGCCACCTCATTCTCTGCTGTCCCCTTCTTCTTCTTTTGCCCTCAATCATTCCAGCTTTAGGCTCTTCTCCAGTGAGTCCTTCCTTCTCATGAGGTGGCCAAAGTGCTTGAGTTTCATCTTCAGCATCTGGCCTTCTAAAGAGCAGTCAGGGTTTACCTCCTCTAGGACTGACCGGTTTGATCACTTGGCAGTCCAAGGGACTTGCAGGAGTCTTTTCCAGCACAAAGGCCTCTGTTCTGCTCTTTATAATTACCAGTTGAATTTAAGGCAGACAGATTTACTCCACAAAGACATCCATACAAAGTATCTTTATTGGTTCATCAGGTATCCTCATATAACTCACAGTTACCCTGAGATTTATCTCAATGTCCAATTCTCTGCATAGCTGACTTTCTGGTGTAAAAGGATGGTAATCTCTCATCCCATATCAAAGGAGCAAGGAACAGAGACACCAGCATGATGCTGGGTTTAGGCAAGAGTGAAGGAACCTCCCAGAACCCAACCAATTGTTGGTTGTAATCAGGATTAATCCTGTAATCAAGATTACAGATGTAGCCACATGATATGGACTACATTTTCCAAGATACCTTAACTACATTTACCATGATGCATTCCCTTAAAGGCCCAGTCCCACTGGCAAAGCGTTCACTGCGCATGTGGGGGGTATGAATTGCGTCCACTCCGCAGATATAAAAGGATGCAGCACGCACGCAGTCAGCATACAGGGGAAAGACATGCTGCCAGATACATCTTGCAGGAACACCATGCTTCATCAGGTAAGAAAAGGAAGTCCGTGTCTACTCGTTCAAGCCCTGGCAAGGTGAAGAAGGGCAGAACCAGCATCCCACCCCCTGGCACTGACTCTGAAGCTGCTGCTGCTGATGCGGTGGACCAGTCCCAAGGCCCTCAAGTCCCTCAAAGCCCTGCTGCTCAAGCCCCTGAAGGCCCTGCTGCTCAAGCCCCTGAAGGCCCTGAACAATCTCCAGAAGGCCCTGATGCTGAAGGCCCTGCTGAAGCCCCTGCCAGAGGGAGGAAGAGGCAAGGGAAGGAGAAGGGAGAGAGGAAACAGTACACTGTTTCTGAGGAGCATGAGGATGAGGTGCTGGAATGGCTGAGGGAGAATGAGTACCTGTGGAGAAAGGGCCACAGACTGTATCAGGACACCAAGAAGAAGCAGGCAGCTTGGAGAGAAAGGCAGAGAGCCTGAGGTACACTGCAGAAGTACTCCTTGGATGGTGGAAGCACAAGCACACCTCGTATGGCAAGCTACACCTCAAGAAATCCGGACAGGCCGCTGTCAAGCTCACTGACCGGGAGATGTATGTCATGGCCAAGTACAGTTTCCTAGAGGGTGAGATCTGCCACCAAGGAGCAGCCCCTCTGAGACTCCTCTCCCTCAGACAGCCCACAGACAGACAGTCCTCTTCCAGCCAGGAGCCAGCTATCCTGTCCAGGCAGGTGTCTTCAGAGGGCCCCACAGCAAAGACCCCCTCGACAGCTGCACTCCCCATGCCGGCGGACTTGGAGGATCCCGTGGAGGATGACGGCCTGCTGTCACAAATGGAGAAAGAAGCAGCAGCCACCAGAGGCTCCACCCCCACCCCCAGCTCCAGAGGACGCAGGCAGAGAAGCAGACTGGAGGGCCAGGACCACAGTGTGCTGTTGGAGATCAGGGACACAATGAAGACCAGCACAGAACTTCTCTCTCAGATGGTTGACTTGGACAGAGCATCTTCAGCCCGGAAGCCCTTCATCACCTACATGAGCCAGACTCTGAGGGACCTGCCCAGGCCAAGTACCAGGTGATGAAGCAGAAGATCACAGCAATTCTGCACAACCCTCAAGGCCCAGCTGAAGCTGCTCCTACCCGGTCCAGGTCTGTTCCTCCACCCCAGGCGATGTCACAGCCCTTCCACGGCTTTCAACAGCCCCTCACCTACCAAGGCTATGACTACCAGGACTTCCCACAGCACAAGCAGAACTTCCCAGTCCAGGCCCAGGTTCATCGGACACCACAGACACCACTCCTCACCCAGCTACAGACCAGACAGCCCCACTACACTCCTCCCAGCCCTTCCTCCACCCCACAGCCAAGCCCGTCAACGGACAATCTGTCATCAGTATTGGGCCTGACATCTCAAGTCCTTGATGAAGGGCCTCTCAACCTCACGGGACTGAGTCAGCTCTAGGATAGCTTCCTGAACACATCACCTCCTGTTGTACCCTCGGGGCCAAGCACCTCAATGGCGCCTCAGACCAGCACTCAAACCACAGCCACATCCACAGTCACTGCCTGCTTCACAGCTAGACCATGGACATGACTCAGAGTGACTCAGAATAGTCTCAGAGACTGGGTTGTTTACTTGTTTAATAAAGTTTAACTTTGCTTAAGACACTTAATAAAGTTTATTTAGTTCATTTTGTTTACTTAATAAAGTGTTGGTAAAAACTCTTTTCTCCTTCTGTGTAAAACTTGATACAGTCTGAACAGGTTTTGGTTCTGGTGATGAATGAGCGCAGCTATCATATGGACTGTTTCATCATCCATGGTAGAGAACAATTGATGATGTTGAAGACCAAGACCAAGGGCGATGAGGTCTGTACACCACGGCTGCTGGACTCATACTGAGATCCAGATGATTTTCTCCCCCTTTTTATAGAAAATATTGGTTGTCCGCTTGGTGTCCTTCTACATACTCTAGGCATACTCCAGACACCCTACATATACGAGATACATCCCAGATACAAACGTTTTGTCCATTCTTAATCCTTTATATATGAGATGCATACGCTTACATCCTTTCTATTTCCATGCTACTAATGCTGTGTAGACGTTCCGTGTACCTTTTGTTTCCCCCCTCTTTCCATTTTCAGCTGCAGCGGATGTGAGTTGAGGGGATGGCCAGAGGATGCAGAGAGGATACAGCGGATGTTTAATGGATGATAACGGACATAGAATGTTTGTTGCCCGTATATGTCGCGGATGTACATTGTGCGTGGCGGAAAGTTCATCTGTTCAAAAAGTTTTGTGCAGCTCAAAACTTTTTGCATGGATGAAATCACAGTGGACAGATGCTCGATGGATAGAGTATATGAAACACGTATGCAGTGAGTACACAACGGATGCATAGCGTTTTCCAACGGATGGCAAGCTTTTTTTAACGTTTACATCCTCTTTGCATCCGTAAGTGCAGTGGAACCGGGCCTTAAGGGGACAGCTCCCAATTCCTAACTAACTATCCCAATTCCCAATTAACTATAAACTGTCTGGACAGCACAGCCTCAATTCTTTGGTGCTCAGCCTTCCTTATGGTCCAACTTTCATAGCCATTCATTGCACCTTGGAAGATCATAGCTGGTTTACATAGCTTCAAATAAACTTTGTCTGGAGCTGGCAGGAATTGTACCTGAGATGTTCAGATGTAGGCTATGAGCTCCACTATTAATACCATCTCAGGCCATTGTTTTATAAATGGAGCCAGAGATGAAGTAGTCACCAATACTTGTTGTTGTTGTTGTTGTTGTTGGCTCCGTCGATCTCGGGAGATCATGGAAAATTCGCGTCATGGAAATGGACATGAAATGTGCTGAGTCTGTGGTGGAACCGCTCTCGTCCTTTGCATTCTGTGTGACCGTTTTTCTCGCCATCGGATATTTCTTCTTTCCTCAGCTGCCTTGATGATGTTCCTGGTGGCTGTTCGCCAACCTTGGCAATTTGAGGCCATGGTCTCGAGCTGAGAGGGGTTGAATCCGCCAGCTTTAAGATCTCGCTTGCAGACGTCCTTGTAGCGGAGAGCTGGGCGTCCAGTACGCCTTGTGCCGGTGGCAAGCTCTCCAAAAAACATGCTTTCGGGTATACGGTCGTCGTCCATGCGGATGACATGGCCCAACCAACGCAGGCGTCTTGCTGTCAGCAAGGCATACATGCTTGGCAACCCTGCCTTGGCCAGGACGTCAATGTTGGTTATGTGATCTTGCCAGGTGATACGAAGAAGTCTGCGGAGGCAACGAAGGTGAAAGGCGTTCAGCCTGCGCTCCTGATGAGAGTAGAGTGTCCATGCTTCACTGCCATAGAGGAGGGTACTCAAAACAACTGCCCGATAGACTTGCATCTTTGTGTTGGTAGTCAGCATAACATTGTCCCACACTCGTTTTTTCAGGCGGGCCATTGCTGCTGCTGCCTTGCCAATCCTAGCGTTCAAATCAGAGTCAAGAGAGAGGTTGTTCGCAAGTGTAGAACCGAGATAGGTGAATTTGTCTACCATCATGAGGGTGTGTTCGCCAATGGAGATGCTTGGAGCACTACTGACATCCTGGCACATAACCTCTGTTTTCTTCAGACTGATAGTTAGTCCAAACTCGTTGCATGCAGCTGCAAAGCGGTCAATAAGTCGCTGCATGGCCTCCTCTGAGTGCGCAGCAAGGGCAATACTAAAGTAGTAAATATGGATGTATATTAGACTTCTTCATTCATGGATTCTTTTTCTTCCATCTCTTTGAAAAGACCACACTCTGCCCTCTCACACCTTCACAAAATGCTTCCTTTATTCAAGAGTTCATTGGCAAATTTAAAGAAAAGGTTTTTATTTTTGTTGCAAAAGGAACAACCACATACAGAGGTCTTCCTATTGGAGGCAGATGTTTTGTGATAACAAGTCTTTGATGAAAAGTGCAACAACAGCTCACCTCAACTGAAAAACACTACAAGCGTTTTGCTAAAAAAGGAAGGAGTTCATAATCCGGAATAAATTATGGCAACTTTTGACAGGACTATGTTATATACCTCACGAGCCCAGAAAAATACAGTCATACCTTTGTATGAAAGTGCATTTCATAGATGAGATTCTCATAAATAAATTTAACGAGTCCAGTTTTAGTGGGGGGAAAAAGAGCAGGGGAAGAAGGAAGTGGGTTGTGAGTAAGTGAAAAGTTTACAACTGGAAAACTTAAAAGAGCTGACATAGGTTGTTTCCAAGGAAGCCTTGTGATGAAATATAGGTAGTCCTCAATTTACAACTGAACCTAAAATTTCCCCTGCTAAGTAAGAAAGTTGTTAAGTGAGTTTTGCCCCATTTTATCACCTTTCTTGCCACAATTATTAAGTGAATCACTGCAGTTGTTAAATTAGGAACACGTCTGTTAATTGAAACTGGCTTCCTCACCAACTTTGCTTGTCAGAAGATCATGATGATAGGTGACATTTTGTGATGACCCAGGACACTGCAGCTGTCATAAATATGAGCCTGTGGCCAGGCATCCAAATTTTGATCATGTGACCATGGGAATGCTTCAAAGGTCATAACTATGAAAAACGGTCATCAGTCACTTTTTTCAGTGCTGTTGTAACTTTGAATGGTCACGAGATGAATTGTTGTAAGTCAAGGACTACCTGGACTTCCCTGAAAGGAGACATTTTGGGAGCATAACAATTTAAAGGATTAAGCACTTAGTCTTGCAGCGCAACTTTGAGTGAGCATTTTGTAAACTGAGATCTGCAAGATTGAACAAAGGATCTCCATTTTAGAAGTCACTTACCCGCTGTTCTGATCCAAACCTTGTTCCAAGGAAACAAACACCAAATAGAGGTAAAAACAAAGCCTTTTAATGCTTCTCTGCGAATTCCGTTCATTCTCAGTTAAAAAGATATTAAAACTAGTTGTCTCTTATAAGAGCAAGCCTTGCCAAGGTTGTGCAAGGCTGCCAAGAACACTAGATTAAGTTGCCAAGAAATATTCAAAACAAAAAGTCTCTAAACACAAACCAGGATAGTCCACAAGGCTTGAAGTGCAAGAACTTATTTGCTTCCTGCAAAGAACTCCAGTTTCTCAGCTGGCTTTTATCTTTTAAGGGAGGGGCCATTACCTTGTAGCCTTACTCCTGAGTTGCCTGTGCTGCTGCAGCTGCTCTTTCCTTCGAGCAGCCCTGCATGCACGCACACTGGGCACAGGCTTCTCGGGAACCTCTTCATCACTGCTGCCAGCCTCCATAATCTCCAAAGGTAGCACTGCACTCCCTGATGGTCCTGGCCCCATCCCTGCATCAAACGCAGGCCCCTCATCTGA
The DNA here is from genome assembly GCA_015471245.1 of Laticauda colubrina. NCBI lineage: Eukaryota > Metazoa > Chordata > Lepidosauria > Squamata > Elapidae > Laticauda > Laticauda colubrina. The sequence continues at coordinate 15,321,400 of BLBF01000002.1, forward strand.
GTCCTCACTCTCCGAGACTTCAGCTGTAATCACCTGCTGCCAGTGAACCACAAAACCTGCATCCAAAACGGGTTGCGTGGAGATTGCTGGGAGGGGTGGGCTGGCCGGGCCAGCCAAGAGTGGGATTTGGGGGGTTCTCTGAACTATGCAGAATCTTAGCTAGAGGATCTCCTGAACCCTTGTGAACCCCCAGCTGCCCACCCTTGAGCTGCGGTGAGGACTGGAGCTCATTCCAGCTGCGTGGCGCTTGGATGCAGTGGGGGAGAATGAGTAGATGTGACCTAGGTTGGACCAGACTATGAGTTAATGACATCTGTATGTGATACACAACCACAAACAATAGCTCACTGGGTGGCCTTTGGCAAGGGTCACTTTGCTGTGCCAAATTGAGGAGAAAATAATGCTGGTTGGTCTCGCAGGGATGTGGTATATGACATTATATGAAGCAGTTTATCAAAGCGAAATGGAGATGGCTATTCACCTTGCTGTTTTTGAAGAGTGTCCAATGGAGCAGGAGCTTCAGCAACCTTCTGCAGTGGCCCATCCTTCAGAGCTTCAGAAAGAAAGAGGAGGCCATTGTCGTAGGAGAAATTAAAGCCCTATTGGGGGCAAAAGACAACACCCTTTCTCTCAGCAAATCTGTTCCCCGTGTACATTTTTGAAAGACGGTCTTCTCTTCTTCCATCCTGCCCTCCCCCTCCCATGCCTCTCTTCTCTCTGTGTCATCCCCCCACCCCCTTAATCATTTCCAGGAGTTTCTTGGAAGTCATTATTGTTTTGGGATTCCTACTGATGACTAATCTTTATATGCCATTGGAACAACTGGAGCAAGACCTGAAGAAAGAAAGAAAGATTCATTCAGAGTTGTCAGCACTTTCTGTTCCGTGCAATAAATTATACTTCCCAGTCCATTCATCCCTCCTCTTTGTCTCTCTCTCTCTCTCTCTGATTTGTAAAAAAAGGTTTTTCAAAAGATGAATCTGAAACCCACCCCCACCAAAGCCTTTGCAAAGATATGCCTCTCTCCACCACAAAGATATGCCTCTTCAAATTAGATGAAAGTATCCTAAAATAGGTATTTAGTATGGAATGAAGATGCTCGAAAGGAATGCATAGCGTACTGGTGGTTTTGGCAATTCTTAGGAACTGTGAAGTTATTATGCTTATTTATACATTGTGTTTTGCAGAATAATGTAAGTGGAATAACAGAACAACAGAGTTGGAAGGGACTTTAGAGGTCTTCTAGCCTGACCCCCTGCTCCTTATTTCTCCTTATTCCTAAGTTGCTTCTCTTCTTGATTTGTTTATGCCCATTGCGTCTAGTCCTGCCCTCAGGTGCTTTGGAGAATAGCTTGACTATCTCTTCTCTGTGGCAACCCCTTACATACAGGTGGTCCTCAACTTATGTTGCTAAGTGAGAAAGTTATTTAAGAGAGTTTTGCTCCATTTTATGACTTTTCTTGCCACATTTGTTAACAGAACCACTGTTAAATTAGTAACACGGTTGTCCAGGGCATCTGGTTTCCCCATTGAGTTTCCTTGTCAGAAGGTTGCGAAAAGTTAGAGCCCAGGACATTGCAACCATCATAACTGTGAGTCAGTTGTCAATCATTCGAATACAAAACATGTGAACATGTGGATCCTGCAGTGGTCATAAGTGTGAAAAATATGGTCATAAGTCACTTTTTTCAGTGCCGTTGTAACTTTGAATGGTCACTAAATGAACTACCTGGATTGGATTTACAGCTATTGCTGAAAGTGCTTAGCTTCTTTTCTTTGGCTCATAGATTTTAGTGGCAATGTGAATTCTAATTTCTCTGCTCTTTATTCTCTAAGGAGCCAAAATTAGAAGTTCTTCATTCTTTCTTTATTTGCATATTTTTAGAAGGAGCTTGAGGGAAAAAATCATGTTAGTGAAAAAAAACAAAACAAAAAGGAATGGGCTATGAGATATTAAATATGAAAAATTAAGGATTTTTGGGAGATCCTAATAGCTATAATAATACATATTATTTCAGGAAGGAATACATATTATTGCAGCTATGCTTTCATTCAGCATATTGAAGTGGAATGCGCTTTCAGTGGAATGCACCTCAGGCACCAACAAATGTTGTTGAGTGGTCTTTTGGATAACCAAGAGAATAGCTTAATCTGCAGCTTTCTGGCCATTTGCCATACTGTAAGTGAAATAATTTTCAATCTGCCAAAATTTAAAAATATTCCTTCACCTGCAGGTCTTGACAGAGGAATTATCACCTTATGCATATTGTCAGTGATATCTCAGGAACATAAGGCTGTCCTAGGAGATTGATTTGGGTGGGTGGGGAGGGTAATGGGATGGCCCATTTTGCAGTTAGCTGGAGATCCATTATTTGTGGGGCTCCATTTTGTCCTCTGGCACAGACAGGGCAGCCTTTTCCTTAGAAACAAAATCCCCTTACTACAAACATTCAAGCATTTGTGAATTTCAGTGGAAGAGAATACAGGTAGTAAAATCCAAATGAAGTGACAACAATTTATTTAGTGATGGTTCAAAGTTACAACGGCATTGCAAAAAGTGACTTATGACCATTTTTCACACTTAACGACTCTTTCAGTATCCCATGGTCACATGATCAAAATTCAGACACTTGGCAGCTGACTCATACTTATGTTGCTGTGTCTCAAGGTCATATAACCTCTATAGTTGTCTGGTTTGGTTCTGCAACCCAACAGGACAGACACAGATTTCAGAGGATAATTAGAACTGCAGAAAAAACAATTGCTACCAACCTGCCTTCAATCGAGGACCTGTATAATGCTTGAGTCAAAAAGAGGGCTGTGAAAATATCTACAGACCCCTCACATCCCGGACATAAACTGTTTCAACTCCTCTCAAAACGACGCTATAGAGCACTGCATATCAGAACAACTAGACACAAGACAGGTTTTTCCCAAATGCCATCACTCTGCTAAACAAATAATTCCCTCAACACTGTTCAACTATTTACAAAGTCTGCACTACTATTATTGTTAATCTTCTCATCACTCCTGATCACCCATCCCCTCCCACTTGTGATTGTAGGACTGTAACTTTGTCGTTTGTATCCTTATGATTTATATGGACTGTTTTCTAATATTATCTGATTGCTTATTGTACCTTGTGACTATCATTAAGTGTTGTACCTTATGATTCTTGACTCTTGATGAATGTATTTTTTCTTTTATGTACACTGAGAGCATTTGTACAAGGCAAATTCCTTGTGTGTCCAATCACACTTGGCCAATAAAGAATTCTGTTCTATTCTGTTCATGTGATCACCTTTTGCAAACTTTTACAAAATCAGTGATGCAGCCAGATTCACTTAACAACCACAATTTCTGAAGGCAAGCTGTTCCACTGGTTAATTGTTCTCACTGTCAGGAAATTTCTCCTTAGTTTTAGGTTGCTTTTCTCCTTGATTAGTTACTTTTTTTTAATATATTTTTATTGTTTACAACTACTAGTGTCAAGCACAGTGCAAAGGTTTTGGCATTACTGTGCCTTACACATAAAAATATAACCAAACCATTAACATTCCTATTTTTGGTACAACTTTGATTAGTTTCCATCCATTGCTTCTTGTCCTGCATTCAGGGGCTTTGGAGAATAGATTGATCCAGTGGTGGGATTCAATTTTTTTTACTACTGGTTCTGTGGGCGTGGCTTAGTGGGCGTGGCATTGGTTGGTGGGCATGGCAGGGGAAGGTTACTGCAAAATCCCATTCCCTCCCTGCTCCATTAACCTGCTTTTCAGCTCCATTCTTCTGTGCAGGGCAACCAAAGAAGACCCACCCAATCAGCTGGGACTCGGGAGCAGAGAATAGATGGGGGCGGGGCCAGTCAGAGGCGGTATTTGCTGGTTCGCGGAACTACTCAAAATTTCTGCTACTGGTTCTCCAGAACTGGTCAAAACCTACTGAATACCACCTCTTTATGGCAACCTCTCAAATACTGGAATACTGCTGTCATGTCACCAAATCCTTTTTTTTCTCTAGACTAACCAAACCCAAATCCTGCAACCATTCTTCATGCGTTTTAATCTCTAGGCCTTTAATCATCTTAGTTGCTCTTCTGTGCACTTTTTCCAACGTCTCCACATCTTTTCTGTAATGTTGTGATCTAAACTGAATGCCGTATTTCAAGTGTGGAATACCATGTCTTTGGTATGATTCTCAATCATCCAGATCATGGTTGTCCTGAAAGTGCTTTTCCAAAAGGAAGTGGGCTTTCTTGGTATTTTCCCTCAAAACGTTTTGCTTCGCATCCAAGAAGCTTCTTCAGTTCTGAGGACGTGAATTCTGGGAATTGAAGTCGATACATTTTCAAGTTGCCAAGTTTGTGAAACACTGGGCGAGACAAAGAAAAAAAATTGCAGGAAAAAATAATTGTGCCATCATCATCCCTTACCAGAAACTGCCTTCCTCTAACTCAAATGCATTTTCCTTTTTGAGTTCTTTATTGTTTCTGTCACACCATCTTTAGTTATTGTTTTGGTTTATCACTGGCATGTATGAATACCCATCACAGTAAGCAACAATATGCAAAGCTCAGCAAAGAGCAAGAAATCGTAAGCCAGGGACATTAAAAAATAAGATAAGGAAAGGAAGTGTAGGTAAAAGTACAAATAATATTCATTAAACATCTCCATACTTTTTTAATATATATTCATCCCTTTGGTCCACTATATTTACACCACCCCTCCATACATTGCCTTTATTGTCCCCGTTGTGGCCCGCTGGCAGCTGACGGAGCTGGCAGCAGAGTCGGACAGCAAGGAGATTGCGGAGGAACCTGGGCCAGTCCTGGAGGCTGAGGAAGGCTCGGAGGAGGGATCTGCGTCAGAGGCAGAGATGGGGCCAGGACAGGCTGGCAGTCATCATCTGCCTTTGGGCTCGGACAGCAGTGAGGCAGGGGAGCTTCTGAAACTGGTTCCTAGCCTGCGCATGTGCAGAGCTACTAAAAGGAAAGAACAATTAAGAACTCAGGGTCGATATGAAAGTAAGGCCACAGGTGGATGATGAATGCCCCCTCCCATCAGGATTAAAAGAGGAACAAAAGGGGAAGGGGCTTTTGCAGAAAACAACTCACTCGTTCATTCATTTGTTCCAGCCTTGTGAAGATCTGTCCATGTAATCTAGAGATTCTGTGCTCAGCCCTTCCCTGTCAGCACTGCGTATGGAAATATTTACCAGGCTGCTTTCCAAGATAGATAAGGTTTGAGCTAATAATTGTACCTTTGCAAGACTGTTTGGCAGGCCGTTGGCTGAATGTGAATGCAATAAATTCACATTCATTTAATAAAAGAGGTTTTGCTGGGATACAGAGTTGCTTGGTGGTTTTTGGGGAAGCCTAGGATAGAACAGTACCAAAGGTTTTTTTCCAAAAGGCAAATGTACTGGGTTTTTTTTTCCTTGAGGAAGAAGACAGTCTCTACAGACATTGCCTTTATTTCATTCAACTTGAAGGGACCTTGGAGGTCTTCTAGCCTAACCCCCTGCTCAAACTTTAAGATCTCAAGAATTTGACCCAATCTTGGACAGTGAGTAGTAACTTCTGAAGTATGTTTTGAAGAATACCTATTCTGATAGGTATTATCAGAATACCCTGGGTGGTAATGTTGTGGTTAACTGGCAGCAGGTGCAGATGGCTGAGGAGAGCGATGACTCTGATGAGGGGCTGGGACCATCAGGGAGTGGACTGCTGCCGTCAGAGATGGTGGGGGCTGGCAGCAGTGATGAGGAGGTTCCCGAGGAACCTGTGCCAAGTGCATGTGCACAAAGCATTGCTCGGAGGAAAGAACAGTTACAGCAGCACAGGTGACTTGGGAGTAAGGCTGCAAGGTAATGGCCCCTCCCTCAAGAGGATTGAAAAAGCCAGGTTTGAAAAAGCATCTTTGCAGAAAGCAAAGAAGCTCTGAAGCTCAACTTGTGGACATCTTAGTTCATGTTTGGAGAATCTTGTAACTTAGTTCTTATCTCTGGGTTTTTGGCAGCATTGACGAATACCTTGGCAAGGCTCTTTCTAATTAGTGGAAAGCAGCCTTTTATCTGAAAAGGAACAGATTTCATTATTAAATCTTAAAAGGTGGGGGCTGCTGTCTGTCTGTGTTTGCTCTTTGGGAACCAGGTTGGGTCAGAACAGGTAAGTTTCATTTCAGTCTCTGAACAGGCATCGGTGCAAGTTCAAATTTCAACCTCAGAATAGAGTTGGAAGGGACCTTGGAGGTCTTCTAGTCCAACCCATTGCTCAAGCAAGAGACCTTATCTCATTTCAGACAAGTGGCTGTCCAGTCTCTTCTTAAAAGCCTCCAGTGATGAGGCACCTACAACTTCTGAAGGCAAGCTGTTCCACTGGTTAATTGTTTTCACTGTTAGGAAGTTTCTCCTTAATTCCAGGTTTCTTCTCTCCAGCTCAGAAGTTCTCCAGGTCTTCTACAGAAGGGGATCCTCCAAGGTCTTCTTTAAAACAAAACAAAACTGTACAACTACGGTGCCATTTCTCATCAGTGGGAAATGTCTCCTTCTCCTTTTTCATGAATAGAAAAACAAGAGGGGGGAGGGGAATATTTACACATTTCACCGAGGAAGACGACTATTTAAAAAGAAATAAATGGTGTTTTCCTCTGCTGGTCAGGAAGTTCGGTTAGGCTCTGAAGTAATAAATCCAAGGTAGGAATCCACAAGGGGGATGCCCAACAACGGTGGTGCAATAAACAATTTTTGACAGAGATCAGAAAGGTCAGCAGCTCTTTGTGTGACTCCAGCATTTGGATAGCAGGATTTAATTTTGAAAGGGTCAGCTAGCTAGACATCGGCAGAGGAGCAACAAACTCTCATGTATGTACCATGTGTGCATCTATATCTGTGGGTTCTATTTCCTCTTCTTCCTAGACTTCAGCCCAAAATCTCTTTTAATTTTTTTTTTAACTTCCTGCTCCCCGGTGTCAGCAAGGGGTGTCAAAAAAAGTGAAGATGGTGGCCACAATCAAAGTCCCACTGCTGTGAAATGCCTCCTAATCCTAAATAAATTGAATGGGAAACAGAACTCAGCTGTGATATGCCACTCAACACTTCTTTCCAGCTTAACATGTAGGCATTGGATACACTTGGGGAGAGTGATTTTTGAAGCAGTTTTGTAGCCATTTAATGGAATATAGCCCAGTCTATAAGAAACCTCTTCTATTAAGGTCCCATGAAAAACATCACCAAATGATGTTCAAGATAGTGAGATGGACGGCAATATTCATTTAATAAATGAAAATTATGTGTTTTTTCCCTCATTGGTGTGCGATCGCTTTCTCTTAAACAGTTTTATGATATGGACATATATTTTGTAACAATTTGGAGAAAAAGGAGACTGAAAGCTGGATCTGTATTTTCTATAAAAAGCTTCACTTGTTTTTTTTTCAAGAGGCAACTGGACTTTCTGGTTTTTCTTTGAAGATATTTAGCTTCTCATCCAAGAAGTTTCTTCAACTCTGACAGGATAGCAGGGAATGGATTGACTTATATGCTGGTCATTTGCATCTGCAAGGAATATAAATCCTTCTATTCCCCACCATCCAGTCAGAAGCTTCTTGGATGAGAAGTGAAACATCTTCAAAGAAAAACAAGAAAGTCCAGTTGCCTCTTGAAAAAGCACCTTTGGGCAGGCTTTGCCCAAAAGCAAAAAAAGTATTGGAGGAAAATTAGTAATTGGCTTGAAGAAATCATCAAAGTTAAAATTGAATGGAAACCAGAAATATTTTTGTTAGGAATCCTAAAACAAAAAATTAGCAAAATATATTGTACATTATACTTCACATTTTTTAACAGTAGCAAGGCTCATCTTCGCCCAATATTGGAAATGCGAAAATAACTACCACTCCCAACTTTATGATCATAAAAAAAGTTTTGGAATATGCAGAAATGGACAGGCTATCATTGGAACTTAAAGATAAAGAGGAATCAGAATATTACGAGATTTGGAATTGTTGGTACAATTGGCTAGAAGATAGACATGAAATTAATAAAACAAAGTCAAATAAAAAGGTATGATGGAAACTAGTAACATTATATGTAATTAGATTTGTAATCTATAAATGAAATTTTGTATTATATGTTCAAAGTAATAACCGTGAAAGAATATTCTTCATAGTGTGAGAAATGTCAGATTGAGCGAACACTGTTTTGCTAAAGTTGCAAAAAGCAAAAAGTTTGATTTCACTGAATCTGTATAGATTTGTTTAATAAAGTATTTTTATAAATTAAAAAAAGCACTTTTGGGACAACTATGACCTGGGTGACTGAGAATCTCCATAGACCAAAGAAATTTAGTTTGTTGAATCCAGATTGTCCAGTTTAAGTATAATCCAACTAAGAGTTTTAGGGTAGAACTCACTGAAGGCAAATCAATGTCTAACAGGTTTAACTTTCCGAAGGGTAGATATTCTGCTATATTTTAGTGAACAGCAGAAATAGCTGATAATGAACAGAATTGTCCAGAATGATGCTGGACTCTCTTTTACTCTCCTTATTGATTAATTTCAAGCAGTTGGATGATTTGATGATTTGGGATGGGATTCTTTCATTGAAAAAATGATTACACTAGTGGTCTCCAATACATTTTCCAATTATGTACTATACAGGTAATCCTCAACCTATGACCACAACTGAGCCCAAAATTTCTATTGCTAAGTGAGACATTTGTTAAGTGAGTTTTGTCCCATTTCATGACCTTTCTTGCCACAGTTGTTAAGGGAATCAGTCCAATTGTTAAGTTAGTCACACAGTTGTTAGGTGAATCTGGCTTCCCCATTGACTTTGCTTATCAGAAGGTTGCAAAAGGGGATCACTCATGACCCTGGGACACTGCAACCGTCATAAATGTGAGTCCGTTGCCAAGCGTCCAAATTTTGATCATGTGACCACGGGGGTGCTGCGATGATCATAAAATGTGAACAATGCTCGAAAGTTCATTTTTTTCAGTGTTGTTGTAACTTCGAACTAAACGAACTATTGTCAATGGAGGAATTATCTGTAGTTCTCTGAGTATACTAAGGACACTACTTTTAACCTCCAGTTATTAAATAAAATGTAATAACCTTTCTAAGTAATAAGCCTTACTCCCATGTCAACTCTGAGTTCTTAATTGTTCCTTCCTTTTGGCAGCTCTGCACATGCACAGGCTAGGAACCAGTTCCAGAAGCTCCCTTGCCTCACTGCTGTCTGAGCCCAAAGGCAGATGATGACTGCCAGCCTGTCCTGGCCCCATCTCTGCCTGATGCAGATCCCTCCTCCGAGCCTTCCTCAGCCTCCAGGACTGGCCCAGGTTGCTCCTCACCTCCTTATTTTCTGATTCTGCTGCCAGCTCTGTCAGCCACCGGCGGGCCACAACAAAATGGGGCAGAATTCACTTCACAACTGTCTCACTTAGCAATGGAAATTTTGGCCACAGTTGTGGTCGTAGGTTGAAGGACCACTTGTACCATCATCTACTTTAGGCAATGAAGAGAGCTTGGCAACTTCCTGTGAAGAATTCACTGATGGGAAGCCTTTTGATTTCTTCTAAAACTTCATATAAGATTTTATGAGATTGAGAGCAGGCTGGTCCTCTTCGTTAATGTGCAACAGTTGTGAGGGCCATGCAAAATTCCAATATCAATATCAATAGTGACTACTTAAAGTCAAGCTTTCATTGGCCCTGATAGATAGCTCAAGTTCGCCTAGCTCTTTCAGCAAAATGATGTGAGAGATTATTTGCATTATTCCCCTTTGTGCAAGCCAGTGATACTATATCACTTCCATTCAGCAAAACGTTCTTTTATTTGGAAGCCTTTAACAGGAGGATTGTGGGTATCTGTGGCTAGACAAAATAGTTATTTTGGTCATAAAAAGACCTAAGAAAATGTTCCAGCTTATTTTCCTGGGTTTTGTTTCTTTTTAAGCCAAAAGAAGCCTTGGCAGGCTGCCTGGTTCTGAAAGCAAGAAAGGAGAGCGGGAGAAGTTTAACCCATTATTCCTTTCTTTCTTTCTTTCTTTCTTTCTTTCTTTCTTTCTTTCTTTCTT
>BLBF01000002.1:15340406-15383766 GCA_015471245.1 Laticauda colubrina
CCTTCCTTCCTTCCTTCCTTCCTTCCTTCCTTCCTTCCTTCCTTCCTTCCTTCCTTCCTTCCTTCCTTCCTTCCTTCCTTCCTTCCTCCATAACCATTTGTAGCATAATTTAATAGTAGGAAATAAATGCATTGTAAACTCTTCCTATTTAATCATCACTAAGAATAGTTAGTAAAGGAAAGGGAATACAGTAAAAGAGATAGTGCCATAAACTTATTTGCAAAGAATTTCTTTCTGAGGCAACTGTCTGTAATATAACACACTTCCCAGTATTACTCCTGCAATTATTAGAGATAAGTAAAGAAGATATATAGTTTCAATTTAAGTGTATCTGGCTTTCACAGAGGCATCTTTCCACCTAATCCCTAATCCTTGTTTTCTACAGCAACTGTCAAATCTTAAGTGATCTTCTTAGAAAAATTGGTTTAGTATTTTGAAAAAGCACTGGAGTTGTGTTTTATGAAGGCCACTTTAAATCAGGAAAGAGGCCCCAGTTCTGCCTGCTATGTGCACTATTAGCATCTGGTGCATTACAGGTTTTCCACTGTATGTACCAATAAGGAATTTCACACAAGCCATATTTTAAAAAATGTTTTACTAGTTTTGTTATTTCTGAAGGTTGGAAAGCATCACAATTGTCATTCTGGAAGTTTTCAAAAATTATTCACTCGCTTCTGAGTACAGGTAATCCTTGATTTACAACTATTTCTTTAGTGAGCATTCAAAATTACAATGGCACTGAAAAAAAATGACTTATGATTGTTTTTCACATTTACACCTGTTGAAAACTCCCCATGGTCACATGAATAAAATTCAGTTGCTTGGCAACAAATCATATTATGATCTATCACTTGTTGCTTGTATGTACACTAAGAGTTAATTCACTGGAGACAAATTCATTGTGTGTCCAATCACACATGGCCAATAAAGAATTTGAAGTTTTAACTTTATCTGTCAATCCTGAAGTTGGCCTGAGTGAGGCCATTTTGAGACTTCAGCGCTGACACATGGGAGAAGAAGGACAGGGAGGAGGGGAATAGAGATAGTTGGGGTATTGTAGTCAAAACAAAATACTTTCTCTTGGGAACCAAGGACATTCCTGCAGGTGCTCAGAAGGAGGGGTCTGGAGTCACCTAGCAACTGGACAGTATCCTGATTGGACCATGTGACTGATTGAGAAAGTAGAACACCATTTACTTTTAATTTGGTAAAAACTGTGGGAATAATCAGAATCAGTTTTCACCAGCCTGTGCCAATATGACATATCTAATAAAATCATTCTTTGAGGAATCCACCTGTCTCGGAGTTTTGTCTGCTATGGGTATTTTATTTGGAACCCTGACATATTTATAATGGTTGCAGTATCCTGGGGTCATACAATCATCTTTTGCAACCTTCTGTCAATCAGGAAGCCAAGTTCATTGAACAACATCATGTCAATCCAGAATATATAGCATTTGAATTAATCTTTTTTTATAGAATCACCTGCAAGTTGGCCTTATAGAGGTTTTAGCTTAAAGTAAGAATTTGTCTGACTCCTCCTACTCAAATAATAAAAGGATCCAGTAGTCATTGCTAAGCATAGATATTCCAAAGAAAAGGATGAATAGGATGTCTTATAAGCAGAAACAAGCCAGTTTGATGTGAATTTAAAGTGAGCTTTCTGAAAGGAACAAAATGTAATTTTTTTATAAGCACAAGAGCAAAGTCTGTCATAGTTCATTAAAAATGTCTATTTTGGGTGGCCCTAGTAGGTGGCCATAGCCTTAGATCTATAGCTCATCTGTGAAAGTTTTCAACTCTTTATCTTATCATTCTCCAAAAGCTTATGTCACAGTCACGTTCTTCCCTATGCTGAACTGGAAAATGTAGAAATTCCATGACTGGGAATCTATGGCCCTCCAGATGCTCCTGGACCATAACTTTTGGCAAGTACAGCTGGTATAGTCAATAGTAAGACTCTTGGAGTGCATGTTTAGCAACTTCTGGCATGTTCCCCATCTTTGCAGAACATATTTTGGGAAGCAAAAGATAACATAGGAGATGGGTTGGATTGGGTCCAGATGTCTCCAGGACTGAACCCTTATTCTCTTGCGGTGAGTCAGTTAGAAGAATCATCCTTCTCTCCTAAGCTGGAACATGGCAGTGTCCTAGGAGTCCAGCATAAACAATAATTGTACATTAGAAGTAGTCTTCAGAGAGTAATTGTTCATGGAGTTACCCAGCATGAGCTGCGTGCTTTGACTTTTCTGTCCCCTCTATATGTTTTTCCCCCCAAAATCAGTCAGATTCTTTACCTATTTGCCATCTTTTTCTGCTTATTCAGCTCCAATCTTGCAGATTCTGGCCTCTGATTCCAAAGTATAACTGACTCTGCATCTGGGTTGATTGTTCTGAGCACAGTCCCAATGTTTCATGTAATTATAGACTCAATTTTGGTTTAAGTGAAGACTTTAGTATTTGAGCATATAAGAGAAGAAGAGGGAAAGATAACATCAAAGACACATGTCTATGGAGATTCTCAGTTATCCAGGCCCTGGTTGTCCCAAAGGTGCTTTTTCAAGAGGCAACTGGACTTTCCAAGAAGTTTCTTCAGCTTTGATTGGATGGTGGGGAATGGAAGGATCCCTCCACCATCCAAGTCAGAGCTGAAGAAGCTTCTTGGTCTTCAAAGAAAAAACAGAAAGTCCAGTTGCCTCTTGAAAACGCACCAAAGATTCACTACAACAGCATCAAATAATAACTGTTGGGCCTGCCAGAAAAACAAGAGCCAGAATTTTGTATCATTGTAGTTACACTAATTTTACAGGTGTTTTGTAAACCTTGTATTGTTGCACTAATTCATATTGAAGATATGCAGTTATGGGCTCACTCTCACATCATGGAGGATTTCCAAAAATGCCTTGATAACCATTTTAAGGGGATGTCCTCACGATGTTTTATTTATTTATTTATTTATTTTATTTTATTTGTTTATAAGTTAATAGGTATAAGTATTAACATAGTTATGAATACATGGATACATATAAGAAAAACATTGTTGCCTCTATCTCATCTGAAGTCCACTGCAGAGGTATCCTAAGTTATCTTAATTGTTCCAATTATTATAGCTATTAAAATATTTCCCCCTCTTATATGTGAAGGACCAATTCCCTAAAACTTCCTTCTTTTTTTGACAGACCCAACTAGAAATGTAGGGGCACAAAGAAAGCTTTCCTGTTACTACTGCTTTATAATGCCTTGGTAAGACTACACTTTGAATATTAAATCCAGTTTTAGTCACCAAATAAGTTACTGAGATTTCAGAGTGCACAGAAGAGCAACAATGATTATGGGACTGAAGGCAAAAACACATGAAGAATGGTGGCAGGAATTGGGTATCTCTTATCCAGGGTTTCCCAAACTTGGAGCCAGCTATGCTGGCTGGAGAATTCTAGGAGTTGAAGTCCACAAGTCTTAAAGTTGCCAAGTTTGGAGACCTCTGGTCTAATCTCATGAAGAGCAGGACTAGGTGTGACATTGTGAGGGCTGCCACAGAAGGGGGAATCAAGCTATTCTCCAAAGCACCTGAAGTCAGAACAAGGAGCAACAGATGGAAAAGAATCAAGGAGAGAACCAACCTAGAAGTAAGGAGAAATTTCCCGACAGTGAGAAGTGTCTGTGTCTATCCTGTTGGGTTGCAGAACCAAACCACACAGTTATATAGGTGCAGATGATAGACTCAACAATAAAGCAACGAATCATTGCAACGGCTTGCCTTCAGAAGTTGTGAGTGGTCCATCATTGGATATTTTTAAGACGAGATTCAGCAAACATTGGTTTGAAATGGTATAGGGCTTTTTGCTTGAGCAGGGGGATGGACTAGAAGACCTCCAAGATCCCTTCCAACTCTGTTATTCTGTTGGGGATTTCAAGTTTTCTGGGTAGCTTCCTCTTTGTTAGTGCACAGGGAAGGAGGAATTACAGATAAGATGGAGCTGCCATGAGGTGTCCCTTTGCATTTTGAAGCATAAAAACAATGCAATGTGCCAATGGCCAGAGAAAATATGGGGTTACTGTGTTGCAGAATGAAAGGAAAATCAGAGAATAAAAACCAGCCCCAATCTGAGATACAAACTGTAAAAGGATGACTCAGAAGTTTTGTTTCAGATATTACTTCTGTTGAGCTTTTACTGAGCCTTAAAACTTTACAATGGTTCTGTTAGGAATGATAGTCACCTAACAGTTGGGTTGGCAATATATAAACCAGGATAGTCATTTAATACTGTTGTATCTTTAAGAGAGTGCTGTAATTATGACTGGCTGAGGTTCCTCCAACAGCCATAAGATGGAGCCAGAAACCTGGTTTGCTCTCTTCTTGCATTTCCTGATTGCCTTTTGCCTGATCATTGTTCTGCTTAGATTGCTGTGAGTCTTGCAAGCTGTTAGCAAACTCAATTTACTGAATTTTGTTTATGATATTGGACTTCATTTTTGGATTGTCCCTGGACTGATTGTGTTGAATACTAGCTGCTTTAACCATGTATGATTTGGACTGTTTGTTGGACTTTGTTTACCTGTTTACTGGAAGTAAACGTGTAAATGTTTAAAGTGTATCTGTATGCTGGTTGTGTGTTATTCCTCACTACTCTTACTACGTTTCCCTGAGTGCACTCATTCTCCTAACAGGGAATACCTTAACAGGTTCTAATAATCATAATAAGTTAAACTAATAGGACTAATATGGGTGGTCCTTGACTTACAACCACAATTTCTTTTGCTAAGTGAGACATTTGTTAAGTGAGTTTTGCTCCATGTTATGACTTTTCTTGTCAGAATTGTCAAGTGAATCACTGCAGGTGTTAGGTTAGTAACACAGTTGTTAAGTGAATCTGGCTTCCCCGTTGACATTCCTTGCTGGAAGGTTGCAAAAGGGGATCACATGACCCTGGCACACAGCAACGGTCATAAACATGCAACAGTTGCCAAGTGTCTGAATTTTAATTATGTGACCCTGGGGAAGCTGAAATAGTCATAAATGTGAAAGATGGTCAAGAGCAGGGGTGGGATTCTACCGGATTGGACCGGTTCTTTAGAACCGGTTGTTATGATTCCACACAGTTTGGAGAACCGGCAAATTGTGCCTCTGGCTGGTCCCACCCCTCTCCACCCTCCCCTCCCCTCCCCACCCAGTCAGTCCTTAAAATGCATGCCTGATGTCACTAACTGCGTTCTCCCCTGTTCAGTCACTCCTTAAGGTATTTAATTTTTCCCCTCGTGACAATAAGCTGTTCCAATGATCAGATGTGTCAGGATCCCCTTCACTATTTTACTGTTTCACCCAGGAGGCTTCATGTCACCCCTTGACAGCCACATCAGGGTTTTGTTTTATCGTGAAGGGGTGAGAGGGCATGGCAAGGGGGGCCATGGCCAGCTTTCCATCACTCATGTCAGGGACGCTGGTAGTGGCACAAGAACTCTGCCAGTAAATGGGCTTCCTCTGTGTGTGCTGTAGCACTCCTTCGCACGCTGTTTTTTTTCCTTCCTGGGCCTCAGGGTAGCCTTTTGGGAGCAAAAACGCCCCTCAAGAGGCTTCCCTTGAAGCCAAATCAGAGCACAGAGGGGTGCTACACAGCTCCCTGCACTCCATTTTTTGCCTTCTTGGGCCAAAGGGAAGCCTTCTGGAAGCAAAAATGTCCCACCCAGGAGGCTTCCATGAGGCCCAGGAGGCAAAAAAAATAATAATTGAGGGGGGGGGGGTTTGCTGCAAAAAAAGCTGACACAGCCACCCAGTCACATGTCACAATCACTTAGCCATACCCACAGTACTGGTTGTTAAAAAATTTGAATCCCTCTCCTGGGTGTCACCTTTTTTCAGTGCCATTGTAACTTCGAATGCTCACGAACTAAACTTGTAGATTGAGGACTATCTGTATAGAGATAAATTTTTCTTAAAGATCATACTGTCCGAGGATTCTGGCAATTAAATTCAAAACCTGCACAAGTGCCCTCAAAGTAACACTCAATCAGATAGATCATTCCTTTTGCCAAACAGATGGTCATGTGACTTTGTGGTGTTTGGTTTGTTATTGAAATGATTTTTACAAATGTCAGTTGGGGAAGACAAAGTCCACAGTTAAAAAGTGCATCTGATTTAAAAAAGAAATCTGGATCTTGTCAAAATCTTATTAATTGATTTCAAAAGTTAAATAGACCTGAAGATAACTCATAGGAAAATTAATATCATTTCAACAGATGTGTTCCATGTTCATTTTTTTTTAATGGATGTGCATCCTGGGTTTTAAGCCACTGTAATACAGGTCACCTGCACATCAAATGTGATCAGAAACACACATTATTAACTCTGAGTCTGGTGAAATATATTTTGGGTCTATAATCAGTTTCATGCTTCTATAAGTGGACTTCTAAAGAAAGATTTTGCTCCAAGAGCCCCTTCTGCAACATCTGTACAACATGTGCAAAAGTAAAATGAGTGATTGGTCCATGCCTTCCACTGCAGGAAGTAATAACCTTGTCAAGATGTGGTAATAACATCACAAAGGCTAATCAACACTGTTGCTCTATCCAAACGATTTAATTCCTCCCCTTCTCTCTGGTCTCAACTTGCTTGTCATGGTGTACATAATTTCATCAGCTAATACGACGGCAAATAGACTAGGCAGGTGTTCATTAACAAGATATCAATAAACAAATAATATGCTTTGGTGCATGCAACAATATAGCTTTCTTATTTATCTTCCGCATACTTATGACAATATCCATTTCCTGAATTTGGCTTAATACACAAAAAGGCAACATACCATAAATGTTTTGTAAAGCTAAAGACAGAAGTGGTATTCAATAGGTTCTGACCAGTTCTGGAGAACAGATAGCGGCCATTTTGAGTAGTTCAGAGAACTGGCAAATCCCACCTCTGACTGGCCCCGCCTCCACCTATTCTCAGCCTCCTGAGTACCAGCTGATTGGCTGGGTCTTCTTTTGTTGCCCTGAACAGGAGAATGGAGCTGGAAAGCAGGTCAGTGGGGTAGGGGGAAAGGAATGGGGATTTTGCAGTATCTTTTCCCTGCCATGCCCACCAAGCTACACCCACAGAACCGGTAGTAAAAATTTTGAATCCCACCACTGACTAACAACCCAAAGTTACTCTTGAATGAAGCTCAACTCTTGGCACCACAAATACAAGAAGCAATGGATAGAAAATAATCAGGGAGAGAAGCAACCTAGAACAAAGGAGAAATTTTCTTTTATTTTTTTTTTAACAAATTTTATTCAGTTTTTCACATTAAAAACAAAAATCTCTTTTTAGTGGACAACATATTTCCAGGTCATCACGTTTACATACAAATATGACAGCAATTATACATTCATATATGCATACTTAATTCTATTATTACCTTTTCCATTCCAAATTTTCAGTAAGGAGAGAAACAAACACATTAATTCTAGCCTCTTTCATTAATCTCAATCAAAACATCTTTTTGTTTCATTTCAATTATTTCAAATATAATTCTTTAATATTTATTTTAAAAATAAAGATAAACAATATGTGTTTGCCTAATAATAATAATAATAATAGGTTGCCAGTGTCTCTCCTTGCTTTTAATAGTCTATATGACTTATTAATTTAATTGGTTTTTAGTCTGTCATATTCCCTTTCCATTACACATTCTTTTTATAAATTCTAAATTAATACAAGTTTTAACACTAAAGAAAAAAAAAAGTATAGGTTTTTCCCCCTTTTACTGCTTTGAGTGTGACACCTCAATGATTAAAATAAACCTTTATTCCCTCATCTTGATTCCCAACAAACCATTATTTTTAAGAAGTTACAATAATAATTACTACATCTTTTCATTTGGATTCCGCAGCATATTTTCCCCCTTGATTTTTAATAAGAGTTATCAATATCTATATTGTCCTATTTTCTAAATATTTTTAATTACAGAAATATTCTTATTACCCCGTGTCACCCTGCAGAATCCCCTTTTTAATTCATCAACCATTATCTCTGAAAAAACAATTTCTTTTCAACATTTTACTATTTCTGTATTTCTTTATTTCATACGCCTGTTTCTTACTGCTTCTCCTCCCTCTCTTTTCCCCATATCTTTTCTCATTCCAGTTTATATCCCTCTCTTTCTTAATATCTCCTTTCCCCTTTTCTGCTGGGTCTTTCTGCCTTTCCTGACTTCACAAGTATTCTCCCTTTTGATAACCTTCTTAAATTTCAACTTTTTAACCTTCCTTCTTTCCCCACTTCTTTGTAGTGTTCTTTGTGTTAATTGTCTATTTAAAATGTCTTCTCCTTGAATCGACTCCTCCTCCTCTGAAGCTCTTTCTTCTTGTTCTTCAATCGCCATTTCCATTTTTCCTAACTCAGAGCAAAGTGATTCGCCTCTTTCCTGTAGTAATTCTCTCATATTTTTAAGTTCCATTTTTAATTCCTGAAGAGATATCATCATTACACACTCTTGTATTTTATTATCGTTAAAGTCCACCAAAAAACAAAACAAAACCCACTTTTACTTTTCTTCTTTCAATCTTCTAAAGTTCTCAGTTATTCCAGCCGAGGGTCTATACCAAAAACATCAATCAATCCCACAGTCAGTCTTTCCTTGCTTTTTTCTTTATTCTGGTTCTGCTTTCACTTTCTAAAATTCTTTCTTTTTTTCAATATTTCTTTAATGTTATATCCATACAAGTGCATTCAGAAACAGGATGCTTTCCCTTTTGTTTGAGCTCAAGTTTCAAAAGGTGTGTCAAAAGGTGGCACTCTCCATTATACAAAATCTTCACCTTTTCCCCCTATTTTTTATTGAGGGTTTTTCGAACCTCAATATTCCAGCACAGTCCAGTCTCCAATTTGTAAACTTTATTATTATTATTTTTTGACAATCTTAAGTCCAGCTTTATTTTATGCCTGTTTATTCCCAAAACATTTTAGTCCAATTTAGATAAATCTTTAGTTCCGGCTTCTTTCTTTCCCAGTTCGAAGCCCCGCTTAGGCTGTCAAAAGTATTTTCTTTTTTTTTTTTCCCCTGGCCCTTTGTAATTTCACTGCTCACTTTTCTTTCCTTAAAAATTCCATGTTACCTTAATCCCGGGGTACTTTTGTTTAGTTGTGTTGCCCAGTTGTCCCAATTCAGATATTATCCACCTCTTTCTTCCCTCCTGCACAAATCTTAATCCAGCTGCGTTCTCCTCTTCGGGGTGGCCATTTTAAACCACCGCTGCAGTCGTCCTCAGGGGAAAAAAGACCAAGCCCGGGGGGGAGATGCGGCTCCCCTCAACCTGGCTTGCGGCTTCCCCTTACTCCATCACCTCTCCAAGGTAGCTTCAGCCCCTAATTGTAATGATCGGGGCTCTCCAATGAAAGAGCATGGACCACAACCACAGAAAGTCGCGATCTACGGTCTGTCAGCGAGGAGGCTCCACCTTCTTCCAACAAAGGAGAAATTTTCTGACAGAGCAGAGCAATTAATCAGTGGAACAACTTGCCTCCACAAGTTGTGAATGCTCCAACACTGGAAGTTTTTAAGAAGAGATTGGATAACGATTTGTCTGAAATGATATAGAGTTGAACTAGAAGATCTACAAGATTCCTTCTAATTCTATTATTCTGTTCTGTTCGATATAGCAGAAGTTAAATAGGACATGTTTAGATTTAAACTAACAAGACAACGATTATCATTGTGCTGTCCCAGCCAGTCTATGGGAATTGGATAGTTACTTAGGAATTATGAGCTGTCCCCTTTAGGGAATCATGGTACATGTAGTTAAAGGTATCCTGGGAAATGTAGTTCATGTCACGTGGCCACATCTACATTCCTGATTGGCCACTAAATTACCCTCGAGGGGTTGGGGGAGTTTTCTTCATTCTTGCCTGAACTCATGAATTCATGGCAGCTTCTTTCTATCGCTACAAGATGGGTTAGGAGATCTTTTACTACAAGGCAGATATACAAAAGATTGATCATTGAAGAAGAACTTCATCACAAACATGAGTTATGAGGATACCTGATTAACCAATAAATGTAATTTGTTGTGGACGTCTTGTTATCTATCTGCATCTGTACAGTTTCAAATCCACCTCTGTGCAGAAGGCAGAAAAATCACAGCTATAACAATTTGAACACACTTTCTGTCTGTATTTTGTATCATCTCCTTTGGCAGAAATAACAATTTCCATATTTCCCATAGCCTGTTAAGGGTGTTTCTAGTCTTGCTTTGAAAAAATGTCATGCTTAATTTTGTACTTTGTAAAGGTCAGCTTTGGGATTTGTGAAAATAAATTTGATCAGGATGCCTAAACTTTTGCATGCGTTTTATAACACTTTTCAATTAGGATTGTAAAAGTGTTACAGTATGATGGGGTTCATTTCTGAATTGAGGTTGTGTCTTTGTCTCTCTCCTGCTTTCTCCCCCTTCCTCTCCATCTCCTTCTTGTCTTTTTGGACTTGTCAAGAAAGAGTGTATGAAAAGAAAGGAAAAGGATGAGGTTACTGGAGAGAGTCTTCCAACTCATTTGAACAACTTTTGCTTCTCCATTGGGGAAGGCCAAACTAGGCCTTCTTTGCCAATTACCAACAGGAGGAACCTGGCTGATTACCTGCAGTCAGCCAAGTCCTTCCTTCCTAGTTTTGAGCCTTGCATGGAGCTCTTGTCATCTGTATTGTTCTGTATAAATAATAGTAGACTCCAAATACTTCATTCCGATTGGTTAACAAAACCTAAAAGGGGATTGGTTCAATAGGAACCAATCCACGAAGCCGCCCAAGGGCGGCTAAACCAAATGCTTGTCATTGGCTACAAGCCGGCAGACAGAAACATATAAAAGGGCTGTCGCGGCTTGAGCCAATGTTCCGTTTTGCAACTATACTTGAAATAAAGACTTGTTGTTGGAACCCCGTCTACCTCGCGTTTTTCCGGACAGAACACTGGCGACAAAGGTGGGATCGTCCTAAACGCGAGAGGGAGCACGCGGTGACAGACAAGCCAGACAAAGAGAAATGGCCGGAAACAATGCGCCGCCCGCACCCTTCAAACCCAATGAAGAAGATTGGGAATCTTACGTAGACCGTTTCCAGATGTACCTTAGAGAGCAATGAGATGGAGGAAATCTCAGACCAATGAAAAAGAGCTGTCTTCTTGACACACTGTGGGCCCACGATTTTTAAAATGGCCAAGGCTTTGGCAAAGCCCCGAGATGTCAAAAAACTGACGTGGACCGAGCTCCAAAGAACATTAAAAGCCCACTATGCACCAGTGGTGTCAAACCTGATAAAGCGGCACGAGTTCTATCGGAGAGACCAGAAAGAAGGCGAAACCATCGCTGATTTTGTAGCCGCACTACGCCAAATAGGGGGAGCATGCGAGTTTCTTAACTTAGATGAAGCGATGCGGGATCGAGTGATATTGGGGTTAAGAGACGCAACCATACAGAGCAAGCTATTGAACAAACCCAACATATCAGTAGCCGAAGCTATTGCAGAAGCCTCGGCTGCTGAAGCCGCCAAAAAATTGGTAGATAAGATGAAACAAATGAATGCAAGTAACGATGAAAAAAGCCCGGCCAGAGGAAAAAAACAACCTCCCACAACCACTCATTACGAAGAACTCGAAGAGACGTCAGAATCCGGGGAGGAAGACGACGAAATCCACCGCCTATACACTAACAGGAAAGGGCACAAAAATAGAAATCAACGAGAAAGTGCTGGCTGTGGGGGAAACCATCCCCGAGCCGATTGCAGATTCCTCGATGCCATTTGCAGAGCATGCAAGAAAAGGGGGCATATCGAGAAAGTCTGCAGAAACAAAAAGAATTACAGCCCAAAGAGACGAAACGACTCCCCAGCAAAACCTGAGCCAAGGCTCTCTGAGAGAAAGTGGCAGTGAAACAGGCAAGCCACTAACCGGGAGAAAGCATACCAAACTTTCACTATCGGAAGCACTCAAACGGAAAGTGGGAAGAAAGTAAAAATAGTTGTAAAAATCGAAGACAGCCCCTGCGAGATGGAAGTTGATTCTGGATCGTTCCTATCCATGGTGTCGTGGGACACCCTCAAAAAACTAATTCCTGACATCAAAATTAAGGAACTCCAGAGACAAAAACTAACCCTCAAAGATTATCAGGGAAACCGAATTCCTGTAATCGGCCTGGGACATTTTCAAATCGCTTACAGGCAACATGTCGCAGTACTACCACTAACAATAGTCGACCGAGATCGACCAAGCCTCCTGGGTATCAAATGGTTCGCACCATTGGGCATCGGGATGACTGGAGTAGACCGGGTGGCCGCAACTGACTGGGAAGAAGACCTGATCCGAGAATTCCAGGACGTCTTCGACGGCTCCCATGGCAGGTATTGGGGAACCCCCATTTCGTTTAGTCTAGACCCACAAATAACCCCTAAAAGACTAAAGGCCAGACGGGTTCCTTTTGCTTTAAAAGAAAAAATAGAGGAACAACTAAATAAATTGATAGATCAAGGGGTTTTAGAACCGGTCGACCACGCTAAATGGGAAACACCAATTGTGACACCAATTAAGCCAGACGGTTCGGTTCGAATCTGTGGCGACTACAAGGCTACCCTGAACCACGCGTTGCAACAGAGTGCGTACCCGGTGCCAGTTGTGCAACACCTACTGCACTCTCTTGGGGGAGGAAAGGTTTTCGCCAAACTAGACCTAGCACAGGCGTACCAACAGCTCCCAGTAGACCCCTTAACGGCAGAAGCACAAACAATAGTGACTCACAAAGGGGCATTCAAATGTAACAGACTCCAATTTGGAGTAAGCGTAGCCCCAGGCGTTTTCCAGAGCCTCATGGAACGCCTGTTAAATAGCATAAAAGGGGTCGTGCCATACTTTGACGACGTCCTAATTTCAGCCAAAGATGCAACACAACTAAAGAAAAGACTCAAAGAGGTCCTAAATAAATTCAGAGAATCTGGCCTTAAAGTAAAGAAAGAAAAGTGCTGCCTCATGACTGATCGCGTCAAATTTTTAGGATATTTAATTGATGGAGAGGGCATACACCCCACCGAAAAAAAAGTAAGAGCTTTAAAAGACGCACCAGAACCAAAGAATAAAACTGAGCGGCAGGCATTTTTGGGACTGATAAACTTTTATAATGTGTTTCTACCCCAAAAAGACACAATAGCGGAACCATTGCATCGATTACTGGACAAGAAAACAATTTGGACATGGAGGCTTAGAGAAAAAAAAGCTTTCCAAGGAATAAAAGACTTATTAACATCAAACACCGTTCTTATCCAGTTTAGCAATACACTGCCATTGACGGTGACCTGCGACGCCTTGCCATTCAGAGTCGGTGCCATCCTGAGCCACCAATTGCCTGATGGGAGAGAGGCACCCGTCGCATACTATTCTAAGACCCTGTCCAAAACCGAGCGTAATTACAGCCAGTTGGACAGAGAAGCTCTAGCAATTGTCGCCGGAGTGAAATGCTTCCACGAGTACCTATATGGAAGAACTTTTCAAATCGTAACAGATCACAAACCGCTAATAGGAATTTTGGCGGGAAACAAACCTACACCGAATATTCTGTCCCCACGAATGACGAGATGGTCAGAGTTCCTGGCAGCCTATTCCTATACTCTGACACATCGCCCAGGGAAACAAATTTCCCATGCAGACGCTTTGAGCAGAGCACCATTGCCATCAACAGAGGAAGACCCGGCACCAACGATGACAGCATTACAGATAGAGACTTGCCCCGATCTACCCATATCTGCAAATGATGTCGCCAGAGCCACCGCAAAAGACCCATTGACTGCCCACGTACTTAACTGGGTAGGTAAAGGCTGGCCGGAAAACCAAAAAACTGAGAACTTTAAACCTTTCCGGACCAGACAAACTGAACTCTCAATCCAAAAAGGTTGTTTATTGTGGGGTGATCGGGTAATTATTCCTAACAAATTACAAACCAAGGTACTGGGTATGCTTCACGAAGGCCACCCAGGAATAGTTAATATGAAAAGCCTTGCTAGAAACTACGTTTGGTGGCCGGGTATAGATTGGGACATCGAATACTGGGTAAACTCGTGCAATAAATGCCAAAGAATCAGGCCGTCCCCACCAAAAGCACCCATAAGAGACTGGGAAACCCCAAGAAGCCCCTGGTCACGCATCCACATTGATTTTGCGGGTCCTACCAAGGGGCATACGTTTTTGATTGTCGTGGATGCATACTCTAATTGGCTGGAGGTAAAAATTATGCCATCTACGACAACAGAAACCGTTATAAAACAACTTGACAAACTTTTTGCAACCCATGGCCTACCAGACGTCCTAGTGTCCGATAACGGACCACAATTAACCAGTCTACAATTCGAGCAATACCTAGCCTCCCTAGGTATAAGACATGCCCTAACCGCGCCGGCCCACCCGGCTGCAAACGGTAGGGCAGAGAGAATGGTCAGGTTTACCAAGGAGGGTTTAGAAAAAATGGACACTGGGGATGTCCAAAATAAAATAAATCAATTACTCACGCTCCAACATATCACACCCAGTACAACCAACAAAACCCCAGTAGAATTACTGATGGGAAGGAAACTAAGGTCGCATTTAGACAGATTGCACCCAAATTTCACACCAGAAAACCCCCCCCCGACTCCTCCACTCGATGCAGGACCTTTGCAATAGGCAACTTAGTTTATGCTAAAAATTTTACCGGGGACCCATTATGGCTACCCGGACAAATTACACAAATAACAGGCCCCAAATCCTACCGACTAACAGTAGACGACGGCAGGGAATGGAAGTGGCACATAGACCAACTTCACTCCCGAAACATAGAACGAAATGCAAACACACAACCACACATAGAAAAACACGATGAAATTCAAACCAAAGGGGGGGGGGGGAAATGCGAGAAATCAATAAAGAACCGTTTAAATTAAATTCCGAAAACAATAACAATCAAAAAGAGCAAATAAAAGACTCACTGTTTGAAGAAAGTTGCGAGAATGGTCCATTCGAAGGGGCCAGCCAGGCCAGCTCGACCTGCCCGGAGAAAACAGGAGGGAGCGGCAAAACCGCCGGCCTAAGAAACTCAGGCGGCAGTAAAATGGCTGACTCACCCTTCCAGACGGTTCCATGGAGAAAGACTGGAGAAACAGCAACCCCATCCGAACCGGTCGAAGTCTCCAACAGAAATGAACCGCGCAAGTCCAGTCGAATCAAAAAAAGCCCCACCTACCTGCGCAACTACGTCACTACGTAGGACTGAACTAAGAGGGGAGGGGTGTTCGGTATAAATAATAGTAGACTCCAAATACTTCATTCCGATTGGTTAACAAAACCTAAAAGGGGATTGGTTCAATAGGAACCAATCCACGAAGCCGCCCAAGGGCGGCTAAACCAAATGCTTGTCATTGGCTACAAGCCGGCAGACAGAAACATATAAAAGGGCTGTCGCGGCTTGAGACAATGTTCCGTTTTGCAACTATACTTGAAATAAAGACTTGTTGTTGGAACCCCGTCTACCTCGCGTTTTTCCGGACAGAACATGTATCTTCTCTTCTTCCAAGGAAGCCACCCTCAACACCTGCTCTGTACGCTTCATTTCTCTCTCAAATGTCTCTCCAATTACTCCATTCCCTCTGACTAATCTCTTCCTCCTTTTCCTCTTCTTCCTCTCCTCCTCCTCCTCCTATTCCTTCTTCTTCCCCGCCTTCCCCTTTCCCTTCCCTTTCTCCTCCTCCTCTTCTTCTTCTTCTCCTCCTCCTCCTCTCCTCCTTCTCTTCCTTCTTCTTTCCCCATTCCCCTTCCCTTTCTCCTCCTCCTCCCCCCTCCTCTCAATGGATAGGCATGACAAGGGAGGTTAGCCCAGACCTAGAAAGTATATCACTAAGAAATTGCTACAGGGCAGGTATACAAGGAACTGTCGGTTGCTGTCAGCAGCAGCTCCTTTGGGGAATAGAATTACATTAGAATATAAATACCTCATTCAAGATTGCCAGATCACTTAATAGTTTTTGTTTCACACCTACCTATATTCAGTGGATGTACAATCCAAGTTATTTTGCAACATAAGTGCAAACATCTAAGAAGATTACAAAAACATTCATTAGGTAAACAATCCTTTTTAAAAAATATCTCCACTTAGCAATGGAGATGCTAGAAATCTTTCCACTTAATTGATGTTGAATCCTTTTTGCCTTCACATCTGAAATGCATTAAAGAATTATTTATTCAAATGTGGTCTGCCCAGTATAATATAAGATTTAAGCTGCAGCATTTTGATCCATGCAGTTTCGCAATCTATCATCACTACTACGTGGCTATATACCAGAGTGCCCAAGGGGAGAATATTTTCTCTCATATGGAATTGTGATTGTCATGCCAGGGTTTTGTTCCACAGTTTATATTCACACTTGATTTGCTACTTAGACATTTATATTTGTGTGGTTTTTGTCTGCTCCTGTTAGACCATGATAAAAGAGATCATGCATTAAAGGAAAAATATCAAATGGGTTGCTCACAGATTGGCATGAGTTCCCTGTTCCTTTTTTTGGCAGTGAGTTCTTCTGTACTGCCCAGCCAGGTGGGCACTACTCAACTGACTTTAGTTGATCTCAAAAAATCTCAGCAGGATTACAGGTAGTTTGAATTTGGATAAGAGACAGCCACAAAATACAGATTAACAGAATAACAGAACAACAGAGCTGGAAGAAACCTTGTCGGTAACAGATAACAGATAATCAGAGTTGGAAGGGACCTTGTAGGTCATCTAGTCCAACCCTCTGCCCAAGCGGGTGACCCTACACCATTTCTGACAAATGGCAGTCCAATCTCTTTTTGAAAGTCTCAAGTGATGGTGCTCCCACAACTTCCGAGGGCAACTTCTGTTCCATTGGTTGATTGTTCTCATTGTCAGAAAATTTATCCTTATTTCTAGGCTGAATCTCTCCTTGTTCAGTTTCCATCCATTATTCCTTGTCTGGCCTAGAGGCGCTATAGAAAATAGCTTGACCCCCTTCCTCCTCTCTGTGGCAGCCCCTCAAATATTGGAACATTACTATCATGTCTCCCCTGGTCCTTCTCTTCACTAGACTAGCCAGGCCCAGTTCCTGCAACCGTTCATCATATGTTTTAGTCTCCAGTCCCCTAATTGTCTTGATTGCTCTTCTCTGCACTTTTTCTAGAGGCTTAATCAAAGGTGGTTTTCAGCAGGTTCTGACCAGTTCTTGAGAACTGGTGGAGGAAATTTTGAGTAGTTTGGAGAACCTGCAAATACCACCTCTGGCCGGCCCCGCCCCCATCTATTCTCTGCCTCCCGAGTCCCAGCGAATTGGATGGGTCTTCTTTGGTTGCCCTGCATAGGAGAACGGAACTGGAAAGCAGGTTAATGGGGTGAGGTGGAGAGGGAATGGGGATTTTACAGTATCCTTCTCCTGCCATACCCACCAAGCCATGCCCACCAAGCCATGTCCGCAGAACCAGTAGTAAACTTTATTTGAATCCCATCACTGATTTCAACATCTTTTTAATAGTTTGGTGACCAAAACCAGATTCAGCATTCTTACTAAGGCTTTATAGAGTGATATTAGTACCTCACTTGATCTTGATTGTAGCCCTCTATTAATGCAATTTAGGATTTCATTGGCTTTTTTTGGCTGCTGCTGCACACTGCTGGCTTATATTTATACAAATATGATACAAATACAGTAGGTTAGATTTAAAGAATCATAGAAAAAGGCACCACTGCTGTATTACAGGTAGCCTTTGTCCTACAAGCACAATTAGGACTGGAATCTCAGTTGAGTGAAGTGATAGTAAATCAAGATGCATGTGTGATTGCTTCAATGAATGGCTGCAATTCTGGCCCTTCCAGTTGCAGTCATTAAGCAATTTCCCATGTTGTTAAGCAGATGGAACCAAAGGGTCACTCTCAAATGTTCCTGCATCCCACTGAAGATTCATGGAGTACATGGAGGAGAAATCCTTCATGAGCCTTCATGGGCCTGCAGGAACAGTGTGGAAATCTTCATGATTTCAACTTGATTCCTGCAGCCTTCTTCTTCCCTCCATCCCCTCTGTATGCAACCTTCCCTGCTGGCTTCCCCATTGTCCTTCTGGGGAAGCTAACAGGAATATTGCAAATGGTGATTAGTGCATGATCACAACTGACTGTAAATGTGAGCCAGTTTCCAAGAGCCCAAAGTGAGGTCACATGGTTGTGTGTGTGTGTGTGTGTGTGTGTGTGTGTGTGTGTGATGACACAGGGCATGGCACAAAGGCAACACAATCAGATAATTAGTAGGATTATCTTTATTATCTTTATTAGCTCCAACTTTGCCTGCAATGCCTTGTTACCTTCTTGCTGGAGAAAAATTCTCCCAGGAACAGCCTTTGGCTGCAGTGAATCAAGTCCAAAATATGTTCAACAAAAACTGTAACTTATAAGTCCAACCAAGGCAAAATGAGGTAATTAGTCTGGCAGGGCAGGAGCAAGAATTCCAGACATGAAGGCACGGCAATAACTCAACACGGTTGGGAGGATGCCAGGAAAACAGATAAACAAAGTCAACACAAGATAAAGTCACGCTTGCTCCCAACAGCTGCTGCACTCAGCAAGCATCTCTTTTAAACTCTCTTCCCACCTGTTGCTAATGAAGGGAATCAGGGCCCTTTCCTCTCCCCTAAGCCACACAACCCACATTGCTCTCTTCTCCGTTCCTCCCTGCATGTCTTAGGATGAAGACATGGGTGGGCCTCGGTCTTCCTCTGAACTCCCTCTCCCTTGTTCTACCTCTTTCCTGCTCTGCCCAGCTAGACTTTGCCCTTCCCCAGTTTCCTCCACAGCCAATGGAGCTCCACTTCCACTCCCTATCAGCTGTTCATCTTCCTCCTCGGATTCAGACTCCAATAGGGACATGATAGTGTGCTTTATGATGATTGGAAATGTTTTATGGTAAATGCTGTACAGCACCCTTTCTGAGGCCATTGTAACTTTGATCGGTCATTGAGTGACCAGTCCTAAGTCAAGAACTGCCTGTACTACCAAGGAAAATTACAGGAATGTCTCCTCAAAGTCACCAAGTGTTGAATCTGACTCAAAAGTAACTTTACTGTTTTACACAAATGGTAACAGCCTATAAAATTCCCTACCTAAATATGAGATAGCATATCAGCCCCTAGTTCATAGACCAGATCAGGAAAGAAACTCAACAGAAAAGCTAAAACTAATTTTATTGAGATTGGCCATATTAACAGAGTCTTTGCATGTCTGACTGTAGTGTGTTTCCTCCTCCTTGTAATTCAAAGAATTAGGGAGATATCTTGCCTGTATTGCTTCCAAATATTATCTGGATATTCAGAAACTTTAAAACATTTTTAGCTTGACGTGTTAAAACAAGTGTGAAACAAGCTTAACGTGTGTAAAAAAAAAAGTTAACATCACTTTTTTCAGTGCTGTTGTAACTTCAAATGGTCACTAATCAAACTTCCTCCTCCCCCTCTTCTACCTTTTCCTTTTCCTCTTCTTCCTCTATTCTTTTTCCATGCCCCCTCCTCCTCCTCCTCCTCCTCCTCCTCCTCCTCCTCATTCTCTGCCTCTCCTTCTGCTCCATTTCCTCTTCCTGTTCTTCCTCCTCCTCTTCCTCTTCCTCCTCCTTTTCCTTTTCCTCTTCTTCCTCCTCCTCCTCTTTCTTTGCCTCCTCCTCCTTTTCCTTTTTCTCTTCCTCCTCCTCTACCTCTTCCTCCTCCTCCTCCCCCTCCCTCCTTTGCTTTTTTCCTTATTGCAGCTATGGAGGTTGATGGGAGCAAGTCCCAATTTTAGAATCACCCATCTGGGGCTGAAATTTATCCTCTAGTCTTTGAATGGAGAATCCATGCAAGAACCCACAATTTCAGCAAAAGAACAAAATAGTTCAATTTGGAGTCCAGCAGAGTAACACTCGCACTTAGTTGACATCAACCATCATACTGAACACACAGATCAAAAGTCCAACCAGCAGTCAGACTTGGCTGGCTGAAGTAAGAGTTCTCAATACCAGAGTTTTTAAATGGTTGCCAGATTTCTTTGCTTCTCCCCAATCCCTTCCTTTTTGGTCTGGTTTACAATGCTCAGAAGAGATAGGAAAAGGAGATGGCACAGAGTTTCCCATCTGTAATAACTGTGCCTGTCATTTCATGAAAACCAACCAGCAGATTCCAAACTTAGATTTTTCTTTTTGCCAGACAGTAATTCCAAGCAAAAAGACAGCCGTTTCTGGCAACTTAACAGTTGGTGAGAACATTTTGAGGTTTGTAAATGGAGCCAACAATTTGACGATAGACATGTCTTAGTGCTGAGACAGACAGTCATTATTGAGAAAGCTCTGGAGAGAGAGATACAGACCAAGATAAAATTCTCTTTCTGGTTTTCTGCACCCAGATCTCAGAGAAGGTAGATGGGGGCTCTTCACCAGGGCACAATTTTCTGTGAATGCAACATTAGTAGGCCAGCTATGTGGATTCCAGACACAATTCCCACAGCCTTGTTAGTCTTAGCTTGGCTTGTGGTGGTGGGGATAGTTGAATAAAGTGAGTACAGAGGAGCCCAGAATGGATTACAAGTATTCCTTGATTTACAACTGGTCACTGAGTTTAGTTTACCTTTACTTTATTGTCATTGCACCTCGTACAACAAAATCAAACACCACCTTCAGTCATTTGAAGCAGTCACGTGAAGTTATGATGGACATCCCTTGGGGCTTTTACAATCCATTTCCAAAGTTCCCAAAGCCACTCCCTCCTCCCCTTGTGATCACATGACTGCATCTTAGATGCTCAGTGACTAGTTTATATTTATGGCTGTTTCAGTGATGGGATTCAAAATTTTTTACTACGGTTCTGTGGGTGTGGCTTGATGGGCTTGGCATGCTTGGTGGGCGTGGCAGGGAAGGATATTATAAAATCCCCATTCCCTCCCCATTCCTGGGGAAAGGATACTGCAAAATCCCCATTCCCTCTCTACCCCACTAACCTGCTTTCCAGCTCTGTTCTCCTGTGCAGGGCAACAAAAGAAGACCCAGCCAATCAGCTGGGACATGGGAGGCGGAGAATTAGATGGGGCGGGGCCAGCCAGAGGTATTTTCTGGTTCTCCAAACTATTCAAAATTTCCTCTACCAGTTCCCTAGAACTGGTCAGAACCCGCTGAATACCACCTCTGGGCTGTTTGCCAGTGTCCCATTGTCACGTCACCGTGTTTTATGAAAAAAAATTTTTTTTGCCGAAAACTGACATTTACTTCCACTTTTTCGGCAAAGCCAGCCCAGAGCAAACAATTGGTTCCCTTCACGAGCAAAAAAAGGCATAAAATCATGTTGGTCATGTGGATGATCTGTTTTACAACTGCCATGACATATGACCGTTACAGATAGGCTTTGTGACGGTCATAAGTTAAAGGACCACCACTTCTAGAGTTAGATGATGTTCTCCTTCTGTAAAAACTCATGCAAGGAGGAAATTAGCTCAACAGGAACTGATTTGCCAGGTGAAAGATCTAAAACTCATGTTTGCTTCTCCCCATACCGTGTGTTAAGTTCTGGGCAAAGAATGGAGGTGAGGCCAGAGAGATTTCTAACAGCTCTTTATTCAATACTGCCTGTGAGGCAATTGAACTCCCTGGCTGACACAGCTCCTTTTACAGGGAACTGATCAGCCAGGAGAGAGTATTTTCCTGCTCCAACAGCAGACCAGAATGAGAACTTCAACTGACAACTGTACATAATATTATAGTATTATAGTATTATCCAATACATAATAAAGTGAAACGTAGAGAGGCTTACTTAGAGAATAACAGATATTGGAAGGGACCTTGGAGGTCTTCTACCCCAGGGGTCTCCAACTTTGGGCCAACCTTGAAACCTGGCGGACTTCGACTCCCAGAATTCCCCAGCCAGCAAAAGGGCCCAAGGTTGGAGACCCCTGTTCTACCCGACTCCCCTGTTGGAGCAGGATGCCTATACCATTCCAGAGCAATGGCTGTTCATTCTTGTCTTAAAAACCTCCAGTGATGGAGCATTCACAACTTCTAAAGGCAAACTGTTCCACTGTTTTGTTTTGTTTTTTGGTCATTCTCAGGAAATTTCTCCTTAATTCTAGGTTGTTTGTCTCCTTGGCTAGTCTCGGAGACTTCGAGAGACAATAAGAAATAAACAAACAGCCCAAAAGAAAAAGGAAGAGCAAAGTGGCAGTAACTGAAATGTGATTTTTAAAAAATGACGAGTTGTGTAGAAAAGTTCAAGGAGAACGGAGACCTTTAAGTACTTAATTTTTTTTTTTTTCATAAAAAACCTGGATTGTTTAGACAACTTGCTGGCTCTGTTAAAAGTCTTGGAAATGAGGTGCCATTGTTCCACATGGTGCTTCATAGAAATAATTACCGTGAATGCATCCTGTGCCTTGTATAAATCAGTCCTAAATTGTATTTATTTGTTATTCATGTATTTACTTGCACATTGTGCTTTTTCCTGAGAAAGCTCAGTTTGGAGTACAACCAAACCAGTAAAACAATGATGATGAAGACAATGACAGATACATAAAAACATGGGGTATGCATCCTATACAAGGGGATTGAGTCTTCAGGCAAATAGGCAAATAGAGCTCTTCAAATGCTTGGATAGACTGTCATTATTTAAAACAAAGCAGCAAGAGAACCAGATAGACTTCCCCAGGAGAATTATTCTGTAATCCTGTCCAAATCACCCCAGCAGGGCTTAATTTCAGCAACTGCCTATTGTCGATCCAAAGGCAGAGCCTTCAAAACTGACCATTATCTGTGTTATGTGATGTTAGAGAAAGTAACTTTGCATCCTAAATCTGTCAGGAAATTATCAGGGTATGATCATTGAAGAGCCATGGCGGTGCAGTGGTTAGAGTGCAGTACTGCAGGCTACTTCTGCTGCCTGCTAGCTGCCTGCAGTTTGGCAGTTCAAATCTCACCAGGCTCAAGGTTAACTCAGCCCTCTATCCTTCTGAGGTGGGTAAAATGAGGACCCAGATTGTTGGGGGAAATAGGCTAACTCTGTAAACCACTTAAGAAAGGGTTATAAAGCACTGTGAAGCAGGATATAAGTTTAAGTGCTATTGCTATTGCTACCCTTGTCCAAAAAGATTATAGCTAGCCATCAATTGATGTGTGACGACCTGGGGCATGGCACAAAGGCAACACAGTCAAATAAGCAATAAGAGTCCTTTTATTATCTCCAACTTTGCCCCAATGTCCATTTACCTTCAGCTGGAGAAAAAAACTCTCCCAGGAACAGCTTTAAACAGTTGGGAAGATGCCAGGAACACAGATAAGCCACGATGATACCAGATAAATACACATTTGCTCCCAACAACTTGCTGTGTGCAGCATCCTCTTTTATATACTGTGTCCCCAGCTGCAGCTAATGAAGGGAATCAGGGCCCTTTCCTCCCCCATAAGCCATGCAACTCACATTGCTCCCTTCTCAGTTCCTCCCTGTGTGCACTAGGATAAAGAGGGAGTAGGCCTGGGTCTTCCTCTGAATTCCCTCTCCCTTGCTCTCCCTCTCCCTTGCTTTGCCCAGCCAGAATTTGCCCTTCCCCAGTTTCTTCCACAGCCAATGGAGTCACACTCCATTCTCTGTCAGTTGTTCAGCCTCCCCTTCTGAGTCAGATTCTGACTGGAGCATGACATGATGTATGGCCAGCGCCATCCTTTGCCACCAACACAAATGCTAGTCAACGCTTTCAGAGTTTTCAGTGGGCTCATCCTTGTGTTCTACTAAGCATGTATGAAAAATGTTTGCACAGTTGTGAGAGGACACATCTGTTTATATGTTACTTGGATCGTTGTGGAGTCAGCTTCGATCCATCTTCATCTCCACTGGTATTATGGTAGTGTTTGCTTCCTTCTCCAACACATTCTCAGTGACACATTGACAATGGGAGTGATAATGTGGTTAGGAGCTGGGTTCTTCTAAATTCTCATTGGCTGCTGTGATATCTCCTTCTGATCACTGGATAGTGTCCTCTATGAGCATTTTGGCTTCGGCCCTGAAGAGATGAGGCCTCTGGTTTTTGCAGAAGAAACTGTCTATATAATGTCTATGGAGATTCTCACTCATCTAGGTCATGGTTGCCTCAAAAGTTTTTTTTTTTTTTTTTTTTTCCAGAAGGCAACTGGACCTTCTTGGTGTTTTCTTTAAAAACATCTCGCTTCTCATCCAAGAAGCTTCTTCAGAATTAACTTTCAGAACTGATGAAGCTTCTTTCTTGAGAGGCAAAATCATCTGGCAGATGGTACAGGATAATAAAAACAAGGACAAATCGGCTGAAAAACAGCTTCTGTCCCAGGGCAACCACTCTATTGAATTGTACTGTATAGTACACTGAACCTGGTATTTAATTTCGTGGTATGATGTGCAATGGCAAAAATGTAAACTAAGCCATCTTTAAATTTTCAGGGACAAGCCCCCAGAACGATGACAAACAATTGCATAGAGTTCTTCCCTACTCCTTCCCCAATCCATTTTACAAAACCAAGTTGACACAGTCAGGAACTCAGAACTCGTGCAAAGCGGACAGACTGTCCAATCCAAGACCCAGACTGAAAATGGCAGGGACTCTAAGGATCCCTGGGCTACCTCTTGCCTTGGCCCAAACATCTCCTCTCTAAAAGATTTTGCTCCACTTTTCCAGGAGCTAATTCTTCCAAGGGAAGTGGGTTGGAACTTAATTAATTCAGGACTCTTGTATGGCAAAACACAACAGCCATTTGCAAAGGCCATATAACCTCAATCTTCTGCACCAACCAGGCTTGGTAATTGAATCAATGTACAGTAAGAGAAGTTCAGCACACAAGTCTGGTTCCAGGTTAGATGGGAAACAGATGTTCAGCGGCTCTTCTTTCTTTCTCTCCCCCTGCCAACGGCAAGAAAGAGGACTTCCAGGACAGATTCAAAGGGTTGGCGAGTAGCAGGAGAAGAAATGGCAGGAGACTTTTGGCTTCTCAAACAATGGAGGGCTTATATTTCTGAAAACCATGCATCAATTTCCCCAGAGCTTATGGTGGCAAGGTTAAAAGGATCGGCTGGATGTGGGTCGGAAGGAGAGGGAGGTCTTCAGAATGGCCGAGCGGCAGTTTTAAAGCAATTTTTGCAATTTTCAGGCAAATATGCTCTGTGACAATAACTGGAGTTCAAGATGGAGGAGGCACCAATTACAGGTAGTCCTCAACATACGACCCCAATTAAGCCCAAAGTCTCCATTGCTAAGTAGGACAGTCATGAAATGAGTTTTGCCCCATTTCATAACCTTTCTGGCCACCGTTGCTAAGTGAATCACTGCAGCGGTTAGGTGACTAACACCATTATTAAGTGAACCTGGCTTCCCCACTCACTTTGCTAGTCGCGAAGTCGCAAAAGGTGACACGGGGTCACTGCAACCGTCGTAAATATGAACCTTATCAAATATCTGAATATTGACCATGGGGATGCTGTGACGGTTGTAAGTATGAAAAAGGGACATCAGTCACTTTTTTCAGAGCTGTTGTAACTCTGAACGGTTATTGGGGTGGCGCAATGGTAAGAATGCAGCATTGCTGGCTAATTCTGCTTACTGGTAATTGCTGGCAGTTCAGCAGTTCGATTCTCACCAGGCTCAAGGCTGACTCAGCCTTTCATCCTTCCATGGCTAATAAAATGAGGACCCAGATTGTTGGGGGCAAGAGGCTGACTCTGCAAACTGCTTGGAGAGGGCTGTAAAAGCACTGTGAAGCAGTGTGTAGGTCTAAGTGCTATTGCTATTGCTACTGCCAACTGAATTCACTGCCAGGAGTTCAAGTCTCACTGGCTCAGGGTAGACTCAACTTTCCATCCTTTTGAGGTTGGTAAAATAAGAACCCAGATTGTTGGAGGCAATGTGCTGACTTAGAGGGGGCTGTAAAGCACCGTTAAGCAGTATATAAGCAGGGATGGGATTCAAATTTCTTAACAACCGGTTCTGTGAGTGTGTCTTGAAGGTCATGTGACTGGGTTGGTGTGGCTTGCTGACTGGGCATGGCTTGGTGGTCATGTGACTGACTGGGCGTGGCTTGCATGTAAATATTGTAAATATTTATGTAAATATTGATTTTTTTATATAAAAAGAGAGAGCAACTTTTACCCAAAATCAGGCAAAGCAGGCAGGCAGATTGAGTTGCTCACAGAATCACAGATTCACTCAGAGATCTACCTTTCTGCATTCTGCTACCTGAGTCTGCACTGAAAAATAGAAGCTTCAGTCCTAAGGAAGGTTCAGCTCTTCTTTTAGATGAGCTAGAAAGCAAGAAATCCAACAATGTCCTGCTTTCTTGCTAATTTAAATCTCCTGGCACAGCAGAAAGCTGATGGTTGGGGGGAAAAAAAGGAAAAATAGCAACTTCCCAAATGCAGGCAAGTTGGATGGCCCGCATGCCAGGTAAGGAGTGAGTGGGCGGGGCCAGCCAGTGGCACGATTTCCCGTTTCTCCAAAATGGCCAGAGTCAAAACAATCAGTTCTTTAGAACCAGACCAACTAGGTAGAATCCCACCCCTGTATATAAGTCTAAGTGCTATTGTTGTTGCTACTAAGCAAATAGTTCTAAGTGAAGTACTACTTATATTTGGAATACTTAAATGAAGTTTCCCTCCATTACATTGGCATTAAGCTTTTGTTACAATTAAATGCAATTAAAATGGCTGTTCTCACCTCACATATTCAATCAGCATCCCCTTCAGTCACTTTATAGTTCCAATATGACTACATTGCTCTTCCAAATTCCTTCCCCTCTCTTTCTGTTCATGGCAACTATAAAACGGGCATAGAAATGTTTTATGAATTGACATTGAATCCCTGGAGGGTTTTTTTAGAGATGTGACCTAGGATTTTTAGGTGATCCATAGATACCAGCCGCCTCCAGATGTGCACTCTGGATTAAGAGGATGTCCATAGGATCTTCTGTAGTGCTAGATAAGACAATTTTTCCAGAGAGGTCAGTAGACTTGTCCATTTGGCATCTTAGAGAGAACTAAGTATCCATAAAATTTTGTACATTTGTATATCCTCTGATAATGTGGGCTTTAAGCTACAAGAGTTTATACTGCAATAAAACTGTTCATCATAAGCACATATTTGAGATAAATGTCCACCAAAATACTGATAAATATGATTTTGGTCAAAGTTTATTTGCTGACAAAACTTAGCTGAAGCATGTTAAATTGTCCAATTGACCATGATACTGTTTTCTTGATTTTACTTTTTCATCAGAATAATACAGACCAGTGGTGGTATTCAATTTTTTTTACGACCGGTTCTGTGGGTGTGGCATGGTAAGTGTGGCATGGCTTGGTGGGCATGGCTTGGTGGGTGTGGCAGAGAAGGATACTGTAAAATCCGTATTTCCACCCCACTCCTGGGGGAAGATGACTGCAAAATCCCATTTCCTCCCCACCCCACTGACCTGCTTTCCAGCTCCTTTCTCCTGTGTAGGGCAACAAAAGAAGACCCAGCTGATCAACTGGGACTCAATGGGAGGCAGAGAATAGATGGGGGCTGGGCCAGTCAGAGGTGGGATTTGCCTGTTCTCTGAACTACTCAAAATTTCTGCTACTGGTTCTCCAGAACTGGTCAGAACCTGCTGAAAATACCACCTCTGTTACCTGCAACCTGCAGATGGAGCTTTGCTTATTTGTGTGAACTGGTTGCTGGCATGCTGCATACCAGTGCCAGTCCATGGATCTGGGGTCAGGGACCCCTGATATAGGGCCTAGTACCTGAGCAGGGGGTTGGACTAGAAGACCTCCAAGGTCCCTTCCAACTTTGTTATTCTGTTATGAGTGATGGTTTCAAGTTGAGGAGAACCTGTAGACAATAACATTTCCTGAGCTGAGATTCTATGTGTATTGATCCAGAATATAGTCAATTATACTTAGTGGGCCTTACTTCCAGTTAAATGTGAATGGACAGACAACTGGAATACCTTTGCTTTATTGCATTAGAAGAGCTGAAGGAGGTTGGCAGCGGCCTCATGATGTCACATGAAGAGGGCTGAAGTTGCTTTTGGGAGATTTAGAGAAGGTTGTTTTAAATTTAAGAAATGCATTGTCTGTGAGACATAACTCATGTATTGACTTGTTTCCTGTCACAAGCCAGGAGGAAAACATGCCCCCACAGTTCCATAGTTTGCTGCCAATTTCTTTTCTTATGAAGAAATTGAACACAGTGAGAAACAAAGCACTGAAAATCATAAGCTGAAAGGAGAAAGAAAAAAAAAACCCCTCACCACCAACCCTGCAACACCCCTCATAAAAACTGCACAAGGTAAAATAAAACGGCACGCACAAAGTTTTGGAAAACTTATCAGCTTTTGAAATCTTAAGTAGAAGGACAGCGTTTTATACTTCCAATATTTAATGCCCTAAAGGCACCCATAGAGGTGGAGATAAACCATTGGGGATTATTTTGTTAACAGAACTAAAAAAAAAAAAAAAAGAAGAAGAGCAAATGTGAATGAAATAATTTTTCCAACTAATCTTTGGCATGCAATTTTGGAAGCTCTACAGCATTGACATCTGCATGTGTGTCAAAACAGGCAGAAATGTCAGTGCGCAAATTGTACCATGAGCCCACAAAGCACATGAGACTCCTCTGGCTTGTACTAGCTGTCTACACCTTGGAAGCCACACATTAGAACTGAGCTAATTTCCATGTTGCATTTAGGATCTCCCAATGTTTAAGCAGAGAGACAGCTGGTTGACCCTGGGCCAGTCACTCTCTCTCAGCCCTAGGAAGCAGGCAATGACAAACCACTTCCATGGAACTAACCAAGAAAACAAACCATGGTGAGAACTAAGGAAAAATTTCCTAACAGTAAAAGTAATCACCAAATGGAACAGCTTGTGGGTGCTCCATCACTTCAGGCTTTTCAAAAGAGAGAAACATTTATTTGAAATGGTCCTGGGTCTCCTGCTCTAGTAGGGGGTTTGACTAGAAGACCTCCAAGGTCCCTTCCAACTCTGTTATTCTATGCTTCCAAAAAAAGCTTTGCAAAGAATTGCAAGGGCTACTCCAAGCAATCATAGGAGTCAAAAGCTGACTGGAATCCCCCATCCCAAGAAAAATGTTCAGGCAACCCCTGAGTAGTGATCTCATTTGGCTTCCTGGGTGAGCTCACTCCCATTAGTAGTAGGCTTTAGGATCCATACATTTACGAAGACCAGCCTTGTACCTCCTGTCTTCCTTTCCTCTCTCAGAATCTCATCTGATTTTACCTTTATTGGATCCTTTTCTCCTCCATAAAGATTTCTTAAACAATGTAATTAGCCATAAAACTTTCCAAGATTGAAGGTTTCCAGATCAAAGCCCTAGTTTTTGCAAGCTAATGAAAATAAGCCCTGGGCAACTGTTAGATCAAAGGACTTGTTGCTCCCAAGGCCTCAACTTCTTTCCAACTGAGCTGAGATCAACAGCAAAGCCGAAGCTGTGGGCTCATCTAGACTTAGTCTTTTGCCAGAAATCCTTACAAAATGTTAGATCCTTCTCCAAAAGCTGATGCTTGTAACTATTCTGTAAAATTAGGCTGAGTTCACACATTGCACGAAACCAGTTAGTGTTAACCGTGGGGTGGGAAGATTAAAAAAACACACACAATGGTTTGTAGAGTAAATCACAATTGTTTGAGCTCACAGTTTGGTTTTATCTTAGTTTCCAAACCAAAAGAGTTAGTTTTGCCCAAGTTGCCAAACCAGCAATCAGAAGCTAAGCCCTATAAATACACTCAAGTCCCTCTTTTGCAGTCAGCTGAGCTGCCTGCAACCCAGTTGTTGAAGACAAGGGACCCCGCCCCCTGGGAGGAAGATCCTGGAAAGAGTGCAGAGAAGAGCAATAAAGATGATTAGGGGGCTCGAGGCTAAAATATATGAAGCACAGTTATAGGAATTAGATATGTCTCGTCTAGTGAACAGAAAGACAAGGAGTGACATGATAGCAGTGTCCCAATATTTGAGGGGCTGCCACAAAGGAGTCAAAGCACCAGATGGCAAGAAAAGAAACAGTGGATGGAAACTAATCGAGGAGAAAAGCAACCTGGAACTAAGGAGAAATTTTCTAGACGATCAAGTGGAACTGCCTGCCTTCAGAAGTTGTAGGTGCTCCAACACTGAAGGCTGTTAAGAAGAGACTGGAGAGCCGTTTGTCTAAAATGGGATATTGCCTCCTGCTTCATCAGGGGGTTGGATTAGAGGTGGTATTCAGCAGGTGCTGACTAGTTCTGGAGAACCGGTAGCGGAAATTTTGAGTAGTTCAGAGAACCGGCGAATCCCACCTCTGACTGGCCCCGCCCCCATCTATTCTCCGCCTCCCGACTCCCAGCTGATTGGCTGGGTCTTCTTTTGTTGCCCCGCATAGGAGAACCGAGCTGGAAAGCAGGTTAGTGGGGGTGGGAAGGGATTTGGCAGTTACTTTCCCCTGGAGTGGGGAGGGAATGGAGATTTTACAGTATCCTTTCCCTGCCACGCCCACCAAGCCAGGCCCACAGAACCGGTAGCAAGAATGTTTGAATCCCACCACTGGGTTGGGCTAGAAGATCTCCAGGGTCCCTTCCAACTCTGCTATTCTGCATGAGACTCGGCCACACCCACTTGGCAGCATTGCAAAATGGGGCCATTTCCAAAGGCCATTTCCGCTTAATGGGCCTGAAGGTTTCTGAATCTTAAGACACAAGGCCCTCTGTGCCAAAGGCAGCTTTGCCTCCTGTTGAAAGGGAGTGAATCGTAAGCTACCCCGAGGAGATCTGACAGTCATAAGCACCCATCAAATGCAATCTATCCAATCCAACAGCAAATGAGCTGTAATGAACCACATCTGGAATTCGCTCGGCAGCTCCGGAGGGCTGCGTGAAGGAGGGGCAGGCAGCCCGCAGAGTCGGTCACGTTTCTTCCAAGCATCAAGGCGGTTGTCCCTGTGAACTGGCTGCTTGCCCACTCAGCTTCAGCCCACTCTGTGCTCCCATTAAATGCATCCGGGAATCCTTTCAGTTCTTGGGCAATAGGAAGAAAACTTCAGAGATTTTTCTCTCCTCCCCCCTGCACTCCCTCCCCAGGCCTCTCTGGATTTCTCCTCCTGTTGCTTCCTTTTAAAACCTTCTTCAAAAGAGAAGATTGGGGTGAGAGTGCTTTTTTTTAATCCTTTTTCATCTTATACCTTTTTCATTCGTTAATTGCATCCTCCCTCTTGCACAGGTCTTTATTTGGGGCATCCAGTGGTGTCACTCTTGTTAACTGTACCTCTTTTAAGTAAGGCCAGAAGCTCTTTCCTTGTATCCTGGAGGTGCTTTTCTTGAGGAAGCAACTGGACGTTCTTGTTTTTTTGTTTTTGAAGAGGTTTTGCTTCTCATCCAAGAAGCTTCTTCAGCTCTGGCTGGATGGTGGGGAATGGAAGAATTTGTATTCCTTGCAGACAGCTGGTCATTTGCATCCTTTTAGAGGGTTGTTGAAGCACTTGGAAGATTATTTGTGTCCTCGGGGATGTCAGGATTCCAGCAATTGATCTAAGTAAATCGTGATTCTCGAGCCAAACTTCAAAAAACTTCTAAACTATTAAAACAGGCACAGGAATGTTTTATGAGTTGACAAGGGACACCTGAGTAGTCTCCTGGTTCCAGTAGTCTGCATTTTTTTCTCTGGAAATCCATTCCTACTCCCACACCATTCAGTGGGTGTTCATCCCAAATTGGATAGCTGAAAACTTCAACTACCCTCTCAAAGGAGGCAAACTATCAGCTGTCTGCAAGGAATATAAATCCTTCCATTCCCCTCTATCCTGAAGAAGCTTCTTGGATGAGAAGCGAAACGTCTTCAGACGAAAAAACCAGAAAGTCCAGTTGCCTCCTGAAAAAAGCACCTTTGAGACAACCATGACCTGGATGATGGAGAATCTCTACAGACTTTTATCCTGGAAGTTGTTTAGGGGATACACAGAGCTAAAAGTATCACAAATGGTGATATTTGTTGGCTGAAATATGGTAGCAAATACTGGCAAATATCACCTCTGACTGGCCCCACTCCCATCTATTCTCTGCCTCCTGAGTCCCAGCTGATCGGCTGGGTCTTCTTTCTGCACAGGAGAACAGAGCTGGAAAGCAGGTTAGTGGGGTGGGGAGGGAATGGGGATTTTGCAATAGACTTCCCCTGCCACGCCCACCAAGCCACACCCACCAAGCCCCATCCACAGAACCAGGAGTAAAAAGTTTTGAATCCCACCATTGACCTGCAGCAAAAAATACAGTCAAAACTGCCAAAAAATTTTGTTAAAAAGGCTACTAATGCCTACATATATGTGAAATTTATATTTTCTGCATCAGAAAAACCGGTTTTATAATCTCAAGAATGTGCTAGAGGCAGTGAGGAATGAAAAAAAAATCTTCGACTTGTAATTGATTAAAGCCTTGTCCATTTTAGGTGAGATTGGGTACCAATCACTGATTAAGGTCACAGGGCAAATCTTGTTAACTTGAAATTAATATTTAATCGAGAAAGGCTTGGAGAAAAACCTCTCAGAAGGAGACACCTTGCAGACCCTCACAAAGGCGTAAAATATTTGATATTAAGGTTATGCTAGCCATCTGATGGGAGCTAGGAAGCTGGCTTTTCAGTGGCAGCCCCTGCCCTAGGGAACTTTTTCTGCCCCCCAAATTTGGCTGGCTTCCACCCTTTTAGTCTTCTGTAAAGCTATGAAGGTTTGGCTTTTCTCTTATCACTCGGAGAAGATGGGATGACTTCACATGGGAAGTTTGACTTGGCACCAGCTTTTTGTTGTTTTTAATGTGTTTAGTTTTATAGTTTTAAGATGGTTTTGTTTGTTGTTTTAAACTTTTGTTTGGGACCTGCCCAGAATTGGTTACAAGCTAGAGAGCTATGTAAATGTGATAAATAAATAAACCCATCAACCAACCAAATAAACCAACCAACCTCTGGTCCTGGTGACTGACTCAGACTGAATCCTGCAACGTTATCTTGGGATACAGGTATCTGCCTTCATTCATAAATAAAAATATTTTTGGTTGTTGTTTAATTATGCTGTAATCCCCTGCAGGGTGCTTGAGTTGAGTGTTTACTGGCCGGATGTCCTTCCCTGTCACCAATGCAGAGTTTGCAGCAGATAAATTTTCATTGTGCCCAGAGAGAGAAATATCTGCCTCTACCTAGGATCAAACTCACAGCCTCCTGATAGTGAGGCAAGAGCTCCACCTCTAGGCTACTGCACCACTCATAAATAAAAAAATAAATAAAACAATAAAATAAAAT
This sequence comes from Laticauda colubrina, assembly GCA_015471245.1. Classification (NCBI taxonomy): domain Eukaryota; kingdom Metazoa; phylum Chordata; class Lepidosauria; order Squamata; family Elapidae; genus Laticauda; species Laticauda colubrina. The sequence continues at coordinate 15,373,710 of BLBF01000002.1, forward strand.
AATAAAATAAAATATCGCCATTTGCCACCCTTCCAGTTGACTTCCCACAAGCAAAGTCAATGTGGGAAATCAGATTCATGACTCACCCAACTGCAGTGAGTCAACCATGGCAAAAAAGATCATAAAATCATGTGCTTGCTCACTTAACAACCTACTTGCTTAGTAATAGAAACTCCGGTCCCAACTGTGGTTGTAAATTGAGGATTACCTGTAATATGTTTCACAATGTAAAGTCTTCATGCCCCCAACTTTCCCTACACTTTTAGCATTTGCAACTTGAAAATTGTCCTGCTGAACATTGACTTTTTGGCTGTTCTGAGACAGTGAGATGGGCTTGAAGGAGGACACAGCAAGAGGTTCTGAGCACCACTGCAACTCACTCAAGGAATTGGCCTTACTATGTCTCCCCCCACCCCCACCCCGAGAAACACACCCCACCCAATCCTAGAGTACTGAATCCAGTTTTGGTCACCACATTATAAAAAAGATGTTGAGACTCTAGAAAAAGTGCAGAGAAGAGCAACCAGGATGATTAGGGGATTGGAGGCTACAACATACAACGAACGGTTACAGGAACTGGGCTTGGCAAGTCTAGTAAAGAGAAGGACCAGGGGAGACATGATAGGAGACTTCCAATATTTGAGGGGCTGCCACAGGGAGGAAGAAATCAAGCTATTTTCCAAGGCATCTGAAGGCCAGACAAGGGATATAATGGATGGAAACTGAACAAGGAGAGATTTAGCCTGGAAATAAGGAGAAACTTTCTGACAGTGAGAACCATCAACCCATGGAACAGAAGTTGCCCTCAGAAGTTGTGGGAGCGCCATCACTGGAGACTTTCAAGATGAGACTGGACTGCCATTTGTCAGAAATGGTGTAGGGTCTCCCGCTTGGGCGGGGGGTTGGACTAGGTGACCTATAAGGTCCCTTCCAACTCTGATTATCTGTTATTGGTGCCTTTAAAAGTCCTTGCCTTCCAGAACCTAGAACAGTGGTGGCTAACCTTTTTGGGCTCCCATGCTGATAATGGTGTGCACGCTTACCTGCTTGTGCTCATGTGCCACCACCCAGAAGGCAATGCGTGGGTCCCTCCCATGCCTCCTGCACATGCACGAACAACCCATGCAATCTGTGCAACCTGTGCTTCTACACATGCATGCATGACTCACGCAACCCACGTGACCCACAGTGCGCACTTCTGCACATGCGTGAGTGTCTCCTGCATGCCGCCGCATCCCTGCACATGCGCACTAGATACCCAACAATCTGCTGTCGGGCGGGCAGCATGCATGCATTGGCAGTACATGTTTTCTGGGTGAGTGCTCACTTGCCAGCAGTAATGGCTCTGCATGCCACTTCAAGTATGCGTGCCATAGGTTCACCACCACGGAATGAAGGAGAATGAAGGAGAAACTTCCTAACAGCAAAAACAATTAATCAGTGGAATGGCTTGCCTTCAAAAGTTGTGGGTTCTCCATCAGTGGAGGCTTTTATGAAGAGATTGGACAGCCATTTGTCTGGAATGGCATAGGGTTTCCTGTTTGCCCAGGGAGTTGGTCTAGAAGACCTCTAAGATCCCTGCTAAATTTGTTATTCTGTTAAGTAAAGGTAGAATAGAATACAATAGAAGATAGAATGGAATGGAATGGAATGGAAAAAGAAGATGGAAGATAGAATAGAATTAGAATAGAAAAGGAAAGGATAGGATAGAATATAATTATAATAGGATAGGATAGAATTAGAATAGGATAGGATAGGATAGAATTAGAATAGGATAGAATTAGAATAGGATAGGATATAATAGAATGAGAATAGGATAGAATAGAATTAGAATAGGATAGGATAGAATAGAATAGAATAGAATAGAATTTGAAGAGGATAGGATAGAATTAGAATAGGATAGGAAAGGATAGAATAGAATTAGAATAGGATAGGATAGGATAGGATAGAATAGAATTAGAACAGAACAGAATAGAATAGAATAGAACAGAACAGAATAGAATTCTTTATTGGCCAAGTGTGATTGGACACACAGGAATTTGTCTTGATGCAAATGTTCTCAGTATACATAAAAGAAAAGATACATTAGTTAAGAATCAAGAATCATAATGTATAACACTTAATGATAGTCATAAGGTACAATCAGCAATCAAATCATACCAGGAAACAATCCATATAAATCGTAAGGATACAAGCGACAAAGTTGCGGTCACACAATCACAAGTGGGAGGGGATGGGTGATAAGGAGTGATGAGAAGGCTAACAGTAATAGTAGTGCAGACTTTGTAAATAGTTGGACAGTGTTGAGGGAATTATTTGTTCAGCAGAGTGATGGCTTTCGGGGAAAAAACTGTTCTTGCGTCTAGTTGTTCTGGTGTGCAGGGCTCTATATAGCGTCGTTTTGAGGGAAGAAGTTGAAACAGTTTATGTCCAGGATGTGAGGGGTCTGTAGATATTTTCACAGCCCTCTTTTTGACTCGTGCAGTATACAGGTCCTCAATTGAAGGCAGGTGGGTAGTAATTGTAAAGGTAAAGTTTCCCTTCACACATACGTGCTCGTCATTTCTGGCTCTACGGGGTGGTGCTCATCACGGTTACAAAGCCAAAGAGCCAGCCTTGTCTGAACATGTCTCCATGGTCATGTGGCCAGCATGACTAAATGCCAAAGGTGCACAAAACTCTGTAACCTTCCCACCAAACTGGCCCCTATTTTTTTATTTGTAGTTTTACATTCTGCTAGGTTGGCAGAAGCTGGGACAAGTAATGGGAGCTCACTTTATTATGCGGCGCTAGGGATTCGAACCACCAAACTGCCCACCTTTCTGATCAACAAGCTCAACGTCTTAGCCACTGAACCACCACATCCCTCATGTTGTTCTGTTAAACCTAGTCTTTCTCCTAGCTGCTGACTGAGTCTGGAGATGAGATCAGTCTGGCCTGGTCTTTGCAGTTTTGTGATGCTCCCATTGTGGTCCCTGGGAGTTTGGGAGAATTTTAAAATTTTGTCTCTTTCAATATATATATATTGGTTTATCCATTCTTAGCAGCCCAGAGTTATTTCGAATGATAGGAAGCAGCCATGTAAACCTAATAAACAAATAAAAGAAGAAGAAAAGTTTTTTTTACATTCTGAGTCCACAGCGTATCCTCACAGAATCTCATAGAAGCAAATGAGTAATTAGAAACAGGTGCTTGGTAACAAATTGCTTTGGTCACAAGAAATTTTGTTATCATTCCTGTTCTCTGCATCCCCCTCTTCTTTTCTTTTTCTTTTTTCTTTCCTGGTTGAAAGTGAAATAGAGCAATCAAGCTGTGTTGAAAGCTTGCCGTGAAATTGGGTGCATGTTGCAGATGGAGAAGAAATAAATAAGGCTTCCCCCACACACGTTGGAGACAAGCTTGTTTTTCCATGGGGCTTGTGAGGTTCAAGGGTTTTCAAGGGCTGTTCACCCATCTTTGAGTTGGCATTGAAAAATTTGCTCTTCCACCTCCTCTTGCCAGTCTCTATCCTGCCTCTATTGCAACTGTTCTTCTTTTTTAATAAAAGTTTTTTTATTTTTTTGTAAGTACAAACAATTCATCTTCCATTTAACAGAATGTCGTCTGGGTACAGATCAGTGGTGGGATTCAAATTTTTTTTACTACCAGTTCTGTGGGCATGGCTCGGTGGGCATGGCAGGGGGAGGACACTGTAAAATCTCCAGTCAGAAGTGATATTTGCTGGTTCTCTGAACTACTCAAAATTTCTGCTACCGATTCTCCAAAACTGGTCAGAACCTGCTGAATACCACTCTGGTACAGATATCTTGTGTGACAATAATAAAAATGACCACCATGTTCATTACATTGATATTAGTTCTCCATTTTTATCTTGTTATTAATGTACATAATATATCTTACACTTTAACAATAACATGTTTAGATCTTCACTTATTATTAGTATATTTATATATAGTGGTCAATGTCTGGAATACTCTACCTGGCTCTGTGGTTTCTTCCCCAAACCCCAAAAACTTTGACCTTAGACTGTCTACTATTGATCTCACCCCTTTCCTAAGAGGTCTGTAGGGGGTGTGCATAAGTGCACCAACAGGCCTACCGTCCCTGTCCTATTGTTTCTTTTTATTTTTCTCATATGTATCCACTTGATGGATTCATAACCATGTTTATACTTATACCTATTATCTTGTAAGCGATTGACAAATCAAATAAATAATAAATAAATAAAATATAATATACCTATCATTATAACAATCCTCTTCTTACCATATTGAATTCTATGAAAGTATTTTCCTTATTTCACTTCTCTATTCAATATTTCTAGCTTTCATGTTTTTTCTCTAACTGATGAGAAAATAATTCCCATATCTTATAATATTCAGATTGCTCCTTGTCTTTAATTGCAAGTGTTAATCTATTCATTTCATTAATTGCATCTGTTCTGAAAGGCTGCAAAATGGCGTCATTTGGATTGGTGAGTGTGTCAGTTGTAAGAGAGGGGTGAATTGCTCTTCTGGTGTTCTTTTTTGTTTTTAACGTTTCTTCTGGCATTCTTTCTTCACCAGCCAGTGGGAAAACCATCTATCCCCAGGGCACTGCACCAAGAGCAGTGTTTCTCAACCTTAAAGAGCAACTTTAAGATATGTGGACTTCAACTCCCAGAATTCTCCAGCCAGCAAGCCCTGTCTTCATACAATTTTTGAAGACTCTTGAGGTAGTGAGAGAGCACAGCCATCTTGTGTAACTTCTGGAAGTGGAATGGGACAACTTGGTGCAGCCAACTCACTATAACCAACTTGCCGTGGCCAACTCATGGCGGTCCAATTCATTGTAGCCAATTCAGCATGGGACAACTCACAATTTAACAATTCAATTCAAACATTTAAAATAATTTTAAAAGTATTTTAATTTTTATCATTCACATTTCATTTTGTTTCTCCTTTTGCATCCTTTCTTTAATGATTCTATTCCCCTATTTCTTCGATATTAGTGTAACTCTTCTCTTGTGGCAAATTGTCCTATGGCAAGTTTGCTGTGGCAAATTGTCACCCACAATGGCCACAATGAGTTGACAATACAAGTTGCCCATGCTCAGTAGTCCTAGACCTTTCTGGAAGGGCTGAAGGCTGCCTGAGAACACATCCCTTCTCACGTGGTTCTCTGCAACCTCCAAAGGCCATGTGAGAATGGGGTATGCTTTTGAAAATAGTTGTTGTTAAGTGTTGATAAATGCTGGTGTGTCACCCAAAACATTGTGATCCGTCACTTTTGGCCTGCCTATCAAAGGTTCATTTAACTAGCATCTAAAAGGCATTTAAAGCAAATTAATGAGCCAATTCCCAACTTAGAAACTCAAAACAAGTGAATTGGAATTCCTGGGCGTAGTAGATATCCAATATTTCTTTGCAACATTCCTTTTGCTATGAAAAGTTATGAGATTAGGTTGAAGGTATGTCCAAACTGCTGTTGTTTCTACTTCCCAATTCTTGAAAGAAATTGGAGACCCTCTACAACTGTTTCTACTTCCACTGATCTTTAAATACTTAGAAAAATATTGTGCAGAACCTGTGTATGATCTCAGTGATCGCTTTATAGCAAAACAGAGAAACAGATTCTTAACACGCTGGTTGATGTTAGCTTTCCAGGATTTTAAACTGTTCTATATGTAAAGTGGGTGACTCCAAATCTACAAACCTGATTGGTCAAATAAAATAAATATTGGATTGGTTCACTAGGAACCAATCCAAAGAGCTGCTAAAAGGCGGCAAATCTAAACAACTGCCATTGGTTGCAAGCAGGCAAGCCAGCCTGTATAAAAGGCTGGCCTCAGCTTCAGCCAAGTGTTCCTATTTACTAACTAGTTGAAGAATAAAGTATTTGTTGTTGGAACCCGGTCTACCTCATGTGTTTTCCGAACAAAACACTGGTGACGAAGGTGGGATCGTCCTGAACGGAAAAAACCTGCACGCGGTGATAAGAAGTCCAGATGACAACTAAGATGTCTGGAAAAAAACGCACCGCCCGCACCCTTCAATCCCAACGAAGAGGATTGGGATTCCTATGCTGATCGCTTCCAAATGTATGGATCGCTTCCAAATGAAATGGAAGACATTTCAGAGCAATGCAAGAGAGCTGTATTCCTGACGCACTGCGGGCCAACAGTTTTCAAGATGGCAAAGGCCCTTGCGAAGCCCTGGGACGTTAAACAACTAACGTGGACAGAATTGCAAAGACTCCTCAAAGCACACTACGCTCCGATGGTGTCCAACTTAATAAAGCGACACGAATTTTACCGCAGAGACCAGAGAGAGGGAGAGACCGTCGCCGATTTCATCGCTGCCCTCAGACAATTAGGGGGTGAGTGTGAATTTTTGAACATTGACGAAGCAATGAGGGATCACGTGGTGTTGGGCCTGAGAGACTCGACCACACAGAGTAAATTACTCAACAAGCCCAACATCACCGTTACCGAAGCCATCGCGGAAGCCACAGCCGCTGAAGCCGCGAAAAAATCTGCCGTAGCCATGAAAAAGATGAACACACACAGCGAAGAAACACCAACCAAAGACAGAAAGCAGCCTACCACCACAACCCACTACGAAGAGTCGGGCGAAACAGTTGAATCGAGCAAAGAAGATGACGAAGTCCACCATTTGCTCACGAACAGAAAAGAGCGCGAAAGAAGAAATTGGCGGGAATGCGCTGGCTGTGGAGGAAACCATCCCTGAGCTGAATGCAGATTTCTCGATGCCATCTGCCGGCATTGCAAAAAACGAGGGCACATCGAGAAGGTCTGCAGGAACAAAAAATACTACAGCCCGACGAGACGCAGAAATTCCCCAACACGAGCTGAGCCTAAACGAGCCGAGAGAAAGTGGCAACAAGAGAAGCGAGCCAATACACACCAAACTGTCATTATACAGAGCGCTCAGACGGAAAGTGGGAAAAAAATTAAAGTCATCGTGAAAATCGAAGGAAAACAGTGCAAGATGGAAGTGGACTCGGGGTCCTTCCTTTCCATGGTATCGTGGGACACAATAAGACAGCTAGTCCCAGGTATCAAACCCAAAGAATTGAAGAAGCAGCACCTAACCCTCAAGGACTATCAGGGAAACCAAATCCCTGTGGTAGGCATGGGACAATTCCGAGTTGCCTACAAACATCACGTCAAGGTGCTTCCGCTGACCATAGTCGACCAAGACAGACCAAGCCTCCTGGGCATCGAATGGTTCACGCCATTGGGCATCGGGATGACCGGGGTCGATCGAGTGACTACAACCGGCTGGGAAGACGACCTCATCCGAGAATTCCAGGACGTTTTTGACGGCTCACTTGGCAAGTATCGGGGAAATCCCATTTCTTTCAATCTAAACCCCCAAATAGCCCCACGAAGAATAAAAGCCAGGCGAGTTCCTTTTGCACTAAAGGCAAAAATAGAGGAACAGCTGGACAAATTAATAGCCCAAGGGGTGTTAGAACCTGTGGACCATGCCAAGTGGGAAACGCCTATTGTCACACCCATTAAACCTGACGGGTCCATCACAATCTGTGGTGACTATAAGGCTACCCTGAACCACGCATTACAACCAAGCGCATACCCGGTGCCAGTAGTCCAGCATTTGCTTCATTTCCTGGGAAAAGGCAAAGTTTTCGCCAAATTCGACTTGGCACAAGCCTATCAACAACTCCCAGTGGACCCAGAAACAGCAGAAGCACAGACTATAGTCACCCATAAGGGCGCATTCAAATGTCACCGGCTCCAATTTGGAGTAAGCGTGGCCCCTGGCGTCTTCCAGAGTCTGATGGAACGCCTTCTAAATGGCATACAAGGAGTCGTTCCCTATTTTGACGACGTCCTAATCTCGGCCAGAGATGAAACTCAATTAAGGAACAGACTCAAAGAAGTATTAACTAAGTTTAGGGAATCTGGCCTCAAGGTAAAAAGAGAAAAGTGCTGTTTAATTAAGAACAGCGTCGAATTCCTGGGCTACTCAATAGACAGAGAGGGTATCCACCCCACAGACAAAAAAGTTAAAGCAATCAAAGACGCTCCTGAACCATGAAATAAAACCGAACTACAAGCATTCTTAGGATTAATTAATTTTTATAACGTGTTCCTGCCAAACAAAGCCACTATAGCAGAACCGTTACACCATCTGCTAGACAAAAAGGCAACTTGGACTTGGGGTTACAAAGAAAAAAAAGCCTTCCAAAATATTAAAAGCTTGCTAACATCAACAAACGTTCTCATCCAATTTAGCAACACTCTGCCATTAACAGAGACCTGCGACGCCTCACCATATGGAGTAGGTGCCATCCTGAGCCACCAACTACCTGATGGCAGAGAAGCACCCGTCGCATATTACTCTAGGACTCTATCAAAAACCGAGCGGAATTACAGCCAATTGGACAGGGAAGCTCTAGCAATTGTCGCTGGAGTAAAACGCTTCCACGAATACTTATATGGGCGGACTTTTCAAATCATAACGGACCACAAACCGCTAATGGGGATTTTGGCGGGAAACAAGCCAACACCTAATATACTGTCCCCAAGAATGACGAGATGGTCAGAGTTCCTAGCAGCTTATTCCTACACTCTGACACATCGGCCAGGGAAACAAATTTCCCATGCGGACGCTTTGAGCAGAGCACCCTTACCAGCAACCGACGAAGACCCGGCACCAGCGATGACAACGCTACAAATCGAGACTTGCCCCGATCTACCCATATCAGCGTATGATGTCGCCAGAGCCACCGCGAAAGACTCATTGACTGCCCGCGTTCTTAGCTGGGTAGGTAAAGGCTGGCCGGAGAATCAAAAAACTGAAAACTTTAAACCTTTCCGGTCCAGACAGACTGAACTTTCTATCCAAAAGGGGTGTTTGTTGTGGGGTGATCGGGTGGTAATCCCTGCCAAATTACAACCCAGGGTACTTAGGTTGTTACATGAAGGGCACCCGGGAATGGTTAAGATGAAAAGCCGTGCTAGAAGTTATGTTTGGTGGCCGGGTATTGATAAGGACATAGAGTATTGGGTAAGCTCATGCCACAAATGCCAGGCAATTAGACCGTCCCCACCAAAAGCACCCGTTAAGGACTGGGAAACCCCTCGGGGACCTTGGTCAAGAATACACATTGATTTCGCGGGTCCTACCAAGGGGCATACCTTTCTGATTGTCGTTGATGCCTATTCGAATTGGCTTGAAGTAAAAGTTATGCCATCAACGACAACAGAAACTGTAATTATAAAGCTGGACAACCTTTTTGCCACCCATGGCATACCGGACGTTCTTGTCTCAGATAACGGGCCACAGCTAACCAGCATACCATTTGAGCAATACCTCGCCTCCCTAGGTATAAGATATGCCCTAACCGCGCCGGCTCACCCGGCTGCGAACGGCAGGGCTGAGAGAATGGTCCGGTTTACTAAAGAAGGTTTAGAACGAATGGACGCTGGAGATGTTCAACAGAAAGTAAACCTTTTGCTCACACTCCAGCACATAACGCCCAGTACCATAACCAATAAGTCCCCAGCAGAATTACTTATGGGGCGAAAGTTAAGATCTCACCTTGATAGGTTACACCCAAATTTTACCCCAGAAAACCCCCCTGACTCCTCTACACGGTTCAGACAATTCGAAATAGGCGATTTGGTATACGCTAAAAACTTCACCGGGGACCCGGTATGGCTACCAGGACAGATTACCTAAATCACAGGCCCCAAATCCTACCGATTAAAAATAGAGGATGGCAGGGAATGGAAGCGGCACATAGACCAGCTTCGATCCCGAATTATAGAGAGAACCACAGACTTACAAACATTCACCGAAAAAACCGGCGAATTGCAAACCAAGGTGGGGGGGGAAAGGCGAGAAATAAATAAAGAACTGTTTAAAACCAAACCCCATGAAACATACGAACAAAAAGAGCAAATAAAAGACTCACTGTTTGGAGAGACTTGCATGAAGAGCCCATCGGAAGGGGCCAGCCAGGCCAGCTCGACCTGCCCGGAGGAAACGGGAGGGAGCGGCAAAACCGCCAGCCTAAGAAACTCAGG
>BLBF01000002.1:15388766-15443795 GCA_015471245.1 Laticauda colubrina
ATATATATGCTTTATTAAACAAATTCTACAATAAAAAACCATATTTTGATTAATTGCAGCATATTCGTAGTAGTGTTCACTCACTTTGACATATTCTTAAGTATATAGAATATTACTAAATATTATTACAATTATTTTACATTTGATTTATGTCATATTTTCATATATTTACATCGTTATTTACATATTTATACATAACTACACATAGTTATGCCTATTCATACCAAATTATTTCATCACACCATAACCTTTCATTTCATCTCTCTATTTTGTGTCTACCTTACAGCCAATTATACCATAAATTCCAAAATTCGTAGTACTCTGAGAATATTTGTCGCTAAGGGTTGAACTGTGGCCTTTTAGCACTGGTTATGTTACCCAGTTGGGTAATGAAACATCTGCAAGAAAACAACCAGCTCAGAGAACATGAAGGACTCCACCATTGAAGAAGGAGGAGGAGAAGAAATAAAAATAATTGTTTATATTGTTTAACATGGGGGGGGGAGGTTTCTCTGGTTCACTTTGTATCCAAGGGTTGGATTCAAAGATCCCAACAACCGGTTCTGTGCTTGGTTGCTGGGTGGGCATGGCCATGGTGGATGTGGCCTACCGGAACTTCTGGGAGGGACGTTTTTCACCTTCCCCAGAGCCTACGTGCGAACCCTGCATTTACCTGCATCCAAAATGGGCCACATGGAGACTCCAGGGAGGGGAGAGGAGGGGTGGGTGGGCCAGCTGGTTGGTTCAACTACTGGTTTGGTGAACCAGATGTAAATGTAACATCTGGTTCTCCCGAACCGGCTCAAACTGGCTGAATTCCAACCCTGTTTGTATCTTTTGTGAAAAAAAAACTGTCCAATCCCTGCTATGGATTCTCTTGAGTATTGCTAGTGAAATCTATCTGTTCATTTCCAGTTGTGGGGATTGAAGAGCACAGGTGAATCTGAAACATGGCAAGAATGTAAATTGTGATGATTGTAAGGAGTTTATCTCCAACATAGGTATCAAGCATATTCTGGGAAGAACCTTAAAGCCAGAGCAACGCAGAAATCTCTTTGAATACAGTTGGCCAGACAATTGTCCCTTGCAATTGTCTTTGGAGATTCTCAGTCATCCAGATCATTGCTGTCCCAATTTTTCAAAACCAAGCACAGTTGCCTTTTCTAAAACACTTTGAGGATTCCCTTCCAATCGATTAAAACTTCCATGCCAAACATCCAGGTTTATTTCATGGTGTAGGATGCACCACAATAAAAATCAATTCACCCTTTAATTTCCAAAATAAAAATGTCTTCCCAATCAAAATCTGCCTTAATATATATATTATTTTAACTTCCTGTATTTCATATCAAAATTTGGATAATGTTTAGCTACAACTTTGAAAAGCCCATTACTAATTATCCTGAAGAATAGAGCTATTCCAAAAATCCTTCAATGGGATCCAATGTAATCAGTTCTCCGTCCATCACTCCAGGCAAGCAAATGTTTGCTGAGATGTTTCATGAGATGTTTCTTCTCTGCCAAAAAATTAAATGTAGTTGTTTCTATAAATGTGCTTTCCAGCTGAATCAGCCAATCTGATATTCTTCTCCCCAATCTTGGCTTTCATTTTTTTATTTATTTAAAAAAGACGATAGAATTTCCCTTTTGATGCGCTGAACAGAAGATTCGGTTTCAAAACCAGCATTTGAGCGAAGATAATTTAAGTACTAAGAAGACCAAGCCTTGATCTATGAAAGAAGCAGTCAACAATCCATCAGTTTGGATGTAAAAAATCAATTCAAGAATATCTGTAATGTGAAAGAATTCATGAAAGTATACAAATAGATTTTTAAAAATTAAACAGCAAAAAAGAATTTCTTATTTACAGGCCTCTGAATGCTTCCTGGAATCATTCTGCATTTCCAGGACATAATTGTGTCTACAGTGTAAAAGTGATCTCAGGAGAGTGAAACATCAGTTAGTATAACAGAATAACAGAGTTGGAAGGGACCTTGGAGGTCTTGTAGTCCAACCCCCTGCTCAATCAGAAAACCCTATACCATTTCAGACAAATGTTGGTTGAAAACTTTTCAGACAAACATTTTCAACCAACCAAAGGAAAAATATTTAGTTTTTTCATCTTCTCACAACTTGAAGCAGCTCCAAGAATGACAAAGATGAACACCATTCTATTGTCATTTATTTTCTTGTATGCCTTTTCATATTGATTAATTTTTTAATTTGCTGTCCTTTATAAACTATGGACATGCCACTGGCAGCCTTTTGCCATTTGCTACCAAATTTGCAGACACAGAAATTGTGCAGTCCTTGATGCTCTCTCAGCTTGTTGGCTTGCTTGCAGATGTCCCATTACCTAACATCATTAGTGCTAATGAATGTGGGGCTTGCTCCCAGTTTATAGACAGTCACTTGCCCTGACAGTAGTTTTCTCTTTGGTGGTTTCATGATTTAGGATATTGTTTTCTTATTTGTTGTTTGTCTGGTGTTAATCCCTGCTTATCTGGGTGTTGGTTGCTAAAGAGGATCTTTTTGACTTTTTGATTTTTTTAGCTTGTTTATTATCCCTTTTAAATAGGCCGACTCCACTGGTATGAACATGTCCAAAGAGCAGCACCTTCCATCGTGGCCAAGACTGCCTCCCAACTAGAAGTCAATGGCCAGCAACCTTGTGGCAAAACAGAGATGGCAAGACACCATCAATAAAGATATGCAAGCTGTGTGCCTGCACCCTGGAGATGCAGCTGACTGTGCAAAGTGGCATTCAGTGTTCTGAAAAGCAGACTCTGCACCTGCGGGAATATGCTAGGAAGAAGAAGATTATCCCTTTTAAATGGTGTGTAAATGTGCTTTATCTTTAGTGTCTATTGATGGCTGTTTTGTCTGAGTGCAAAGCCTCCAGGAATTCTCTAGCCTTTTTGGATTTAGCCTTTTTGGTCTAGGATGCTGACAGTTTCCTAGCTGAAACTATGGTTGAATCTGTCCATGTGTTTTGTGATTAAGGAGTTTTTATCTTGTACAAGTAGTAGTCAACGACTAAACAACTGCTAGGAGACAACTAGCAGTCAATCAGTAAAAATTTTTGAATTAACCAAGAAGAAATGTTTCAACTGTCTCTCAAGGGCAGGATACTTTCTTGGCAGGAACACCAGTCCCTTAGGAACCGTTCGTGACATTTTCTCAGCATATGTATTGGGAACATTCTTCTGGACAGAGGATTCTTCACACTTTGGTCACTTTCTCACCAAACAGAACAAAACCACCATATTCCACTCATGAACATTTGTCTAAAATTCTCTTTTCTGTAAATTTCAAATTGCTTTTCATGCAATTGAACAAAGATAAGTGCAGATTTATTCTGACCCAGACTAAGCAGTAATATAAAGACCTTTGAGAGAAAAAAAACAAATAAAACTTGTGCATATGTTTCGGATAATCAGAGCTGACTGGTACATATGTGAAATAACCAGCCATTGTCCACAACTCTCACAGAGAATGTGAATTTAATCTGTACATCAAATGGGAATTGCACATTATTTCCTGGCCAATGTACAGATTCTCTAACAAGCCTTGAGAAATGTGGACAAACTAGACAGGATTCTGGACAGCACCTTTTCCAGTCATTCTATAGGCAGTCTGGGAATCTTGGGGAACTGCAACACAGTTCATATATTATCATGCACAAAATTAATTTTGGGGTTAATTGGTTGTGATTTTGGTAGTCATCAAAGTGAAATGTTGCTGTTTCACAACATCTGTTTTGGATCTTCCGGCCATTTCCTTTAAGCTTGATAACAAATATGCATCTATCATTTAGATTGACATCAAATTTCCCCACTATTCCTGCTATAATATCTTGACTAATAAACTCATGACTCATGGTTTAATACCCCACTTCCAAATTCACAGGGAGTTGGCCCAGGAAACACAATGCTGTGGTATTACAGTTATTCGTGTGTAGCATTTACATTCCCACCCACCCCTGAGGTTCAGAGACCAAAATCTTGCGAACATGTTTCATACAATATTTATATATAATCTGCAGTGATATCCACAAAGGTGTCAAAAATTCAAGATGGAACTACAATATTGTGATCTAGCTCCACTGTTTTTGGTTTTTGTTTTATAAGGCAGAACTTTGGTTATATGGTTGTAACTTCCATCTTAAGGCATGGCTTCAAAAAGCTCAAAGCTGAAGAAAGTTGGCTTCCAACAAATACTATTTTTGTACGTATGTATCTAATGGCAAGCACAAACCTGTTTTGGGATAATATGAGATTCTGGGTCATCAGATGACAACATAACCAACAACGGGCATGCTTGTTTCTGTGAATAGGTGCCTCATTTCGAGGAGTTGCTATCTCTGAACTGGAGAGAGTTTTTCTCTTTAGTCAGAATAAATTAGATGATTCAGATGGAGTATAGAATACAGAATAACAGCAGAGGTGGTATTCAGCAGGTGCTGACCAGTTCTGGAGAACCGGTAGTGAAAGTTTTGAGTAGTTCAGAGAACTGACAAATACCACCTCTGACTGATCCCACCTCCATCTATTTGCTGCCTCCCAAATCCCAGCTGATTGGCTGGGTCTTCTTTTGTTGCCCTACACAAGAGAACGGAGCTGGAAAGCAGGTTAGTGGGGTAGGGAGGGAATGGGATTTTACAGTATCCTTCCCCTGCCAAACCCACCAAGCCACGGCCACTAAGCCATGGACACAGAACCAGTTGTAAAAAAATTTGAATCCCACCACTGAATAATAGGATTGGAAAAGACTTGGAGGTCTACTAGTCCAATCTCCTACTCAAGCAAGAGACCTTGTATCATTCTGGACAAATGGCTGTCCACTCTCTTTTTAAAAACACCCACAACTTCTGGAGGCAAACCAGTCCACTGATTAATTGTTCTCACAATAAAGAAATTTCTAGGTTGTAATATGTAAAGGAAGTTCTAGATTGGATCTCTCCTTGATAAGTTTCCATCTGTTACTTCTTGTCCTGTTTTCAGGTGCTTTGGAGAATAGGTTGACCCCCTTTTCTCTGTGACAGGCCCTCAGATATTGGAAGACTACCATGATGTCAGCCCTTGTCCTTCTTTTTGTTAGACTAGACAGACTCAGTTCCTGCAACTGTTCATTATAAGTTTTAGCCTGTTTAGGCATCTCATAAATTTCTCCCCTGTTCATTGTTCACCATCAAACCAGTCCCAATCAATCTTGGGTGTATTTTATATCAGAATAAAAATGCTGGAGAACAGAAAGGATAATTGTTGTTTTGTTAAGATGGACCTTCAGAATGAAGTCAAACTTTCATCAAGTCCAATAGAACACTGATGGCTGAAAGTTCAGAAGACTTCATGCATAAAGGACTACACAGGTTTAGAGATTGGAGGATTAGATTTGCTCAAAAGTTCATTAATTTGTGCCTTGAGGGAGAACTTTGTTTGATTATCCATGGGGCTTTCTTGGCAAAATACAAGAATGGTGTACCACTGCTTTCTCAATGAAATATACCCTTGTCCTTGTCATCAAGTGATAATCTGCTTCCAGCATCTTCCTATAAGTAGTCCACAATTTATGACTGATTGCTTAGTGACCATTCAAAATTAAAACAGACTCTTCTGAGGTCCTTATGACCCAGTTCTGAAGGCCTAATGTGCCCTCCCCCAATGGTCACATGATTCTGTGCCAACCACTCAGCAATTGGCCTACATTTACAGCTGTTTGCAGTCACATGACCATGATTTACAAAATCAGAAATCAGAATTTATTTCCAGTTTCCAGAAAAAAAAAAACATTAGCAAAAAATGGATTCGCTTAATGATGGATGGAATTAACAATGGATGGAAACCAATCAAGGAGAGAAGCAACCTGGAATTAACAAAAAGCTTCCTAGCAGTGAGAACCATTGACCAATGGAACAGATCGCCTTCAGAAATTGTAAATGCTTCCTCATTGAAGGTTTTTAAGAAGACTGGGCAGCCACCTGTCTGAAGTGGTATAGGGTCTCCTGATTGAGCAGGGGGTTGGACTAGAAGACCTCCAAGGTCCTTTCCAGCTCTATTCTGGTTGGTTGATTGATTTGCTTGACAATAGTTGCATAAAGGGTCCTAAAATCAGGCCAATCATATGAGTGAACTGATTTATAACTGTTATGACTTATGACCATGAGGGGCAGGCTCCATTATAGTCATAAGTCAAAGACTACCCATATATCGCTGCTGCCCAACACTTGCTTGCTTTAGTTGGGCAGCTGGGATGATCTTCCTTCCTTGGGTGACCCTGCTGGGAATATACCCACCTAACATTCTTAAGAGGGGGCCTCATTGGAATGAATGTTAAACAAATGACATCTCTAAAGATGCCTATCCAGATGTTTTAGGAGACCAATGATGTCATTCCATAATTAATAATGTTTAATACACACCAGCTTCTTCTAGAATTGGCCCACGGGGCAAGAGAAGATCAGTTGTCCCAACAATCATGATATATTCCTGTTTTTCTTTTATATCTAGTTTCATATAGGCAAAATATTATGATTATGCATATGGTGGGTATATAGCTTGCTTCCATGACACAGCTTCTTGCTATATTTACACCCAAAGGTAACAATAACAACAGAAAGTTAAAACAAGCAATGTCCAATCTGGACTCCATTACTTCTTGCTTCAGTTGCCGGCTTTCCATTTTATATGCTCTTCCCATAAAGGCAATTTATTTTCCTTTTCTGTTTATGTGCAGTCCAATCAAACGAAATGTCAGAAAACCTCAAAACTCCCAAGAGAAGTGCATGTGTCTTGCTTGGGGTTAATAACAAAGTTGAAACAGTGTGTTTGGCAATCATTCAGAATTGCCCTGGTAACTTAGCATCTTGCTAACTTCTCCATATATTCAAATTTTCCATCTAAGGACAGATTGTTAGGCTCTGCAAAGTTCAGACATGGCTTGAAGAATGGAAGAACTAACTGGGGACCACTTAGTTCAGGGCTTCTTGATTTGATTTAACCTCTTGGTTGGTTGCAATTCTGGAAATATCTTTCGGTGCAGAGCAAATTCTGCATGGGAACCAAAGAAGACCATTTAATTCAGGGGATGAATTCAGGGGAGAAATTTCCTGACAGTTAGAACAATCAATCAGTAGAACAGGTTGCCTTCAGAAGTTATGGGTGCTTCATCACATAAGGCTTTTAAGAAGAGCCATTTGACAAACAGCCATTTGTCTGGAATGATATGGTTTCCTGTTTGAGCAGGGGGTTGGACTAGAAGACCTCCAAGGTCCCTTTCACCTTATTCCATTGATTAATTGTTTTGTCAGGAAATTTCTCCTTAGTTCTAGGTTGCTTTGTTCCTTAATTAGTTTCCATCCATTGTTCCTTGTCCTGCCTTCAGGTGCTTTGGAGAATAGTTTGACTCCCTCTTCTTTGTGGACTTTCTTAGATATTGGAACACTGCTACCCTGTCACCCCTAGTCCTACTTTTCATTAAATTAGACATACCTAATTCCATATCTAATGGATAACATCTATCTGCCTGATAAAACCAAAACAGTTAATACAATCCTGGGTTGTATAAACAGAAGCATAGAATTAAAATCATATTAAATATTAATACCTCTTTATAAAGCCCTAGTAAGACCACACCTAGAATACTGCAACCAATTTTGGTCACCACACTACAAAAAAAGATGTTGAGACTTTGAAAAAAGTTCAGAGAAGAGCAGCTAAGATGATGGAAGCCTTGGAGACTAAAACATATGAAGAATGGTTGCAGGATTTGGGTTTGGCTAGTCTAGAGAAAAGAAGAATTAAGGGTGACAGCAGTATTCCAGTATTTGAGAGGTTGCCACAAAGAGGAATGAGTCAATTTATTTTCCAAAGCACCAGAGGACAGAAATAATGGGTAGAAACTAATCAAGAAGAGAAGCAACCTGGAGTTAAGGAGAAATTTTCTCACAGTTAAGACCTAGAGTCTTCAAACTTGGCAAGTTTAAGACTTGTGGACTTCAACTCCCAGAATTCCTGAGCTAACATGACTGGAGGAGGGATGCTGGGAGTTGAAGTCCACAAGTCTTAAAGCTGTCAAGTTTGAAGACTTCTGGTTAAGACAATTAACCAGTGGAACAGCTTGCCTTCAGAAATCATGGGCACTTCATCACTGAGGTTTTAAAGAAGGGACTGGACAGCCATTTGTCTGAACTGGTGTAGGATCTCTGCCAGGGCAGGCGGCTGGTTTAGAAGACCTCTAAGGTTTTGTTCTGTTCTACTGTACTCTACTGCAAGATCTCTGCATCCTCTTCCTCAAAGAATGCCCTCTGTAGGGGTTGCAACCTCCCTATTATTACCATCTTCTAGTGAAAAAAATCCTCTCAGCCATTGAAACCGCCCCTCCTTTGTTACATTTAGGAAGTCTGCAAGCACCTGGCTATTTTAATGCAACCTTGGGACTACACAATGACTTGAGCCATTATAGTTGCTAATTATGCTCGGCTGATGGTGTTTTATTCCTACTTCTCAGGTGGGTGATTTTATTGATTATACTAAATGATAATATTACTTTTAATGGCTTGCCTTTATTCTGACATTTGGAAGGAGGAATTGTAGGCCTCTCTCACTCTGTTCTGACTGGAGTCACCCAGAAGCCCTACAAGTAACTTAATTAATTAATTTCAAATTTCCCTAATTGGACCACAGTTCCCATTATCTGCAGCCACGGTGGCTATTCTTTAATAAAATGTCAGCAGTGTTAGAACGGAATTGTTCCTAAATTAATTGGATTTAGCGGAACGATTGTTGCATTTGTTTAATTATTCTTCAGAGAATATATTCATTATTTGTGGATTTTTCAGAATTCAATAGAAGTCATAATTACATTCAGTCGCATGCTAAATAGGCAAAGGCATCAGAATAATCCATTCTGTGCTTGGCACTTTTCAAATGGGTTTTGTGCAGTCTCCCCCCATCTTGCTTTTCGTTTAACACCACTGATTCATAAAACTGTCAAGCTTGTAAAATATGCCTTCCAACCAGAGCAGCTGCCAACACACATTTGTTCTGAATTTAGGAGCAAACATTAAAGCAATAGCATTGTCAAGAAATTACCCTGAGATCTTGGTTCACCTTCTCCAATTCTTTCTTACCCTTGATAGGTTTGAGTCTTGAGTGTATTCATTGCAAAAGAAAGAAAGAAAAGAAAAACAGATATTAAAAAGAAAAGAAAAAGAAAGGATTCATTTCTTGTGGAGAACCTATCTGATTTTAGTTTGATAAATTTTAAATTTTAGCATGCCTGATTTTGTTGAATTTATGGCTAACACTTCTTTCTGAAGTCGCTATTCACTTAACTGTTACGGCAAATTCATGTGATCTACATAACAGGCTATTGCTGTCCAATGATTTCTACTTTATTAGCTCATTCATTTCCAAATGAGACTTATGGGATTGTCTTTTAAATCTGATGAGGACTATATTACTTGTTTATCGAGGTAGATTGGCAAAGCGCTTTTGATATAACAAGAATTTGTGCTTCTATTTATTTATTTGGAAATATATATATTGCCGCCTATACGCACATGGCGACTCGAGGCAGCTTACAGGACCTAAAAGTACAAGTTAAAAGAAATAAAAAATATAAAAATTAAAAATAATAAAATAATAGCCACCCACCCTGATGACAACGCACATTCATACCAGCCATACATTCATACAGGGGTCTACAGGGGCCGTAGCCTATTGGTCACTGGGCTGTCCCTCCAGTGGTGGTATTCAAATTTTTTTTACGACTGGTTCTGTGGGTGTGCCTTGGTGGGTGTGGTGTGGCTTGGTGGGCATGGCTTGGTGAGCGTGGCAGGGGAAGGATACTGTAAAATCCCCATTTCCACCCCACTCCAGAGGAAGAATATTGCAAAATTCCATTCCCTCCCCACTCCGCTAACCTGCTTTCCAGCTCCATTCTCCTGTGCAAGGCAACAAAAGAAGACCCAGCCAATAAGCTGGGACTTGGGAGGCAGAGAATAGATGGGGGTGGGGCTAGCCAGAGGTGGGATTCTCTGAACTACTCAAAACTTTCACAACTGGTTCTCCAGAACCTGTCAGAACTGGTTGAATACCACCTCTGCGTCCCTCCTTCTTCAGATTGGGGAACTCTGATTAAATGGACCCCATCCCATTGTGGGTTCCTGGACTTGCTGGCAGAACCACATCTTTTTCAGGGCTTTCTGAAAGAGTCTTAGAGTGGGGGCCAGTCTAATTTCCAGAGGGATGATGTTCCTGAGGGTTTTTCTATTCTCTTCAAAAAGCAACAACCTCATTTCTAGTTTACGATGTAAATGTCTCTGTGGAGACTCTCAGACTTCCATAGCCACCAAGCCAAACCCACAGAACCGGTAGTACATTTTTTTGAATCCCACCACTTCCCTACACCCTTGGGGACAATAATCAAGCCAACCACTTAATGGCCCCCTATGGCTTGCCAGTGAATCTATGGCATCCATAGGTTCACTAGCAAAACTATTTCTTCGGCCCCTTTCAAAAGAGAGTCAAATTGGGGGACAGTTTTATTTCTTCAGGAATGATGTTCCACAGGAGGGAGACACCACAGAGAAGGCCCTTCTTCTTGGTCCCATTGGATAGAGCTTCTTAAGAGAAGCGGCTCGTAACATATCCTGCCTCCCAAATAATATTTAGAAGAGGCATAGGTAGATGCCTTCCTAATTTACTGGAGTATAAAAAGTGGGAAGGAGATATTCAGAATTCCATTGCTAGCAAATCTCAATCACAGTAGTTTTTTTTCTTCTCGGGTTGACTGCCTGATCATCTGATCTACCATTAAGGCACCATGACATCTTCAAATGCCATTCATAAAATCCTCAAATGGTTTTGCTGAAAAAAAATAGGCAAAATCTTGCAAGACTTGATAACGGTCTTAAATAAATTAAAGCAACAAATCCTCAAATGATTTTGTTAAAAAAAAAAAAACATAGGCAAAATCTTGCAAGACTTCCAAATCTGATAATGATCTTAAATAAGCTAAGACAATGATGTGATTTGGGAATGAATGTGCCAAGTTTTTCAACCATTAATTTCAAAAAAGGGGGAGGCATCATGAGATTGAATGACAATGTCTTGCCAAATGTTGCCCCTGGTATGGTGGGAGGGGAGAGGTTAGACCGCAAATTATGTTTTGTGTTTATCTTAGAGGTAGTTAGTAACAGAAGGACCACGAACTCCAGTGAGACAATAACTCATCCGACTGCCCCATTTCTTTTCCACTCAGCATCTCATGCATTTTCAACTTGCATTCTACAATGTAGGAGCTGCAGAGGGACAAAAAGAACTGGATTGATCCTGAGAGTAATCATGATACAATACCACATGCAGAAAATTTGAAATAAAAAAAACCTTTGGAATATTGTGTATGATCCAGGATCAAGACTTGCCAGGGTATTTGCATAGAAAATGACATGTTCTCCACAAGTTTTGGTGGGTGAGGTCTGGGAGAAGAGACTTTTCTTTCATGAAAAGTGTTACCCTTTAGAACAGGGGTGTCAAACTCAATTTCATTGAGAGCCTCATTAGGGCTGTGGTTGATCTCGGGGGGGGGGGTTGGGTGGGCATGGCCAATTGGGTGGTTGTGTGGCCAACTTGACACCACTCCTCAAACTACTGGCATGTTCCCTCTTTGCACTGGGTAGACCAGGCTGAAGCCATGCTGGCCCAATATTTCTGTTCTGACCAAGTCTTCCTGAGACACCAACAAACACACATTAAATCCAAAACCCTTTTATTTTAGTCCAATGGCTGTGAATTATCATCATTCACAGCCCATAATGAGTCTCAACTAGTTATAAATAGTCCCATGGAAGTCTGCCAAAATTCTTTGGGAGAAGTCTGATAAGTATGCACCTTTATCTTACTTGATGTGCTGCCAATGACTAAAGTACTAATTATTTTTTCAAAACCAAATGGGGCACAAATTCACCATGGAGTTTCAGGTTCCAAACCAACCAGGGTGAACAACGTTCCTGTCCCTTTGCTCCTCCTTTATGTCTTATGGGAGGGCCAATCAACTCCAAGCCTTCCTCCCAAATTGCCCCTTTTGTCTTAACTGCTCTTGTCTTCTGGCAGCTCTGTGCACACATGCCCTGGGAACAGGCTCCCCTTGTTCCTCTGCCTCTCTGCTGTCAGATTCTGGAGACTCCAGAGTCAGCACATCTCTTTATCAAATGCAGGACCATCATCTAAGACTAGGACTTAGACTCTAAGTCCTCCCCTGATTCCAGGACTGGCCCAAGTTTTTCTCTGTCTGATTCTGCTGCCATCTCTGCAGGCTGCCAGTGGACCACAACAGTTTCCTCTTTGCATTGGGTAAACTGATCAGAAGCCATGCAGGCCAGCCCCTTACATTTTCCAGGATGGCCCCACGGGCCAATCTGACCACATTGCAAGCCAGATGCAGCCCTCAGACCTTGTGTTTGACACCCCTGCTTTAGAACATTGTATCCCTTGAAATGAGACATAATCTCACTCTCTCGGACTTCTGAAAACCTGGATATGCCAACTGGTTTGGTACCCCCAATGGGGGTGTCTCATTTTGGAGGTGACTAGGAGATTATAAAGAATTTCCCATTCCCTTTCATCTACTGGTTCCTTGTTTACCCAATTTGTCTATGGAGAGTTTCAAAAGGAACTAAAAGAAACTTCTTGGACGAAAAGTTAAATGTTTTCAAGAAAAAAAACCCTAGAAAGTCCAGTTGCCTTTTGGAAAAGTAACTCCAAACCAATTTCCTCTTAATTTTAATGTTTATATAATTTTATTTATATGGTGTTGCAAACTGCTCAGAATCTCTTGATAATGAGGTTGGCGGCATATAAATTTGATCAATAAACAAGTTCCTACTACAAACACTAGCTAACATTCTCCACACTGAAGTTACAGTAGAGCTTAGCTGGCTAGGAAGTGGCCCACTTCTCAGTTCCAAGTAACATCTGAAGGATATCAAGGCTTGTATGTTGACGTGGGAAGATGGGTGGCCCTGAGATTGTCTGCTCCTAAAGTCTCCTTGAAACATGAGATGAAAACTGCATGGGTCATTTCACTTGGAAGTTCACATTTGTGCTTGAGATGCTAACCCTACGCTTCTGTTTTTGGTTATTGCTTTAATTGGGAACCAAGATATGGTCATCAAAGCAAAATTGAAAAATTGGATTTGCTCAAATTGCTGAGAGCCAATGGAACGATCCCCCTCTCCTCCCCCAATTTGCAAATGGATCAACCCCAAGCTCCTTAATTATCAGGGAAGTCAAGTTCACCTTCATTTGGAATCATCGGTGTTTGCTGTTGTCTGTGAAATTGCAACAGTCGTGCTCCCAAGACAGGAAGGGGCTCTGAATTGATTTCTTTCTCCTTTTTTTTTTCTCCACACACACAAAAAAATGTGTAATGAGCTTGAGAGTGACTGACATACTGGAACAAGGCCTGAATGTCTAGACGAGAATGAAAGTGAGATTGTCTCAATAATGAGCTTCCTGAAATAATCAGCATTCTCCCCTCCCCCCCCCCTTTTTTTTTTTTCATCAAAGGGAGCCTGTTTCCATCAGGGGAACAATGAGCGACTATTTGTGGATCAACAGAGGCGACGTTGGTGTTTTCTGGAGTCTTCTGAAACAGCAAGAATCACTATGGCCACAGTAAAGATACAGCCTAAGTGATAAGACTTGACACGATTGTCAATGGTGTATGTACATTTGTGCACTGGGGGTGAAAAGGAGAGGGAATTGCAGAAGGAAAGCAAAAGCACACTTGGAGAAGATATTTAAATTGCAATGAGAGTTAATTAAAAATGATGTAAGCTCTGTCTCTCTGTCTCTCTCTCTCTTTTTCTCTGTCTTTCTATCTCTGACTCTTTCAATCTCTCTCTCTCTCTCTCTCTCACACACACACACACACAGAGAGAGAGAGAGAGAGAGAGAAGCCTGTATCTTATTCATTGTTTCTAATCCTTTGGCTCCCCTCCCCTGTTTGGTTTGGCTTCTCCAGGTTTCAGACACAATAGAGCTGACTCCTGTCTGACTTCACAGTGGACCCCAAAGAGCCATTGTCCATTACTATTCAACACTTGTCTCCTCTTATGGAGTGAAAGGAGAATTGGGAGTGCGTGAATGCTGTCCCCTGAAAAGAAGAAGGGATGGACAATTTAATTTGCGGCTTCCACTTTCAGAGTCCTGAAAATCAGATGATTGCAGAACCTTTGAAAGGGATGAGAAAGTTCAGTAACATTCAATAGGTCTCATCCCCAGAATTCTGGACAATAATAGTGTATTTATTTTTCAAATTTGTACAGCATACTTTGTGGATGTGTACGGGTATGTGTGCATGTACTATCCATATAGTGTTAGAGCACATAGAACAGGCAGTCCCTGAATTACAATTTTGTTTAGTGACTGAAGTGTCAACAACACTAAAATAAGTGATTTATCTGTATTTCACATTTATTACTGTATTCTAATTTATGTGTTGTAATTTACAACACAGTTCCAAGAGGTTTTCACACCCATTTGCATTATTCAGGTGTGAGGGCACAGATAAGCCTCCAAGTGGTCTCAGTGACTCTCTCTAATGAACATATGGCTGCAAGGAATATAAATCATTCCATCCTCCACCATTCCGCTTGAACTGAAGAAGCTCCTTGGATGAGGAGTGAAATATCTTCAGGGAAAAAAACAAGAAAAACACCTTTGGGCTATCTAATATTATGTTCTGGAGAACTTCAAAGCATGTGCATAAAGCCCATGTCACACTGCACCAACAGATGGAAAGAGGATGTAAAATGGAGAGAAACACTTGCCATCCGTTGTTTAACGCAATGCTTCCGTTCTGTACTCACTGCCTCCATTTTTCATCCTCTCTATCCGTCCAGCATCCGTCGACTGAGGTTCCATCCGCTGAAAAAGTTTTGAGCTGCTCAAAACTTTTTGAGCGGAGAATGTATCCAATGCGTCCGTTCTGCATCCGCTACGCATACGGGGAACATCCATTCTGCATCCGTTGGCATCCGTTACGCATCTGCTATATCCGCTAGGCATCCACTGCGCATGCGCGCAACTCAAATCCGGTCCAGCGGGAAGCGGACATAGGGAGGAAGCGAAACGGACGTGGAACGGACGCGCAGTGTTAGTAGCACGGACGGAGAAAGGATGAAAGCAGATGCAGCTACGCATCCGCGTCATCCGCTACGCATCCGCGTCATCCACTACACATCCGCTCTGCATCCGCTACACATCCGCTCTGCATCCGCTACGCATCCGCTACGCATCCGCTACGCATCCGCTACGCATCTGCTACACATCCGCTCTGCATCCGCTACGCATCTGCTCTGTATCCGTTCCTTCCGCTGAGCATCCGCTTTGCTGCGGTCCCCCGGAAGCCTTGCAGATGTGCCATCCGCTCCCATCCGCTTCCATCCGCTAGGCTTCCGTTGAGCATCCGCTTTCCATCCGCCCTGCGTCCTCCCCCGTCCGTTCCTTTCCATGTTATCTGCTCTGGTTATGCAAATTTTTGCCCCTTTTGAGAGCGGATAACAATGGATGGAACATTTTTCTCATCCGCTGTGTCCTTTTTACAAACGTTTTGCATCCGTCAGCCAGTGTGACAGGGCCTTAAATCTGTGATATTTTGCCTAGTTTTAGACTAACAGTATCTTCTTAGGTAGTTTAGGGATGGATTTTGCCAATGGACAATTATTTTTCCAATACTTCACATAGGAAAATGTAAACAAGACAATGACTACATATAGTAAACCAATTTTAGCCTAGAGCGATGTGCAGATCTTTTTGGTTCTTTGTGTCATGTGAATCCTTCAAATCAGTTCAACTCAGCAAACCACAACTCACTTAATTATGGATAAGCCTGTTGTGTAAATGGAACTGCTTGGGGAAAAAAAAATTGGAGAGGGGTCAGCAATGATAGGAGAAGCTGTAAATATGAACTGTTCCCTTATAAATATGGATATTTATATGGATATTTAAGTGGTATTTGCATACCACTTGTCTGAATATACAATAGTCGGCTGTGTTTGGGCTGACCCGTCACAACTGTTTGGTTTAATGAATCAGTGGTTGCTAGAGAACTAGACCAAGAGAAAGATATTTGGGTCTGTTGCTTGGTGTTTTGTTGGTATCTCGTTGACCTTCGTGGATAAATAGATAAGAAAGGCTTTTGGTCCAATCAGGCAGAGTGGTCCTTTATGATTTTTGTTTTTCTTTAGTTTATTTTTTATTTTAATTATAAAACTACAACACTGTGCAGCTGATCTGGTATTACAATTGTTATACATATATACATTTTACTTCATCATTTATAATCTCCTTATTTGATATATTATTTACTAATTATTCTAATCATCATAGCTACTTATATTCCGACCTTGCCTTCTTCTATGTAACCACTGATAAATTTTATGTTTCTTAGTATTTAGATTCTCCTTTATTTTTTAATTCTAAAGTTAATCTATCTGATTCTGCACATGCCATAATTTTTCTTATTATCTCTGTTTCTGGAGGTATATTTTCATTTTTCCAGTATTCTGCATATATTATTCTAGCTGCTGTCAAACACATGTACATTGAATTATTTTTATTTTTATAATTATATTTTTATTTATTTATTTATTTTTATTATGATTATAATTATAATAATATAATTATTATTATTAAATTACATTAAATCCTTCCTATATTCTTCTGGTATTATTCCTAGGAGAAAAAATTCCAGGTTTAGATGGAATACACTCTCCCATCATTTGTTCCACCCATGTCTGAATCAGTCTCCAATATATATATATATATATATATATATATATTGCAGCATTGCAAATCCACCACATGTGAAAAAAATGTGCCTGATACATCTTTGCACTTCTAATAGTTTGGAATATGATTTATAATGAAGCATTTATGTGGATTGTGGGTTAAAATCAGAACTTGGATGGGCACCAGTATTTTGGAATTCTGTTTTTTCTTATTATTTTGGTCATAAATATTTGATTGAAGGGGTCAATGAAGTGGATCATTTTTTTTTCTCTATGTGGATTGTAAGCTATACAGGAATACAGGTGGTCCTCAATGGAACCCAACATTTCTGTTGTTCAATGTGACATTTGTTAAGTGAGTTTTGCCCCATTTTATGACCATTCTGGCCACAGCGGTTCAATGAATCCCTGCAGTCGATAAGTTATAACCTGGTTGTTAAGTAAATCTGTTTCCCCCATTGATTTGGCTTGCCAGAAGATTGCAAAAGGGGATTATATGACCCCAGGACACTGCAATCGTCATAAATATGAGTCAGTTGCCAAGTATCTGAGTTTTGATCACATGACTATGGGGTCAAAGGTTGTAACTGTGAAAAATGGTCATAAGTCCTTTTTTTCACGCCAATGTAAATTTGAACGCTCATTAAACCAACTGTTGTAAGTCAAAAACTACCTGTACTCTGGTTAATAAAGTATGACTGCCCTCCAGTACTCTTTCCACTTCTCAACCCCTGCAATGCAGCTGGAAGCAGACCAGCCAATCAGCTTCACTTATACAGATCCGGAATATGAAGAACTCATAGAGAACATTGTTAGCCAATCAGAGCTCTCCTCCTTGGCAATTAGTCAAGAACAGCCTGCAAAAAAACAGCCTGCAGTCAGTACATTGGGCAAACTATAACCAGACCTGGGCCATCACATCTACCAATAGCTACTTCCCTGCTCTCTGTATAAAGAAGGAATGAAAAAAACTGTAGCATTATTCCTCCTTTACAATTTCAATGCAAAAAAATAAAAATTTCAGGGCAATGAAATTGCTAGCTTGAAAGCTGCAATGACACCCACCTCAAAAATCCTACTGCAACCGGTGAATGCATCAAGGCCATCTGTTCAGTTTTGAAATGATAGCAATAGCATTTGGACTTATAAACAACTTCACAGTGCTTTTACAGGCCTTTCTAAGTGGTTTACAGAGTCAGCCTATCGCCCCCAACAATCTGGGTCCTGATTTTACCCACCTCGGAAGGATGGAAGGCTGAGTCAACCTTGAGCCTGGTGGGATTCAAACTGCCAAATTGCAGGCAGCCGATAGTCAGCAGAAGGAGCCGGCAATACTGCATTCTAACCACTGCATCTCCGTGGCTCATTAGACACTATTTCCAAAGCCTCAACTCCAGGGCTTCAAAAATATCAGCAACCGGTTCTCTGCCCGGTTGCTGGGTCAGCATGGCCATGGTAGTCGGCTTGTGTGGCCTAGTCGGCTTCCTGCACCATGGCGGGGGGGGGGAGGGTTGCCCTCTCTGGGCTCCAGAGACTTTCCTTGAGCCTCTGGGAGGATGAAAACAGCCTCCCCGGGCTCTGGAGGCCCTCCAGAAGCCAGAAACAGGTCCATTTCCAGTCTTCCGGCCCTGTACTAACCTGGCATCCAAAACAGGCCATGTGGGGACTCCTGAGAGGGGAGGGGTGGGCAGGGCCAGGGGTGGGATTTGCGCGTTTGCCGAACTGCACATAATCTTAGCTAGAGGATCGCCTGAACCTGTGTGAACCTGCAGCAGCCCACTCCTGGCCCATCTTCGCAGGGCGTTGAGCTCAGCGGTTGATCGCCACCGTGTTGCTCAGAACGGGATAGCCTGAAAGATCGAAGTTAATTGGGGGAGGGGTGTTTCTGTGCTGGGATCTACTCGAAAATAATTATAATTTACCTGTTCCCAGCTCTTGGGGAAATGTCGGTAATTACGCCATCGTAACTGGAGTGGGAAACTCAGAAATAAAACAAAGATTCGGGACTATGGGTAGTAACAGAAGAAAGAATGCTGAGGCCAAGGTTGTTTGTAATTTCCAGACTAAATTATGTCTGATGCGTTATCAGTTCTAAAATTGGTCATAACTGAATGTAATTTGGGATTATTGTTTCGATTTTGTACCTCATTTACCCATGTATTGAAACACAGGTAAAAGATCTTATATCTGATGGAATTAAGTTCGAATATTTATGTGGTATATAGTTTTGTTTTCAGCTACATTTCACCATTCTCCCTGTAAATTCTGGTGTATTTTTTGTGTGCAACACACTCAACCATAAATTAACTACAGAGGCTGACTAGATACCAGTAGGCCAAGATAAAATTGGCTAGTAAATATATATGGTTTAGACTAGAGTCATACAATCTAAATGGGAGTGATTCAGTTTCTCAAATCTTTCACTCTTGTTTCATTTCTTATAGAAAGTGGTTTTATTAAATACTGCTTTAAATATATTGTTGCTACATGAATGCTGTTTCTTTCAAGGCTTAACTTATTTTTCTTTGATTTCTAGTCTGTGGAACAAGGTCTCTTATGAAAAATACAGCAACAGGAACTCGAATTGTAGGTGGACATGATGCTATGCTAGGAGCATGGCCTTGGCAAGTTAGTCTTCAAGTTTATGCAATTGGTTTAGGATATGTCCATATATGTGGTGGATCTTTAATTAATAAAATCATAGTGTTGACAGAAGCACACTGCATTAAAATATCAGAGTATGTATCTTTCCATTCTAATACTTTTTCTTCAATTTGGGTGTGATAAATCTTTTGACCAAAGAAGTATGGACCAGATATTTTAGAATTATGTATGAAAAAATTCATACATAAGACAGCCCTGCCAACTCTCACGGTTCTGCCGTGAGTCTCACGATTTTTTGTCATTTCTCATGGTCTCACGACAAGGCTCCTCAATCTCATGCCGAATTTAAAACGCTTTTTTTTTTTTTTTCCAAATTTGGGGGTCGGCTTATACGCACATAAATCTGATTCTCACACAAACAACATGACGCCACTTCTCAGATCATGCAATATCAATATTACCATACAGTCATATATACATATAGCACATTTCTTTTTTTTTCTGGGCGCCTCCATTTTGCTTTTTCTCACCGGATATAACAAGCTCTGATTAGTTAGTTATTCACGTGACCGTGAATCTCACTATTTTTTGTAGAATCTCCAGATTTTTTTTCATGGGTCTCCAGATTTTCCTTTATCGGGTTGGCAGGTCTGTTAAATCGGACCAAAGGCGGCATAGTTCTAGGTTTTCTAGTTCTAGAATTTAAAATCTGGTGGCATAAGGTATTCTGAAATGAGTAGAGGAGTGGAGAATATTTCTTGTTAAATATTTCTGGACTTTGTTTATACTTATACCTGTTATCTTATAATCTCTTGACAAAATAAATAAATAAAAATAAATAAATATTCCCATGCATGAATGATGTGGGTTGTATAACCGCCTCAGATGCCATGTTTAAATTTCATAATTATGCCATCTGCATGATGAAACAGTGATCCACAGATCATTGTCCTTGTGGCTGGCAGCAGAGGTTTATGGAAGATAACAGATCTCTCAAATGAGGAATGGGAGAAATCGTTGTGAGAATGTGAGAGCTTGCATGGCCAACTTGCTGCAGGACAATTTGCCACAATCAATTCACCAGGGACAACTCACTGCAGAACAAGTGAATAATTCAATTTAATTATTTAAACTATATTTAAAAAAAATATTTTTGTCATTTACATTTCATTCTGTCCCTCCTTTTGTATTCTTTCTTTGATAATTCTATTCCACCATTTCTTTGATATTTGTGTAACACTTGTCCTGTGGCAAGTTGTCCCACAATGGTGAGTTGGCCATGGCGAGTTGGTTATGGCAAGGTGGCCATTTGGAGAGTTGGCGATAGTGAATTGGCAAAAGTAAATTGGCCATGTCAAGTTGACTGTGGCGAGTTGGCCACAATGAGTTGGCCGTGTCAAATCAGATGTGGTGAGTTGGCTGCAGTGAGTTGGTCATGGCAAATTGTCATAGAGTCATGGATCCTCTCAAATAGACCACCCTCAATCTCTTCCAAAAAATGCAAAGAAAGAAAAGCAGATGGCCTCTTCTTGCTAATTGAGTTTTATATATACTGTTAGGAATATAAGTCACCTAACAGGTATTTGGGTTGGAAATATATAAACCAGGATAGACATTTTAATACTGTATCTTTAAGAAAATGCAAAAGTGTAATTGGGTGAGGTTTCTCAAATGGCCATAAGATGGAGCCAGAAACCTGGATTGTTTAGTCTTAGTCTCAGAAGAGAGTGTGAGTCAGTCTCTGTTTCCTTCTGTTGGAGAGTATTGCCGTTCCTCCTAATTGACTGTTACTCTTGGATTTGATGTAAGTCTATTACTGAACTGTTTTTGACAGTGGACTTTGTTACTGGATTATCCCTGGATGAAAACTGACTGATTTACCTGTGAATGACTTTGGACTGTGTTTGAACTTTGCTTCAATGTTTCTAGAAGTAAAAAACCTACATTTACTGTACAGTGTATCTGTGTGATGTGTGTGTATTATTCAACACTTCTCTCACTACGTCTCCCTGTATGCGCTCATTCTCCTAAGGGGGAATTACCTCAACATATACATTACAGCTAAGCTGGAAATCAGTTATCTCCATTGATTCCATACGACCAAAGAGCTCTAGAGCTGCTTTTGAACAGGCTCAAGGTCTTTGCAAAGAAGTGCCCTGTATTTTTTCCCCTGGTTACATGGTTGTTTATAAGGAGGCAAGTGAGGTTGCATTATTTGGTGTCATGAGCAAAATGACAGAAGCACATCACTTAGATTGCACTTTCACTTCATTCCTCTTTGCTCAGTTGATTCCAATTTTAAGATTGGATGCAAATGTGTTCAGAGCATTGTTTCCCAAAGATTACCAGAAAATGAGTGTTTTTAAAAACACAGGTAATTAATCCTTGAGATCAATTAACCATTAAGTTGAACTGGAGGACTGGTAACAAGTTCTGTCAAAGATCCAAAGAGTCAGTTGGTCTAATGGCGAAGGTCAATCATAGATACCAGGAGACTGTGATTTCTAGTCCTACCTTAGGCATGAAAGCCAGCTGGGTGACTTTTGGCCAATCACTTTCTCTCAGCCCAACCCATCTCACAGGGTTGTTGTTGCAGGGAAAATAGGAGGAAGAAATTGTACTGGAAATATTTACTGCCTTGAGTTATTTATAAAAATAAAGGTGGGATAAAAATTTCTTTGAAAGAAATCCAAACATAATGGTTATATGCACCACTGGCTAAATTTCTTCATTCTGTTAAGCCAGGGTCTTCAAACTTGGCAAGTTTAAGACTTGTGGACTTCAACTCCCAGAATTCCTGAGCTAAGATGACTGGAGGAGGAATTGTGGGAGTTGAAATCCACAAGTCTTAGAGCTGTCAAGTTTAAAGACCCCTGTGTTAAGCCATAATGCAATTGGTTTGGTTTAGGCCTACTACTAGATAGATAGAAAGAATTCTTTATTGGCCAAATGTGATTGAACACACAAGGAATTTGTCTTGGTGCAAATTCTCTCAGTGGACATAAAAGAAAAGATACATTCATCAAGAGTCAAGAATCATAAGGTACAACACTTAATGATAGTCATAGGATACAATAAGCAATCAAATCATACTAGGAAACATACTATCTATTACACCACTGTGGTTTGTAAACTATGGTTTAGGACTGAGATCCAGTTCCCTTTACAAAAATGGTTTGGTACATACGAACCCAACCCAGTGGTTTATTAAATTGTGATTTAGACCTTAGTGTGTTGTATAAATCTACCCAACTGTGGTCTAGCCAATAAACTACAGTTCAACAAATTAAGGCTAACAATGATGTGTGTGAACTCAAGCAATGTTTGTTATAAGCATTCAGTTTGACCAGTTGAGGTAGTACAACATTCCAGCAGATTACTGAAAGAATATGCATTTCACAGCCATAGTGATTATCGATAAAATATTTTTATCTGCCCATATTAAAAAAAAATCAATTAAGCCTGAAGAGAGGAGGAGCGGTTGGAACATGAATCCTTTTAAGCTTATGAGCAATTCTGTTAAATTTGACAAATAATCGCTCTATGAAAGAAGCTTTAAAGAAAACAGGATTATAGAGAATAATGTTCCTGTGGATTGCAAGTCCACAGGGGGTTGGGATTGTGCTTTTACAAGCTAGATACTCTCTTCCTCTTTCCTTGTCTATGGTGGTACTCAGATTTCATAGAGTGATAAAAATTCCTCTTCCTTATTCCCCTTCTTTTCATTAATCTTAACCCACTGATGCTCAGTTCAGAGCATAGTCCTATTAGCTGGGAAGGCAATGAACTATACAGGTAGTCCTTGACACAACCATTCATTTAGTGACCATTTAGTGACCATATGAGCCACGGTGGCACAGTGGTTAGAATGCAGTCATGCAGGCTATGTCTGCTGACTGCTGGCTGTCTGCAATTTGGCAGTTCAAATCTCACCAGGCTTAATGTTGACTCAGCCTTCCATCCTTCCAAGGTGGGTAAAATGAGGACCCAGATTGTTGGGGGCAATAGGCTGACTCTGTAAACCACTTAGAGAGGGCTGTGAAGCTCAGTGAAGCGGTATATAGTCTAAGTGCTATTGCTATTCAAAGTTCCAGTAACCTTGAAAAACAAACGTCGTATGATCATTTTTCACGCTTACAACTATTGCAGCACCCCCATGGTCAAGTGATCAAAATTGGGATGCTTGGAAATTGGTTCATGCTTGTGACAGGTGCAATGTCACTGGGTCATGTGGTCACCTTTTACAATCTTTTGATAAGCAAAGTCAATGGGGAAGCCAGATTCACTTAACAACCATGTTACTAATTTAAGAACTGCAGCGATTTATGTCACAGTTGTGGCAAGGAAGGTGTCAGGATTCTGGCAGTTACTCCAATTAAATCATGAGCCTCGAGCCACACTCCCAAAACTTGAAGGGATTTGTTAGAAGTTAACATGCTGGTATTAGCCTGGGCATAGCTGACTCTGAGATACGTAATTCACTGTCACCCTTGATCCTGTTTTCCACCCACCCACCATCTGGGTGTATCATCCAGTGAAACATGTCCATAGCCAAGAGTCATTAATCATGCTCTCCAATTAGATTTTTGTGCTGGCAGAAACTTCAATCATCTAATCAGTCTCTGAAGAAAATATGAATGGAATGTACTTTCGATTCCACACTGCTGCCTGCTCTTTGAAACTCCCCACCCTCTTTCTGTTGACAATTATAAAATGCGTATGCAAAATATTTTATGAGTTGACAGGAGGTAATAAAATGGAGCAAAACTCATTTAACAACTGTCTTGTTTAGTAACAGAAAAGTTGAACTCAATTGTGACTGTAAGTTGGGGTTTACCATACACCTGGAAAGTCCCAGATGGAACAAACTTATTTTCGAAACCCTGTTGTATGTCCAGATACTTCCATTGGGTTTATGTTCATGCGCAAATTATCAAGGAATATTATTTCTCTATTAATCTTTATTGTCTTCTTATGATGACTGATGCTTTTGTCATTCAAGCCAACCTACTCCTGAGAGAATTGTTACTGATGGAATGTGGTCCCAAGCACCCAATAAAATTTGGGTATAGTGCTGGATGAAGCACACAAGTCCAGCTTCTTTCCTGTTGGTAAGCCGAAGTGGGGAATTTCAACCACTGGATTAATTGTGTCACTAGCGACAATGAGCTTATTTGTAGATGTGCATTTGGTGGTTTGTTTGTTTATTTTCAATGTATAGTTAAGAACTTGGCTGCAGGTGGTTCTTCTCAGGTTCTTGGGAAATAGACAATTTTAATCAAATAAACGCAACTTTGTTTTAAGTGTATGTTTTGCATTCCTAATATACAAATTTTAGCAGGGGTGCAGGTGATAAAAAGTAGTCAAGATAGTAGTTACAACCTTAAGTCAAACTCCACTCCTTTTTTTCACGTATTGCATGTGTAACATGTGTAAAATTGAGAGAGAGCTTGGAACTGCCATCTTGATTGTTTTGAAAAAAACTACATTGACATTCCTGAGTTTTAGACTCTGATACTTAGGCAGAACAAGGAAAGGCCGAGAGACTTGCTGCTATTTAACATGGACATTTGTAACAGACAATACGAAGACAATAATTTCTTTTATAGAAAATATCAGGTTTGGTTCTTAACCACAATCTTTTTGAACATGCAAGAGTTGGCTGGGCTCATACATGATGAGTTTCATGATATTGGTTCTGAGGTGCCTTCAGGACCATTTCCTTTAATCAGGATCAACCTGTCAGATAGGAAGAAATATAAGAAAAGAAAATAGAAAAAGGGGGGAAAAGTACAGAAAATGTGTGTGTATCGATACATACACACAAACACACACAAACACACACACACACACACACACAAAGAAATGGCTTCTGATCTTCATCTGCACAGTTATACAAACACTTTTAATAAAACCTCTCTCTCTAAAGGCCCTGTCCCACTGGCCGACGGACGCAAAACGTATGTATAAAGGGCACAGCGGATGAGCAAAAATTCGGGGATGGCTCCATTCATTGTCATCCGCTCCAAAAAGTGGTGAAAATTTGCATAAACAGAATGGAAAAGAACAGAAAAGAACGGACGTGGGAAGGTTGTAGCGGGGATGTTAAACGGATGTTCGTAGGAAGCCTAGCGGATGACAGCAGATGGAAGCGGATGACATATCCGCAGGGGTTCCGGGAGAGAATTGCGAAGCGGACGCATAGCAGAAGGGGCGGATGCATAGTGGATGACGCGGATGCATCACGGACGCCTATAGGAAGCAAAGCGGATGCATCACGGATGTTAATCGGATGCAGAGCGTTCACTGCGCATGCGGGGAGTATGAATTGCGTCAGCTCCGTGGATATAAACGGATGCAGCTCACACGCAGACAGCATTCAAAGGAAAGACGTGCTGCCACATACATCTTCAAAGAACACCATGGTTCGTCAGTCAGGGAAGAAGAGAAAGCCGGTGCCTACTCGTGCCAGCCCTGGCAAGAAGGAAAGAACCACCATCCCACCCCCTGGCATTGACTCTGAAGCTGCTGGTGCTTCTCCTGCTGCTGCTGCTGGTGTTGCTGGTGCTGCTGCTGCTTTGCTGGTGCTGGTGCTGCTGCTGCTACTGCTGGTGCTGTGGTGGACCAGCCCCAAGGCCCTCAAAGCCCTGCTGTTGAAGGCCCTGCTGCTCAAGCCCCTGAAGGCCCTGCTGAAGCCCCTGAAGGCCCTGCTGAAGCCCCTGCCAGAGGGAGGAAGAGGCAAGGGAAGGAGAAGGGAGAGAGGAAACAGTACACCGTTTCCGAGGAGCATGAGGAGGAGGTGCTGGAATGGCTGAGGGAGAATGAGTACCTGTGGAGAAAGGGCCACAGACTCTATCGCGACATCAAGATGAAACAGGCAGCTTGGAGAGACAAGGCAGAGAGCCTGGGCTACACTGCAGATGTAGTCCTGGGATAGTGGAAGCACATGCACACCTGGTATGGCAAGCTACACCTCAAAAAATCTGGGCAGGCTGCTGTCAAGCTCACTGACCGGGAGATGTATGTCATGGCCAAGTGCAACTTCCTGGAGGGTGAGATCCGCCACCGAGGAGCAGCCCCTCTGAGACCCCTCTCCCTCAGACAGCCCACAGACAGCCAGTCCTCTTCCAGCCAGGAGCCAGCTACACTGTCCAGGCAGGTGTCTTCAGAGGGCTCCACGGCAGAGACCCCCCCAACAGCTGCACTCCCCATGCTGGAGGACTTGGAGGATCCCCTGTCACAAATGGAGGAAGAAGCGGCAGCCACCAGAGACCAATGCACCCCCACCCCCAGCTCCATAGAGAGGCAGGCTGGAGGGCCAGAGCCACACTGTCCTGTTGGAGATCAGGGACACAATGAAGACCAGCACAGAACTGCTCTCTCAGCTGGTTCACTTGAACAGAGGATCCTCCAGCTGCCACACTTTCATCACCTACGTGAGCCACACCTTGAGGGATATGCCCGAGGCCCAGTACCAGGTGATGAAGGAAAAGATCACAGCACTTCTGCACAACCCTCAAGGCTCAGCTGAAGCTGCTCCTACCCAGTCCAGGTCTGTTCCTCCACCCCAGGCGATGTCACAGCCCTTCCATGGCTTTCAACAGCCCCACACCTACCAAGGCTATGACTACCAGGACTTCCCACAGCACAAGCAGAACTTCCCAGTCCAGGCCCAGGTTCATCAGACACCACAGACACCACTCCTCACCCAGCTACAGACCAGACAGCCCCACTACACTCCTCCCAACCCTTCCTCCACCCCACAGCCAAGCCCGTCAATGGACAATCTGTCATCAGTATTGGGCCTGACATCTCAAGTCCTTGATGAAGGGCCTCTCAACCTCACGGGACTGAGTCAGCTCTAGGATAGCTTCCTGAACACATCACCACCTGTTGTACCCTCAGGGCCAAGCACCCCAATGGCGCCTCAGACCAGCACTCAAGCCACAGCCACCTCCACAGTCCCTGGCTGCTTAACAGCTGAGACCATGGACATGACTCAGAGTGACTGAGAATAGTGCCAGAGACTGAGTTGTTACTTGTTCACTTTATCTTTACTTAAGACACTTTACTTGGTTCATTTTGCTTTTTTAATAAAGTCATAAAGGTTACCTAAGACAGTTATTAATAAAGGTTATCTTTGCTTAACACACTTGGTTCATTTTTTTTTACTTAATAAAGTGTTGGTGAAAACTTTGAAAAAATGGTTAAGCCTTTGTATGCTTGTGGGATAGGTAAGGATAGTTGTGGGATGGGTAAGGATAGTTGTGGGATAGATGAACCTCCAGTGCAAGCATAGTGGGACTGTATGGTCCACCCTCCCAGCTGCCACACATATGGACCTTTTTTATCAATAACAATTTATTCATTGATCAACACATTTCAAAATAAAGTTCTTTATTAATGCCCTATTCATTGTAGGGCCACTCAACATACATGGCACAATCTCATCAGTGTTATGAGACAGGCTCAAGGAAGCATCCATTAACCATCTATCATCCTGTCTTGCCACCCCACTGCTCTAGCTGGGGAGTTGCACCAGTGTCTCAGTTGGTTGCGCTGCTTCTTCCCTTCACATGAAGTTCTGTTGGGGCCTTGTACATCCACAGTGTCTATCAGGTTTTGTCCTTGTCTCCATTCACCAGGCTCCATGTCCCCATTCCCTTGTTGATGGTCCACAAGTCTGTTTTGAAACACTGGGTA
Source organism: Laticauda colubrina (assembly GCA_015471245.1). NCBI lineage: Eukaryota > Metazoa > Chordata > Lepidosauria > Squamata > Elapidae > Laticauda > Laticauda colubrina. The sequence continues at coordinate 15,416,872 of BLBF01000002.1, forward strand.
GAGGGTGCGCATGGGATTGTGCAGGATGCAGCAAGCTTCCACAATGCTCCTCACAGTCTGTGGGTGATGCTGCATGGTGGTGAGAAGTATCTGGAACCTGTTGGCCAGGATGCCAAAGGCGTTCTCCACCACCCGTCTTGCCCTGGACAGCCTGTAGTTGAAGATCCTCTCTTCACGGGTGAGGTATCTTGAACTGTACAGCTTCATGAGGTAGGTTCTGAGGGAGAAGGCATCATCACCAATGATGAAGTAGGGCACATCTTGTGTGTCATTGGGCAGGGGGTCTGGATATGGAAAACCCATGATGACGTTGCGTTCCAGCCCATCCTTGAGGTGACTGGCGTTGTATACCTGGCTATCTGAAGCTGACCCGTTACCTGAAGCATTGATGTAGGTGAACTTGTAGGCAGCATCAACCATGGCAAAGAGGATGATACTGAAGAAGCCTTTGTAGTTGAAATAATTGGACCCTGAGTTGGGTGGAGCTTTGCAGGCCACGTGCTTCCCATCTATGGCTCCAACGGTGTGGGGAAAGTTCCATCTCTGATACCACTGTTCTGCAAGTTTCCTCCAGCCTTGTTCAGTGGTGGGGCACTTGAGGAGCTCCTCCACGTATTCTTCGGTGATGGCCTGCACCACTTCTCTGACCAATTTGCTGATGGTGTTGTGTGGCACCCTCCACGCATACTGCATGCTTTTGTATGTGGTTCCAGAGGCCAGGTGGTGCAGAGTCAGTGCCACCTTCAGTCCAGGGTCCAGGCTGGGACGGAAGTTGGTGCTCTGCTTGGTCAACCTGGGTCTCAGACGCTCTACAATTTCGTCAAACATGGCTGGTGGCATCCTCATGAAGTGGTGGAATGCACGAGGGTCTTCATTCCTCAGCTCCACCATCAACTGGTCATACAGTCCAAACTCCATTCTTCTCATGATCCATCCTCGGACCCACACAGCTCTTGGACATCTCCTTCTTCTCCTTGTGTATAAAAGGTGAAACAGTCTGAACAAGGTTTGGTTTTGGTAATGAATGATCACAGCTATCATACGGATTGTGTCATGATCCATAGTGGAGAACAATGGATGATGTGGAAGACCAAGACCCAGGGTGAAGAGGTCTGTACACCATGGCTGCTGGACTCATATTGAGATCCAGGTGATTTTCTCCCCCTATTTATAGGAAATATCGGTTTTCCACTAGGTGTCCTTCTACATACTCTATGCATCCTCCAGACATCCTACATATCCGAGATCCATCCCATATGCGAACGTTTTGTCCATTTTAATGCTTTATATACGAGATACATCCGCTTACATCCTTTCTATTTCCATGCTATGTGTGTTCCGCGCTATGTGGACGTTCCATGTACCTTTCGTTTCCTCCCTCTTTCTGTTTTCAGCTGCAGCGGATGTGAGTTGCGAGGATGTCCAGAGAATGCCGAGAGGATACAGCGGATGTTTAATGGATGATAACAGACATAGAACGTTTGTTGCCCATATATGTCACGGATGTACATCGTAAGCGGCGGAAAGTTCATCCGTTCAAAAAGTTTTGTGCAGCTCCAAACTTCTTGGGCGGATGAAGTCTCAGTGGATGGATGCTGGAGGGATAGAGCATATGAAACACGTATGCAGTGAGTACACAACGGATGCATCGTGTTTTCCAATGGATGGCAAGTTTTTTTTAACGTTTTACATCCTCTTTGCATCCGTTGGTGCAGTGGGACAGGGGCTTAAGATTTTATCATAGTTTCTTACTTTTTACAACTTATTCTTTCTTATTTTCAAAATCAATGTTTCTCAGCCTTGGCCACTTGAAAATGCCCCAGAATGGCCGTGGAATTCTGGAAATTGAAATCCACACATCTTCAAGAGGCCAAGGATAAGAAACATTGCTCAAAACCATAAGTCACAAAATCATTTTCTTTCTTATGCAAAAAAAAGTCAATAAGGAATTTCCGGTCATTGATAAATGTCAATCATGTCCTTTCTCTAATTAAAGAATTCAATTTGTCCATCTCAGCATGGTGTGTCAATTTCACCAAGCATTCCTGCATGGTAGTTGGTGCCGAATCTTTCCATCTTTTTGAATATAATAAACTCGCTGTGGTAATCATTTATTGAAATCCATGTTTCTTTTCTTCCATTAGATAGCCAATATTTAGCATCCACTGAATCATGCCAGCTTACTAAGCATTCATGAGGTGTTTTTGGAATTAGAATTAGAATAACAAAGTTGGAAGGGACCTTGGAAGTTTTCTAGTCCAACCACTTGCTCAGGCAGGAAACCCTTTACCGTTTCAGACAAATTGTTGTCCAACCTCTTCTTAAAAAATTCCAATGTTGGAGAATTCACATCTTTGAAGGTATGTTGTTCCACTGGTTAATTGTTCTAACTGTAAAGGAAATTCCTCCTTAGTTCTAAGTTACTTCTCTCCTTGATTAGTTTCCACCCATTGCTTCTTATCCTGCCATCAGGTCCTTTGGAGAATAGCTTGACTCCCTCTTCTTTGTGGCAGCCCCTTAGATATCAATACACTGCTATCATGTCTCCCCCATTCCTTCTTTTTATTAAATTAGATATATTCGATTCCCGCAACTGTTCTTCATATGTTTTAGCCTCCAGTCCCCTAATCATCTTTGTTGCTTTTCTCTGCACTCTTTCTAGAATCTCAACATCTTTTTTACATTGTGGTGTCCAAAAATGGATGTACCAAATGCCTTACCAAGACATTATAAATTGGTATTAACACTTCAAGTGATCTCGATTCTATCCCTCTGTTAATGCACCCTAGAACTGTGTTGGCTTTTTTGGCAGCTTTTCCTCACTAAACATTTTTAAAACTTCTCTTCAAAATTGTTTGCATGAACACTGGTTTGCATGAACAAGATTCCTTTCCATGCATGATACTGATTCAGTTTTCCCATCTAATCGTTCACCATAACTATGAATAGGTTTTAGTTGGTCTGGATGTCAATCAACCCAACCCAAAAACACCCATATAGACTGGGTGAAACCAGGCTCAATAGCAGTAACTGTGAGAGGGATCTTGGAGTCTTAGTGGGCAACCAGAAAAATACGAGCGAGCAGTGTGCAGCGGCAGCCAAAAAAGCCAATGCAATCCTAAATTGTATTAACAGAGGGATACAATCAAGATCAAGGGAGGTATTAATACCACTCTATAAAGCCTTAGTAAGACCACACTTAGAGTACTGCATCCAGTTTTGGTTACCACACTATAAAAAAGATGTTGAATCTGAATCTGTTCAGATGCTCACCATAATAGTTTATGAGCAGACTATATTAAACTAATGCATTTACTACCATGCTTGGAGGAAGACAATACCTCCAGAGAATGAAGGGGGAAAAATTTGAAATTCTTCTTAACTTCCTTTACTTGAAAGGCTTTTTTTTCTAAAGAAAAGTCTTTTCCTGTGTTTATTTAAAACCTTTTAATTGCTTTATTCTATTATTGTTTTATTAGTTTAGTATTCCATATTTTAATCACTACAGTTTAGTGAGAAATTTTAATTGTTTAAAATGTTAGCATGTTGTAAACTACAACAGCATGCCATTTAATAAAAAAAATAGAATAGTTAAATAAATATGTTTTGCATTAGTTCCCTCTCTACTCTTTTTGTACACAGAAAAAGAGGGAGGGAAGAGATGAATTCAGCACACTTGGCAGTTTTAAATAAACACTCCTTTTAAAATAAGAATTCTATAGTTGCAAGAAGAAAAAACCCTCACAACACTGAGTGGGAAGTCTGGCCATTTCTTATATGAATGATGGGTTCCAACTTGCAGAAAAAAGTTGGCCATTGTTGTGAAAGTCTGTATAGAACTTTGATTCTTGATTAAAAAGTTTCTTGATATCATGATTGATCATTAGTTTTGTGGGCTTTCTGTTGATTGGTTGCTGTTTGGACAGTTCTTCAACCCAATTTTTCCCAGGAAATGGTTATGCTCAGAAGTGAGTAGCATTTCAGCAGATACTTTTAATTCTCGGCTTAACATGATGGACTTTGTGAATGATTTTTGGCTTAACCAACCCAGTAAAAAAAAAAAAAGTACATTATCAGGATTTGCATTTATCCAACTAATGATGGAAAAATAGTGAAATCTTTGGTAACGTGGATTGTGATGAAAAACCTTGTGTTTATCCAATCAGGGGCCGAAAGATATTAATGATGAAGTCTTTTTCCGCCAGATGTTAATTTTTCTCGGTCTAGTGGTTGTAAGTAAATGAGTGTTTCATATCTGCAAAGGAGATTAGTGTGTGTGTGTGTGTGTGTGGGGGGGGGAGATTTGTGCTTTGGAGACTTTCAGATATTCATGGGGAAATGTTATATGATCATTTAGAGCAGGAGTCTCCAACCTTGGCAACGTTTGAGCCTGGTGGACTTCAACTCCCAGAATTCCCCAGCCAGCAAAGCTGGTTTAGAGGAAGATAGTATAGCTTAGCTACTGTTCAAAGTTACAAAAGATCCACCCCCAAAGTACTTATGTCCTGGTCCCAAAGTTCCAATAGCTGTACCCCCTGAAGTCCCATTTTGGGAACTCCATGCAACCTGCCTGGTTATTTGTAATGTTCTGCAGCCAGAGCACCCAGTGGTAGGATTCAATTTTTTTTTACTCACGGTTGTGTGGGCATGGCTTGGTGGGCATGGCAGGGAAAGGATATTGTAAAATCTCCAGTCAGAGGCGGTATTTGCTGGTTCTCTGAAATACTCAAAATTTCTGCTACTAGTTCTCCAGAACTGGTCATAACCTGCTGAATACCACCTCTGGTATGAGCATAATTTATAATGTTTCAGACAACATTTTGACAATTTTGCAGCATTGGCATTTACTTCTGGTTTTCAGCAAAATCCCCCAATATCAAACAATGGATTTGCTTAATGACCGTGGATTAATTTAATGACCATGGTGATTTATTTAATGACAGCTGCAAAAAAAATGTTCATAAAGTTTGGTTGGTTACATGATGATCTGCTTTACTACTTACAACCATATTTTCCAGGCTCCATTGCTGTCATAAATTGAGGACTACCTGTATATCTTTAAAAATGGGCCTCTAACATCAGTTGTATAGGTTTTTGGTGTGCAAGTGTTTGGTGATTAGCAACATAAAGTTTGTCAATAACTGGACATGAAGGGAGCAGCTTGAAAATCTGTGCACTGTTCAAAAGCAAAGGCTTTTGCATTCAAGATTGTTGTTTTGCATTCAAGATCACTCCATTGTTATGGTAACAAGGTTGAAAGGATTGTATGTGTTGCATCCTGCTGAGCAGGAGGTGTTATCCTACTAACTTATATAATATATCTTCTCTGCATTGTTATGTTAAGTATATGGATGTGTATGCATGCAGTTTTCATGTGTATAAATTCAGAGTTAAGGGCAAAAGAGAAGCACACTCCAGACTGTAAGCATATAAGCCATAATGGTCTGACAAGCCAGGCCAAAACAGACAGAACAGAACAGAACAGCAGAGTTTGAAGAGAACTTGATGGTCCTCTAGTCCAACCACCTGCTCAGGCAGAAAACCCTATACCTATGATGGCAAACCTATGCCACGCATGCTGGAAGTGGCATGTAGAACCATCTCTCTGGTCATGCCAGCCGTTGCCTGTTGCTCTTCCGGGCACTAGCCAGCTGGTCTTTATGCATGTACATGCGTGTTAGAAAATGGTAGACGAGTGATTGGTGCGCATGCCTGCACTGGGAAGCTAAGCTTCCGGTTTCTGGTGATCCCGTGTGCGTGCATCAGGGAGCTGCTATTACGGTTTCCGGCACACACATGCACACTCCCATTTTGCCAAAAAAACTAGCTGTCATTGTCCTATACCATTTCAGAAAAATGACTGTCCACTCTCTTCTTAAAAACCTCCACTGTTGGAACATTCACAACTTCTACAGGCAAGTTGTTCCTATAATTAATTGTTCTAATTGTCAGAAAATTTCTTCTTAGTTCTAGATTGATTCTCTCTTAACTAGTTTCTGCTGCTTCTTGTTCTGCCTTCAGGTGTTTTGGAGAATAAGTTGACCCCTCTCTTCTTTGTGGCAGCCCCTGATATATTGGAACATTGCTGTCATGTCACCCCTAGTCCTTCTTTCAATGAGACTGGCATACCCAATTCCAGCAACCATTCTTCATATGTTTTAGCTTCCAGTCCCCTAATCATCTTTGTTGCTTCTTCTCTGCACTCTTTCTCGAGTTGGATCCAGGCCTACACATTGATAAGCATATATGAGGCCTCACTGTTTTGCCAACATTTTTGTACATCCAAATGAATCCCTTCTGTAAAATTAAATTTTGGAGCATGCTCAAAGTACGGCAGAAAATCCAAGCATAAAGCTGTTGATAAGCATATCCTGCTGAACACAGTTACAAATCCGTTTTAGATTATGGTGCTAAATGCACGCAAGTCTCTAAAAGTCGCTGAGTGAGCAGGGATCTTTCAGTAGGAATGATCACGCATCCAATTTAAGACCCCATATATTAGGAGGAAAGCCTTTTCAACAGGCTTTATATTCCCCGGAAAGAACCGTTAAGATTTCTCGTGTCTTCTTGTAGCTGAGCGAAAGCCAAAAGCGGTTTCAGCTGAGGAGAACAGCTCTTTGGAGACTTTGAAAGGTGTGTGGCCTCCTTTAAGTTTCTGTTTGCTTTCCATTCTTGCATCTTTCAGTTGCAACAGAGCTTCAGATGTCACTTTCTTGGCATGCTTCGTGGAACAAATGGAAGGATGAGATACCATCAAGCTTTATTTTGGCTAATGCAAGAATTCATCGTATAGGCGGATGCAAAGGTTAAAAGATCTCAGTAAATTTATCTTTAGTGGAACATGCTTTATACTCTTGTCATAGAAGTAGACTTAATCCAAAAGTCTTGAGAAAAACCCTTTCGCAGTAGTTGTTTAAGTCAATATCATTCTTTGCTAAAGAAAGATAAAAGTAACAGAGCATTAACTCAGTCCCAAATATTAGATTAGATTAACAGAGTTGGAAGGGACCTTGTAGGTCACTTAGTCCAACTTCTCACCCATGCAGGAGACCCTACACCATTTCTGACAGATAGTAGTCCAATCTTTTGTTGAAAGCCTTCAGTGATGAAGCTCCTACAACTTCTGAAGGCAAGCTGTTCCATTGGTTGATTGTTTAGAAAATTTCTCCTTATTTCTAGGTTGAATCTCTCCTTGATCAGTTTCCATCCATTATTCCTTGTCTGGCCTTCAGATGCCTTGGTTAATATTGGTTGATTGCTTGCTTGCTTGATCCTGTGCCTTCAAGTTGCCAACTTTTAGCAACTACTAAATGTTTTTCTGGTAAAACTGGTCTATCAGGGCAAAATGGTCTACTCAATTATGGGACGGAGCATACTGCTTCTGTTTTCTCTGTCCCATAATTGGGTAGACCAGGTTGCCCTGATAGACTGGTCTCACCAGATTAAGAACACTTAATCTCTCCCCTGGTATAGCCAACAAAGTGAAGAGAGTCTGTGGCTTAAAGGTTAATACATGTACTTAATATGCAAGTAGCCTGGGTTTGAATGCCAGAAGGGTATGGCTAGCTGAGGAGAACTAAATAGTTTGAAATAGAACTACGCTAGTCTCCCTTTATTTCTTTGTCAGTAAACATAAATCCAACATTTTAGCAACCACTTTCTCTTTAAGCTTCTCCAATTCACTCTCCCTGAAATGGGGTATAAAACTGCCCAGGGTTGGAGCAGACAATATGGTGGTTTGCAAAATACAGCAGCTGCTTCCTTGCCTAATTTAAAGAATGGGTTTTTGTAATAAAATCCTTTTAATTGTGCTTGGTTGTTTGTGATGTCATTGTGTCCATGTAGTTTTTTTTTTTTTGGTGATAATTTGAGATAGTGGCCAGGAGATATGAGGACCATTTCACTGGTGGAATCCTGGCTATAGTTTGTATTGGCTGACATTGTTGGCAAGATACTAAATTGTAGCACTGTAGCAATGTAATCTCCTGAATGAGCCTAACAGTGAAGATGTTCACCTCCCATTCGGAAGGTTGAGAGTTCAATCCTAGGTAGCAGCAGGTGTTTTGTTTCTAGGGCACAAAGAAAAAATATCTGCTGCAAATTCCATGTAGGCATCAGGAAGGGTACCCAGCCAGTAAATACTCAACACCACCCAGTTGCCCTGATTCTAGCCTGAATTAAGGGATTACAGGGTTGAAAAAAGAGAACTTTATTATACTCCCCTGAATGGAAGTAAAGATTCTAAAATCTTCTCAGTTTTTATATTTTTCAGATATTTCTTTTAGACTTATGCTCAGGTGTTCATGCTTCTGTCGAATTTGACTTTATTTTTTCTTCTTTCTAATTTCAATTTAACACTTTTTAACATTCAATTTATTCTTATAGTACGTAATTCAAGCTCTACTTTATGAACTGCCAGGACAGCCTTTGGGCACTAGGCAGTAATGATATGCAATGCTAATAATGCTAACTTTCAAACTTGAGAATAGTTTGGCACAGTCCGCCTTGAATCTCAATAAACACATCAACTCTTTTTAAGCACTTTGAACATCCTTCCAAGTTCTGATTTCTCCATCATTAGTTACAAGTTTGTGTATATAGTGTACACTATGAAAGACAATCCTACACATAGATAAAAAGGCTTTTAAAAAAATCTTCATTTCCTGTGCCTGAGCCCCTTGTGATGGGAAGAATGGATGAGGAAGCATGGCTGTGACAAGCAACAGAATGATAAAAACTTTGAGTATCATGTTTCCCTTTAATCTTCCCTTCTTTAGGCTGAACACAAGTTCCTTTAAGTCATTCTTCACAGACGTTTAATCCCCTTACCAACTTTGTAGCTCTTCTGGACCCCATTTTTGTCAGCATCTTTTTGTATTATGCCCAGTCTTTCTCTCTCCTCTCTCATTTCTTTCTCTTCTCTCTCTTTCTTTTTCTCTGTCTCTCTTTCTCTCTCTCTCTCTCTCTCTCTCTGTCTCTCTCTTTCTCATCCTCTCTCAACTCTCATTCTCTCTCTCTCCTCTCTCTCATTTCTTTCTCATCTCTTTCTTTTTCTCTGTCTCTGTCTCTGTCTCTGTCTCTGTCTCTGTCTCTGTCTCTGTCTCTCTCTCTCTCTCTCTCTGTGTGTGTGTGTGTGTCTCTCTCTTTCTCTCTCTCTCTCTCATCCCTCTCTCAACTCTCATTCTCTCTCATCTCTCATTTCTCTCTCATCTCTCTCTCCTTCTCTCTGTCTCTGTCTTTCTGTCTCTCTCTCAACTCTCTCTCAATTCTAATTCTCTCTCTCTCTCTCTCTGTTTCTGTCTCTCTGTCTCTGTCTCTGTCTCTGTCTCCCTGCCTTAGGGTGACTCACTTCTGAAAATCTTGCCACAAACTCCACGTGGGCTTATCTGAATGTATGTCATTGCCAGGACTTGAAGGCACATAGACATAGTAAAACACCTTCCTCAGATCTCTCAAAGGGACTCAAAAACCTTATCCTTGCTGAGCCTATCACATCATGTCTCCATTGGCCATGCCCCCTGTGGCTCTTGGATACTAAAATAAGCTAGCAAATAAATATATAAAACAATGGAACTTTGGCAAAAGAAAATAGCCCATTCTTGATGAAGATGAACTACAATCCCGGAAAGGTTGCGACTAACTACAATAGCGTCACAGCAATGTGGCAAAATCCCTATGGTTTTGGAATATACATTGCAACATTAGATGTGTGTCAACGTTAGATTACCCATTAAGCAAAATAAGCATGTGCTTAGGGCACCAAGAAAAGAGGGGTACCACAGAATTTGTTCCCTAGCTATCATGCCCTTAATTTTTTCACTGCCATTTTTTTGGTAATTGTCCTTATCTGCAGTTTAACTTTAATGCACATTGCTTTAAACAAAGTTTTCTTTGGCACAGTGAGCGACTAAAGTTAAAAAGTTTGGTATTTTCAGATATCTCATGTTTCCATCTTATGGCATGAGAGTTTTACTTTCATTGAGGGGCGCCATTGTGGGGCTTTGCTTAGGGTGTGGTGTCCAAATTTGGCAATTTGAAGATCTGTGGACTTCAACTCCCAGAATTCTCCAGCCAACCATAACAGAACTATAAGCTGAACCTGGGATCACATGCACCATTACCGACTTTGATCCTGTTCTGTTTAGTTATCCTTCTGATGAACAGACAGATGGATAAAGTCTAAAGCTACTTTACATATTTTTTTTTTGCAACTTTCTTTTGGTTTGGAAATAATAAAAAGGTTTCTTTCATTTTATCCTATCATCTCTCGATCTATCTATCATCTATTGTTTATATCAGATATTATAAATTATTTCATATATATTACACACACACACACACACTCACAAACACTGTAATTAAAACGTATATGTGAGTGGCGGGTGAAGTGAGGTACTCATCTCCCACTTGGAAGTTTGAGAGTTCAATCCTAGACAGTGACAGATGTTTCTCTGTCAGGATGCAAAGACAAAATATCTGCTGCAAACTTTGTATAGATGTCAAGAAGGGCCTCTGGCCAGCAGTGGTGGGATTCAATTTTTTTTACTACCAGTTCTGTGAGCATGGCTTGGTGGGAATGGCAAGAGAAGGATACTGTAAAATCTCCAGTCAGAGGTGGTTCTCTGAACTACTCAAAATTTCCGCTACCGGTTCTCCAGAACTGGTCAGACCCTGCTGAATACCACCTCTGCTGGCCAATAAAGGCTCAGTTCCACCCTGATAAAAAGGGATTAAGGTAAAGGTAAAGATTCCCCTCGCACATACGTGCTAGTTGTTTCCAGCTCTAGGGATGACAGTGTCATAAAAACAAAAACAAAAAAAATTAGATGTGCAGTATATGTAAATAATATACATGTATGTAAATGTTATATGTATATGTTTGTTATATATCTATATATTACAAACACACTCTTGTACGTACTTATGTATATGTATATTACAATCCCTAAGATTGCAAACAACTGGTCAACCATGATTGGTAATACTAGTAAGGGTTAAGTCCCATTGATTTTATTGGATCTTGATTTTCCAACACACTTGGATTGCATGTTATATTTTAACTCTATTGCAGTAATTAAAGACATTCTTCCCCAATAGTTTGATTGATGTATTCACATTCAATGTATCCATAAGAGTAAATGCATATCCGAAAAATATATAAAAAAGTATATTAAACCTAAAGAAAGGTGGGGTGGAAAGGTTCTTTAGGCTGTTTAACAATCAGCTAGCATGTTTCTATTTCCCTGTGAAACATTCACTAAACATATCACAGCCAAGTCTAGAGGGAAAGTTGGCTATGCTTCAGTCTGGAAGGAACTTGACATGGCCTCTGATGAAGCAGACAGTTTAAATCCATGGCTTCATCTGTGTAAGTCCAGTTGCAGTCCAGTTTAAAAGCTGTGACTTATTTCAAGCTGATTCCTGACACTGCCTAATAAATCAAAAGGAATTGGTGAGCTATCTATCTTCTTCTCAATGTTGACTTAGGTCATTCACAAGCAAAATAAGATCTAATTATATTTAGTTTTGGAATCCTTGCCAAATATCTAATACAGAGGCCAGTTGTATAGTATTATACAAATATAAATTAAAGGAGCTTCTGAATCTTTCTATAGGATCATAGAAGTTGCCATAGAAAGATCTGGGAGGATCTTTAACATTTTTTTTTAATGTGTCACATTCATATCTTACAAAGGAGTCATGTGGCAGCCTAGTGATGAAGACTCTTACCCTCCCATTCAGAAGGCTGAGAGCTCAATCCTAGGTAGTGGCAGATGTTTTTCCTAGGGTTCAAAGAAAAAATATCTGCTGCGAACTCCATGTAGGCATCAGGAAGGGTATCCAGCCAGTAAATGCTCAGCTCCACCCAGTTGCCCTGACTCTATTCTGAATTATTACATGATTACAATGTCAACTGGAAAGCATTCCTGGCCTGTTCTCGAGTTGCCATAGGCAGGATGGGGGAGAACTGATGGAGCAGCTCAACTGCTATGAGCAGAAGCATACTCCATGCACACCTTTCTCCAGATCATTGGTCGCCAACCAGTGGGCCGGGGACCACCGGTGGTCTGCAAGAAAATGTTGGTGGTCCAACTGACTTCCGGTTTGAGGTTCTTCAGCAACAGACCGAAACCTCATCTCTGCGAGGCTCCGATCTGTGCTTGCCACTGGAGCGCCCCGAGCTGGCTGGTTTTGTGGCTAAGCCACCCTGTAGAGGTGGTGAAGAGGGGGGAGACTGCCTGCAGGGTTGAGGAGAGCCGCATCTCTCCTCCCCAGCTGACCATTACTCCCTTTCCGGAAGGCGGTTGCAGTGGTGGTCAGAAATGGCCACCACAAAGTAGAACTCGACCAGGAAAGAATGTGCAGGAGGAAGATAAGAAGAGAAAGTTTTGGTTGACCAGGTCAAACAGCAAAAGCAACAAATAAGGTACCCTGGAATTGAAGCTATTAAAAAACAATAACATTGTTCCCAAAGAAGATTTTTAAGCTGCGAAGGAGAGAGAAAAGGGAAAAGATTTGTTTTTTTTTTCTCCTTTTCCTATACTGACAGCTAAGAGACTTAAGCAAGAAATTGGAAAAAAATCCACTTTGACATCAATAGGCATTTAATGCTGAAAATAAAAAGTCAAAGGGATAATAAAGATTTCTGGATAATTAAAAGCTTTTGAAAACAGGAAAGGAGAGAAAAAGAATGAAAGGGCAGAATCTGGAAGGGAAGAGATTGCCTTGAATTAAAAAAGAACTTACAGCAAAATCTCAACAAGACTTCCAAAAGATACATTCCAACTGAAATATTGCAACAAAAACCCCAGGAAGAGAAAGTAAAAAAAGAAATAAGAAGATATAACTCGGGACTATCTGGATTACTTGATGATTTCTGGATTCTTGGTTATTGTTTTGAATGGCTAAGATTGGGAAAAACAACCCCAAAAAAAGAATAGAGTGAAAAATAAGTATATAATCAGAAAGCAACAGAAGAAGGAAATGCAGAAGAGAGAATTAAGCCCATGTCACACTGGCCAATGGATACAAAAAGGACACAGCGGACGAGCAAAATGTTCCATCCGTTGTTATCCGCTCTCAAAAGGGGCAAAAATTTGCATAACCGGAGCGGATAACACGGACGCGGGGAGGACGCAGGGCGGATGCAAAGCAGATGCGGAATGGAAGCCCAGCGGATGGGAGCGGATGGGAGCGGATGGGAGTGGGTGGCACATCCGTAGGGCTTCCGGGGGGCCTCAGCGAAGCGGACGCGGAATGGAAAGAGCGGAAGCAGAGCGGACGCTGAACGGATGAAGTGGATGCATAGCGGAAGCCTAGCGGATGCACAGCGGAAGCCTAACGGATGCCTGCCATTCACTGCGCATGCTGGGAGGATGCATTGCGTCCTCGGAAGCAGGACACCATTCAGAGGAAAGACCTGCTGCCGGACAAATCGACTGCCTTGCCTGCCCTGCCTGCATGTCTGCCTGCCAGCCTTGCTACCAGCCTCCCTGCCAGCCTTGCTGCCAGCCTCCCTGCCAGCCTTGCTGCCAGCCAGTCTGCCTGCCAGCCTTGCTGCCTGCCTTCCTGCCAGCCTTGGTTCATGTCTGCCTGCCAGCCTTCCTGCCAGCCTTGGTTCATGTCTGCCTGCCAGCCTTGGTGCCTGCCTGCCTGCCAGCCTTCCTGCCTGCCTTGGTGCCAGCCTCCCTGCCAGCCTCCCTGCCAGCCTTGGTTCATGTCTGCCTGCCAGCCTTGGTGCCTGCCTGCCTGCAAGCCTTCCTGCCTGCCTTGATGCCAGCTTCCCTGCAAGCCTTGGTGCCAGCCTTGGTTCCTGCCAGCCTCCCTGCCATCCAGCAACCCCACAACCATGCGGAAGCACAGCAAGCCTCAGCCATCTGCTGCCAGCCCTGGCAAGAGGGACAGGGCTACCATCCCGCCCCCTGGCCCTCACTCTGGTTCTGCTGGGGCTTCTGCAGCATGGGCTCGCTCTTCTGGGGCTGGCACTTCTGCTGCTTCTGCTTTTGGAGGAGCTGATGACAAGCACTCCAGCACCAGCCACCTCCACAGCACCTGCACCCTTCACTCCTGGGACTGAATGACCAAGAGGAGTGCCAGAGACTCATTTTTGTCTGATAGCTTGTTGTTAATAAACTCTATTTATGATTCACACACTTGCTTCATTTCTTTTTTTTAATAAAATCTTGCTGGAAACTGTTAGAAATGGTTTAAGCCTTTGCATGTTTGTGAGATAGGTAAGGATAGCTTTGGAATGGGTTAGGATACCTGTGGGATGGGTAATAGCTGTGGGATGGGTTAGGATACCAGTGGGATAGATAAACCTCCAGTGCAAGCATAGTGGGACTGTATGGTCCACCCTCCCAGGTGCCACACCTACGGCCCTTTATTATCAATAATAATGTAATAATTATCCACACATGTCAACATAAACACAACTCTTTATTAAACGCCCTGTTCATTGTAGGCCAACCGAACATACATGGCCCAATCTCATCTGTGTGATGAGACAGGCTGAAGGAAGCATCCATTAAGCATCTACCATCCTGTCTTGCCACTCCACTGCTCCAGCTGGGGAGTTGCACCATTGTCTCAGGAGGTTGCGCTGCTTCTTCGCTTCATTTGAGGCTCTGTTGGGGCCTTGCACATCCTCAGTGTCGATCAGGTTTCGCCCTTGCCTCCAGTCCCCAGGCTCCATGACCCCATTGGCTTGTTGGAGGTCCACGAGTCTGTTCTGCAAGACTGGGTAGCGGGTGCGCATGAGATTGTGCAGGATGCAGCAAGCTTCCATGATCCTCCTCATGGTCTCTGGACAATGCTGCATGTTGGTGAGAAGTACCTGGAACCTGTTGGCCAGGATGCCAAAGGCGTTCTCCACCACCCGCCTTGCCCTGGACAGCCTGTAGTGGAAGATCCTCTCTTCACGGGTGAGGAGTCTGGAGGTGTAGGGCTTCATGAGGTAGGTTGTGAGGGAGAAGTCGTCATCCCCCACGATGAAGTAGGGCACATCTTGTGTGTCGTTGGGCAGGGATTCTGGATCTGGGAAGCCCACGATGAGGTTGCGTTCGAGCCCCTCCTTGAGGTCATTGGCGTTGTATACCTGGGCATCCGAAGATGAGCCGTTGCCTGAAGCATCGATGTACATGAACTTGTAGTCAGCATCGACCACGGCAAAGAGGATGATGCTGAAGAAGCCCTTGGAGTTGAAATAAGTGGACCCCGACTTGGCTGGAGATTTGCAGGCCACGTGCTTGCCATCTATGGCTCCAACGGTGTGTGGTAAGTTCCACTTCTGATACCACTGCTCTGCAACTTTCTTCCAACCTTCTTCAGTGGAGGGGTACTGGAGGAGCTCATCCTTGTATTCTTCGATGATGGCCTGCACCACTTCTCTGACCACAATGCTGATGGTATTGGATGGCACCCTCCAGCCATTCTGCATGCTCCTGTAGGAGGTCCCTGAGGCCAGGTGGCGCAGAGTGAGTGCCACCTTGAGCCCAGGTTCCAGGCTGGGCCGGAAGCTGGTGTTTGCCTTGGTCAACCTGGGTGTCAGGCGCTGCACAACTTCGTCAAACATGGCTGGCGGCATCCTCATGAAGTTCTGGAACGCCCGAGTGTCTTCGCTCCTGAGCTCCACCATCAGCTTGTTGTACAGTCCGTCCTCCGCTCTACTGGCGAACCATCTTCGGACCCAGACGCTTCTTGGCCGCCTCCTTTTCTTCTCACAGTAGTGTTCACAGAGCCTGCAGATGGCTTCGCACTGTTGCAGAACGATGGTGGCTGCCGAAAGGACTTTGTTACAGTCCACGGTGGACATGACTGGATGCTGTGGAAGAGGAAGAGGCAGATGAAGGCTGCAGAGGTCTGCACCGCTGGGCTGCTGTTCTGAAAGTGCGATGCAGGCGAGTTGCTCCCCCTTTTTATAGGCAGTATAGGTTTTCCGCTAGGCATCCTCTAGGCATCCTCTAGGCATCCTGTAGACATCTTTAATATCCGAGATAGGTCCCCTCTGCGAACGTTTTTTTCGTTTTAAATGCTTTGTTTCCATGCTGCATCCACTAGGCATCTGTTCTGCATCTGTTCTGCTTCCTCACTGCGTCCGTTTTCTGCTGGAGCAGATGGAGTTGCGCAGATGCGGAACGGATGCCTAGCGGATATAGCGGATGCATAACGGATGCATAACAGATGCGTAGCGAATGCGTAGCGGATGCATAGCGGATGCAGAACGGACGAACTGGATACATTTTCCACGCAAAAGTTTTAGGCAGCCCAAAACTTTTGGATGGGATGAAACATCCATAAACGGATGCTGGACGGATAGAGAGGAAGCAAAACGGAGGCAGTGAGTACAGAACGCATACATCGCGTTAACCAATGGATGGCAAGCTTTTTTGTCTGTTTTACATCCTCTTTGTATCCATTGGTTCAGTGTGACATAGGCTATAGAAGTAGAGAGACAAGGGTGTAAAAAGGGGAGGGAGAAGAGAAAGGGAAGAAAGAAAGGAAAAGAAGTAAAGGTCAGAAACAAAATATAGAGAAATAGGACCTATTTAGAGATAATGGGTGAAAATTTAATGGAAAAAGGGATTCTGCAAAGGTACATAAGATAGTATGGTTATATTAGAAACAGAAATAATTTTAGAAAATATGAAACAATGTATGATTAAAATGTTTGATAAAATAGCTATCGTAATTCAATGGAATGCTTGTCAACAAATAAATGTAATAAAAGGTATATTTAATGATTTATAAAACATATGTGAAGAGAAATAAGGGAAAATTAATTGTGGAGATTATATGTGTTTTTAAGGAAGTATGATATTTAATTGAAAAGAAGTTAAGATTTTAATGATTATTAATGATAGAACTGAACTGGACTGGAATGAGGGTTTATAATTACATATATTTACAATCTTGTTTTTTAAAAGAATATCGTATGTATTATAAGAATGTACCAAGCAGAATTTGATTGGAAGTTATGTATTATGTATTATATTGAAGGTCATAACTTTAAGGTATATATTGAAGTTTAAATAAGAGTTGAATGGATGTAATTAAAATATATAAAGGTGTCATACTCCAATTAGTACTATAGGAGAAAATTTGTTTAATGAGAAAAGATAATATGAAATTGAAACAGAACAGACAAAAGTATAAATATAATGATTTGAATTGAGATGAGATAATCAAAATAAAATTGAAAAAATTAAAAGAGGGGAAAAACTATATAGAAAATGTAAAATAGTATAAGATATGGAATAGAATACAAAAAGGAGCATGAAATTGAGTTTTGTGTCTGTATAAAGAAGTTCAACCCGGGACCATGCTATTTTCAAAAAAGATGTTTTACTTGTATTTTGTATGTGTGAAAACCCAAATAAAACTTTATTAAAAAAAATAAAAAAGAAAATTTTGGTGGTCCACGGGGAAATGTCACCCCCAAAGCAATTACTCTAGGTTGCATGGGAACACAAGGCTGTTCTGCCCACATGGCCCATGGGAGCACAAGGCTTGCATCACTTGCATTGAGAACAACATGCGGTAGTGAGGGGAGCAGGAAATGGCAGAGGGGGGTGAACTTGCCCCACTTGCTCCATGCGCCTCACCTGGCCACCAGGCTGCTTCTTTCTTCTACTTTTGGCTGCACACAAGGAAAGCAGCAAAAGTCTTTCTTTCTCTCCCCCAAACTCTGCCAGAAATAAGTCTTTGGGACCCTGCAAAGGGTCATTTTTGGTGGAGTCTGGGTGAGAGAAAGAAAGCTTCTGCTGCTTTCCTTGTATGAAACCAAAAGTCTCTCCCTCTCCCTCTCCCCCCCTCTTTCTCCCCCACTCCAAGAACAGAACTGGTGCCGGAATCCTGCAATCCCAAATAAAGAATGATTGATTGGAAGGAAAACGGGGTGGAGAATTTTCCTGCAGACTTTTGTGGGGATTTTCCCAGGGTCTCTGGTCCACAGAATTTAAAATTATGAATTTGGTGGTCTCTGTAGTCCAAAAGGTTGGTGACCCCTGTTCTAGTTGAACCCCCTGCCTAGGTAGGAAACCCTACATCACTTCAGACAAATGATTATCCAACATCTTTTGAAAAAATATCCAGTATTGGAGCATTCACAACTTCTGGAGGCAAGTTGTTCCACTGATTAATTCTTCTAACTGTCAGGAAGTTTCTCCTTAGTTCTAGATTGTTTCTTTCCTTGATTACTTTCCACCCATTGCTTCTCGTTCTGCCCTCAGATGTTTTGGAGAATAGCTTGACTCCCTCTTCTTTGTGGCAGACCCTGAAATACTGGAACACTGCTGTCATGTTTCCCCTGGTCCTTCTTTTCATTAGACTAGACATACCCATGTCTAGTTTCTAGAACCATTTCTGCAACCATTCTTCATATGTTTTAGCCTCCAGTCCCCTAATCATCTTTGTTGCTTCTTCTCTACACTTTTTCTAGAGTTTCAGCATCTTTGTTTTACATTGTGGTGACCAAAACAATGCAGCATTCCAAGTGTGGTCCCACCAAGGTATTATAAAGTGGCATTAACACTTCACGTGATCTTGATCCTATCCCTCTGTTTATGCAGCCTAGGACTGGATTGACTTTTTTGGCAGCTGCAGTACACTGCTGGGTCATACTGTTTGTGATTACTTGAGCTCCACAATCCATTCAGTTAATGCCACTATTCAGTTATTACAGGCAACCTGGATCTGTCAGTGGAGCTTTTTTGGACCATATCCTGATGACCCCAGACATACTTTTCATCCACCCTGAGTGTTGCAATGAGGTGTGAACGTACCATGAAAAAGAGCTGTTGCTACATCAGGGGTGACGAGGTGTTTAAAACATGTGTGTTTTGTTAGTTTGTTGCTTAGCTTCTGTGCAAATTCACAAGAGAGCCATTCCTTTGCTTGCTAGCCTGGAAGTGCACAATGACTTCCAAACATATGTGGCCTTCTAGGATAGTCTAAAAATGAAAGTGGAGTGATTTCCACCTACTTTTAAAATACTTTTTTCAATGATTGCGAAAGCATGTTTATGGTACAATGACCAGGGGTGGGATTCTACCAGTTTGCACCTATTCACGAGAACCAGTTGGTAACATTCTAAGCAGTTCGGAGAATCAGTTGTTAGAAGAAATTACTGGCCTAATCCTGTAAGGAAGGCATGAAAGAAATATTCTGGTGTTGCTTACAAAAACCGCCTCTCCGTTAACCCTTATTACATTCTTGGCAGGACTAGACTTCCTGTCTCTGGAACTTATCTGGAGTTTTTTTCCTCTCCTTTGCTGGTACTTTGCTTGTGTGGAGTGACCATTCAAAGTTACAATGGCACTGAAAAAAGTGACTTAGGACCATTTTTCACACTTACGACTGTTGCAGCATCCCCACAGTCATGAGAGGCCAGGTGAGGAGATGCGTGCCTCGATGTGAGTGACATTGAGTTGGCCACAACCAGCCAATAACATGACCACCAAGCCATGTCCACCCAGTCACATGACCATGAAACCATGCCCACCACCTAAGCCATGCCCACAGAACCAGTTGTTAAAAATTTTGAATCCCACCCCTGCAATGACCTCACTAGCTGGGCAAGGCTAGAACATATGCGTTTGCATCCCTTTGTTGGATTTAATGGAAATAAATGAAATTAGCCAACTGAACAAAATAAAACCAAGGCATGGTCCATTGATCTCCAATTTGCCACTGAATTCCAGTGGTGGAATCTTAAAGGTTATGGAGAATATAAGGGGGGAGATAAAGCTAAGATCATAACTGTAGTTCTTAATTTATGGTCGTAACAGAACAGAATAACAGAGCTATAAGGGACTTTGGAGGTCTTCTAGTCCAGCCCCTTGCACAAGCAGGAGACCCTATAACATTTCAGACAAATGGCTATCCAGTATCTTCCTAAAAACTTCCACTGATGGAGCACCCACAACTTCTGAAGGCAAGGGATTCACTGATTAATTGTTCACACTTTCAGGATTAGTTTCTACTTGTTGCTTCTTATTGCTACACCATTTCAGTCTCTTCTTAAAAGTCTCCAGTGATGAAACACCCACAACTTCTGAAAGTAAGCCAATCCACTGGTTAATTGTTCTCATCGTTAAGAAATTTCTCCTTAGTTCTAGATTGCTTTGCCCCTTGATTAATCTCCATCCATTGTTTCTTGTCCCAGTGCTGTGGAAAATCGTAACTGAACCCAGAATCACATCATCACATGACTGACCTGATTTTACAACATTTTTGGTGGTGGTCATTAAGTAATTAAGTAATTCAATTCCCAGAATTTCCTTTCCAGAAATCCGCATATCATCAGGTTGACAAGGTTAAGAAACACCGATCTAGATTCTATGAGCTCTAAGGGCTTAAACAGTTGACTTTGCCCTTCTCTCTTTTCTCCAATTTTTTGCTGGTTGGAGAATTCTGGGAGTTGAAGTCCGCATGTTTTCAGGTTGCCAAGGTTGATACTTGCTGTTTAGTTGTTGTTGTGCAAGTAATATCTTGTGCAATATAAGCAAACTGGATGGTTATTTGGGAGAAGGGGACTCGGTGTTCAGAGAATGTTGCAAGCTCGTTTCATAACAACTTCCCAGTGGCTTGTAGTAAAAGCAAATAATAAGAAAATAGTAGGGTTGGCAAATAAATATTTACTTTGAACAGCATCTTCCCTTGGGAAAGGCAATATGGATTCCCAAGGTTATCACAACTGCTATGCTGCATCCATTTAATGATCACCACAAAAAAGGTAATAAAATGAGGCCCTGTTACACTGCTGCCCAGACTTACAGCTGTCATAACTTATGAGAGACATTCCAGGCTCCATGATGGTGTAAGTCAAGACTACCTGGTACAGGGATGTCCATGGGTGCATCTTTGATAGCAGGGGTGGCGGGAAAGCCCAAAATGATGGATATCACTACACTTTGGAAAGAGTGCAGAGAAGAGCAAGAAAGATGATAAGGGCGCTGAAGGCTAAAATATATGAAGAACAGTTGCAGGAATTGAGTATGTCTAGTCTAGTGAAAATAAGTACTAGTGTATCTCTCTCGCATTTCCCAATATTTGAGGAACTGCCCCAAAGAAGAGAGGGGTCAACCTATTCTCCACAGCATCTGAAAGCAGGACAAGAAGCAATGGATGGAAACTAATCAAGGAGAGATCTAACTTAGAACTAAGAAGAAATTTCCAGATAGAACAATTAATCAGTGGAATGACTTGCCTCTAAATGTTGTAGGTGCTCCAACCCTGAAAGTTTTTAAGAAGAGATTGGACAATCATTGGTCTGGAATAGTTTTGGGTCTCCTGCCTGAGCAGTGGGTTGGATTAGAAGACCTCCAAAGTCCCTTCCAACTCTGTTATTCTCTGTTCAGTTGAAGCTCCATCCTTTTTACATTCCTATACTAAAAGGGGACAAGACTTCATTCATGTTGTCACAGTTGTCATTTTGATTTTTTTATTCTCCCCTTCCCTCTCCCACACAGTATGGTTCAGGTGATTTTGCAAAACGTTTCAGGTTCAGAAGCAATGGATGGGGCAGCACGCAAATGAAAGAAACATGAGCACAAGGACTCTATATGTATGACTCTAATTTACTTATTCAATTCTCCAGCCGCTTAACTCAACCAAATAATTACTAAACAATTAAAAACAATAAAATGGTAGAAACATCCCAAAAAATAAATAGAAACAGTAGCCAATATAGTTAATCAACTATCAGGAAAGCCAGAAAATGGGGCCCATTACATATTCCAGGCCTCAGGCCCGGGTACATAGCCAAGAAGCTGTAGATGCATCATTACTGGAGGTTTTTAAAGAAAAGACTGGACAGCAACCTTTATGCAATGGTATAGGGTCTCCTTTCCTCACAATTTCCGCTACCAGTTCTCCAGAACTGGTCAGAACCTGCTGAATAACATCTCTGCTTTCAAGAAGAGATTGGACTGCCATTTGTCAAAAATGGTATAGGGTCTCCTGCTTGGGCGAGGGGAGGCGTTTGGACTAGATGACATACAAGTTCCCTTCCAATTCTGTTAATCTGTTAAATTGATCATTCAGTTACTTTTATTATTGGTGACCATGTTTTCACCAAGATTATTCATCAGAACTCTTGTATTTCTGGATTGACTTTCTTTCCTCCATTGTTATTGGCCACAGGTCCGTCGAAACTAATTTGACTTTTGTATTTGTTGAATTGTCCCATTGGCAAATTGACCCAGATGAGTTGGGCCATAGTGAGTGTGTGAATGCTTGTTCTTATTCCTTCTGCTGGGTTGTCATCAGTTAGAAATGGGAGGAAAGAGAAAGAGAAATTTGGACATTTCCTGTGGTCACATTCAGCTTGGAAGAAAGTTCAAGCCATGATTGCTTGTCAGACCACAAGCCACTTTTACTTCCACTTCAGTATATTATTTTTTTTTTAAATTCACTTTGGGAATGGTTTCATTTCCTTCCCCTTTCTATCTTGTTTTGCTGCCTCTCTTTCCCTTTGGGTTTTTAATGTTTTGAAGTTATTCTTTACAAGTTACCCTCAGACTCCACTGAGGTCAAGGGCAGGATTATATTTCTGTTTTATTAAACACACAAAGAAAAGCTATGTTATGATTGCTTACATTTTGGGCAATTCTGGAAATAGCGGTTTTGAAAACGCATTTTCAGGAAGTACAGGAACTATTGCTGTTCACTGGGATTGTCAATAATTGCCCCTTTCCCCTCACTGTTATCTAAAAAGAAAAAAAAAAGTCAAAATTACATTCACAATGTCACATATAGGATGACTTCATTATGGAGATGCCATGGCTTACATATTGGTGTCAGATATTGTGACATTAGTTCACAATAACCTTTGCATGACCTTCCCATGTGGCCATTTTGAAACACTCACGGTTTGTTATGAACTGGGATTGTTACAGTGACCATAAAATTGCTTTTTGCTAAGATTAAAATGTTGATTTTGTTTTTGAGGAATATACTACACTGTGCAAATGTTGTTAACTGCAAATATGATTTAATACTTGCCCACCTAATCTCTGAGGGACATCTTACAACACTATAAATGAATGTTGGGCCTCAAGTTGGCTAATTTATCTGAAACTCTATTCTAGTTTTCTATTTCCTGCTCTTTTCTCCTTCTATAATTGAACTAGATTATTTTTTCAGAGGTTTTCAACCAAAATCGTGGGCTGGTTTGGACTTTCAGATCCAACCAGTGATTTGATTGATCATTCATTCATTCATTCATTCATTCATTCATTCATTCATTCACTCATTCATTCACTCATTCGTACATACATGCATGCATCCATTTACCCATCCATCCATCTCCTAGTCTGACCTCTGGCTGCACTGGGAAGTTCACAAGGTAGAAAACCGAAAAAATAACAATAAAGCAATATAACAAAAAAGGCAAAAGTGCAAAAATGCGGTAAAACCAAGCAACAATTAAAAAAAACCCATTTACATTCTCAGGGGTGGGATTTGGCAGTTCACAGAACCAGCCATAACATTAGCAATGGGTCCACCCAAACCTGTAGCAGCCCGTCCCTGGATGAGACACAACAGTGCATAAAATGTAGTGATCCACAGGGCAAATTCTACAAACTATATTACCTTAGGAGGGAAAAATGATTATTTCCTTCTTCTCCCTTCTTGGACTGAGAACTGAAAGAAATAACCTGGCCCCTTCATGTCTGTGGCCTCTGATGAGTAAATGATAGAGTAAGTGATTGAGATGAGAGGTTGGTATAGATATAGGTTTCCTTCATTCCCTTTTGGGCGATGAAATGTTCCTTTATTTTCAGGAGTGCCTGGACAGATCCTGGTTGCTTAAATAATCCAGCAGGGGTTATGATGACAGACAGCTACAACAAGTGGAAAATGCTGTGTTTCATCATTACTCACAGAGGTTTTATTATACTTATCATAGAGACAGGCATAAATTTTCAGAATGAGTCATACAGTAATCTTAACCTTGACTCCAATCTAAAAATGCAATCATCTTTAAACACACACACACACACACAATAACCAAAGACAACTAGAAAAAAAAATGCTTACAAAATGCTTTCTCCCCCTTAGCTTTAAGGAACAAAGTTGTTAAATGAACCCATCGCCCCCAAAGGTACTTACAACCCAGTTCCAAAGTTTTAATAGCATTTTGGGCTACCAGCATTTCAATTTTTTTTTTACTGCCGGTTCTGTGGGCGTGGTTTGATGGGCATGGTAGGGGAAGGATACTGCAAAATCTCCATTCCCTCCCTGCCAGAGGTGGTATTCAGCAAGTTCTGACGAGTTCTGGAGAACCGGTAACAGAAATTTTGAGAATGGAGCTGGAAAGCAGGTTAGTGGGGTGGGGTAGGGAGGGAATGGGGATTTTGCAGTATCCTTCCCCTGCCATGCCCACCAAGCCACATACACAGAACTGGTAGTAAAAAAAAAATTGAATCCCAACACTGCTCTCCACCTCACTAACCTGCTTTCCAGCTCCATTCTCCTGTTCACGGCAACAAAAGAAGACCCAGCAGATCTGCTGGGACTCAGGAGGCAGAGAATAGATGGAGTCTGGGACAGTCAGAGATGGTATTTGCAGGTTCTCCGAACTTCTCAAAATTTCCGCTACCAGTTCTCCAGAACTGGTCAGAACCTGCTAAATGCCACCTCTGATCATAATTCTCACAAGGACCCTCTTCCCAACTGGCTTCATAATTACAACATGCATAACAACAAATGTCTGGCCTAATTAAGAGTGCAAATCCCTCACAAAATGCAACATGCATTTAATGGTTCACATAGTCAAGATACACACTGCAGGGGGTGCCAGCTGACTTTCCAGGAACTAGAAAACCTGCCCCCCTTTCCTGCACCCCAAAGCTGATCAAACAAGCATGACTTGTATACAGTATATCAAACACAAGCCAGGTGATGAATGGTTTTTAACTGCTCTGCAAACGACCAAATTTATTTCTTCCTTGCCACTTTTTAAAAGGCTGTGCTTATAAAAATGCCTCTTTTATGGGATGTTCTTCTGAGCTTTCCCAAAAGTCAGGGAACTGCAGGGGAGGAAAAAAAAAGTCTGTTACACTGTAAATGCTATCTTGATTGATCTAACTTGAGAAAAAATATCCAACCCATAACTCTTCACCACTGCTTCTTTCAAAGGCATCAATCTCTGTCTGTTTATACATTAAGTAGACAGTGTCAAGAATTAAACGAACTGCCATAAAGTCCTTTTTTTCCAATATGCGCCATAAAACATGAAATTCACTTTTTATGTGCCAAAATCCAGTATCTTAACAAAATAACAGAGTTGGAAGGGACCATGGAGGTCTTCTAATCCAACCCCCTGCTCAATTAGGAGACCTTCCAGACAAATAGCTGTCCAGTCTCTTTTTAAAAGCCTCCAGTGATGAAGCACCCACAACCTCTGTCAGGAAATTTCTCCTTAGTTCTAAGTTGGATCTCGTTTTGATTAGTTTCCATCCATTGCTTTTTGTCTTGCCTTCAGATGCTTTGGAGAATAGATTGACTCCTTCTTTCTCTGTGGCAGAGATATTGGAACACTGCTATCATGTCACACCCCGGCCCTTCTTTTCATTAAACTGGACATACCCTTATTCCTGCAACTGTTCTTCATATGTTTTCGTCTCCAGTCCCATAATCATCTTTGTTGCTCTTCTCTATAAGCTTTTTCTAGAGTCTCAACTTCTTTTTTTATATTTTGGTGACCAAAACTGGATCTTACCAAGGCACTATAAAGCAGTACTAAGCTTAACAACTTTTGCAGAGGGACTAATATTGAAAAGATGAGCAAAAGGACCAATTTACTATTTATTTTATCCCAGGAATAATTGCTGGGTTCACCCTTATTATAGTTCGCAGGTTGTGGAAGAAATTTGGTGTGTCCCTGCTGCTTTTCTCGGGAGGATTTGTTAGGTTATTATTTCATTGTTTATACAGCAAAAAATGGAAAATTTATTCAGCTCCAAGTGGACCACCAATACAATATTAGCAAGAAAATTCAGTTGGCTGTCTATGAGGAGATCATATGTTTTGGAAAGTTGTAGAGAGAAAGACATATATTAGGAGAGTTGTTTGAATTAGTTTAAGTGCATAATCAGGTGGTTTCTTAAAAGCAAGCCAGAGATCCAGGAAATTTTAAAGTATAAATAACATTTATGTTTAAAATATTGGTGAATGATAGACTAAAACTTTCATTGGAAAATGCATAGAAGCTGGGCATGTATGAAATAGCTACCAAGGATGAAAAAAGATTAAATGTTTCCTAGCAGGACTAATTTTTAAGAAAGATTAAAAAAACTCTCAGTAGCTTGGATGAGCAGAGAAATCACAGCGTTCTTATTTTGATCTGTCACTGGAATTGACATTTTTTCAACTAATTCCAGACATGTTTGTTTAGCTTTAATTGTTCATTGTATGTTTATTCTCCCCTTATCCATTTTGGACTGCTGGAACCTTAACTCTTACCTACACTGGTAAATTCTGTTATTTTCCCTTGTCGTTTCAGATATCTTTCCCACTTTAGTTTATTGTAAGTAGAGGTGGAAACTTTCAAAGCACAAAATATTTAAGTAGGTAAAAAGAAGCTGTGCAACTTATGTGAAATGTATACCTCTGAGAATGCAAAGGCCACCATTAAAGTGCACAACAGCTTTGCCCATTAGGTATGAGATATAGCAAGTCACACTTAGTAAGAGGGGAACAGCTTTAGAGGTATTAAAACCTGACAATTTTATTACAGGTTATGGACTGTGACAAAACTAAACAATTATCTCTATCCATACCATGCATATACTAACCCAGTGGGAAAAGATATATTGAGAGAATCAACATGCAAGTTGATTTATATTTATCATTCTATCTATCTATCTATCTATCTATCTATCTATCTATCTATCTATCTATCTATCTATCTATCTATC
>BLBF01000002.1:15453682-15469760 GCA_015471245.1 Laticauda colubrina
TCTTCCTCTTCCTCTTCCTCTTCCTCTTCCTCTTCCTCTTCCTCTTCCTCTTCTTCTTCTTCTTCTTCTTCTTCTTCTTCTTCTTCTTCTTCTTCTTCTTCTTCTTCTTCTTCTTCCAGAGAGTATTTTACATTAAGTGAAATCCATTCTAGCATCATCCTTGTTTCAAAGAATGTCTTGAGGCATCAAGGATAGCTTAAAGCATCCTGATATTCTTGGAGGCTGAGAGAGAGCATTGGTGAGCTAAATGCACTTGTTTGGGGCCCAAAACAGCCATTTGAGAAATGACAAAACTTTGTGTCAGCCACTTTATGAAAGGGCCCATATTAGATTTGTTGACTGTCTTAAAAAGATTCACATTTCAGCTGAATAAAGATTGAATAAGGATGTTGTTCTCTCTGAGTCATTTGTAGCCACTTTTTCAACCACTTTTACATTATGTTTTCTCTTGATCTTTTTATTGCATGCTGTGAAGGGAGCTAAAAGATCTACAGGTGTGGCATGTGTGTGAAGTTGCATTTTTGAACTGTTAAAGAATCCTTGTTTTTAATTGTTTTCTATTCTTTTCTTTCTCTTTCCTCTTCTTTTTTTTTCATTTGTGTATGTGTCATTGATTTGTTTTTAATTGTAAAATCAATAAAATTTGTTTAAAAACAAAAACAAAAAGAATCCTTGTTGCTCTCCCATACTTTCTTCAGCCACTTAACCAATTCCAACATCCAACCAATCAATTATCATCCAGATTGTTGTCAGACGGTGAACTCCACGATGCTTAAGGACTTGGAAAAGACAGACCATGAATAAAGTTAGTAATATATGTCTGAGCCTTGTCTGATGTGAAAGAAAAGTTTGACCAGAGGCAAGAGCAGTTCAAGATATTCTTCATCTGTTTTGCTTGGTCATGGTTGGATAACAAGAGATCTGCAAGAAAGCCCTACCCCATTTTCTGCCTCCACAGCATCCTAGGATTGTGCCATTATATCTCATGTTTTTTGTTTATTTTTAATGTAAGGTTTAAAGTAGATTTATGAAGCATATGTTAGGCTTAATACTGTGACTTTGCTTTAAACCTTCTCTAACTTTCCCAAAACTAATGTAAATATACTTTTGGTCCTACCCCTGCCAGTGACTGATTGCTAAATCATATGAAGAATGCTTGCAGGAATTGGGTAGTCTGGTAAAAAGAAAGACTAGGAGTGACATGATAGCAATGTTCCAATATTTGAGGGGCTGCCACAAAGAAGAGAAGGTCAATCTATTTTCCAAAGCAACAGAAACCCAGACAAGAAACAATGGATGGAAAACTAATCAAGGAGAGAAGCAACCTAGAACTAAGGAGAAATTTCCCAACAGTGAGAACAATGAAACAGTGGATTGGATTGTCTTCAGAAGTTGCTGGTGCTCCATCACTGGAGGTTTTTAAGAAGAGACTGGAAAGCCACTTGTCTGGAATGGCATAGGGTCTCCTACTTGACAGAGGTGGTATTCAGCTGGTTCTGACCAGTTCTGGAGAACTGGGAGAGGAAATTTTGAGTAGTTTGGAGAACTGGCAAATACCATCTCTGACTGGCCCTGCCCTCGTCTATTCTCTGCCTCCCGAGTCCCTGCTGATTGGCTGGGTCTTCTTTTGTTGCCCTGCACAGGAGAACGGAGCTGGAAAGCAGGTTAGTGGGGTGGGGAGGGATGGGGATTTCATAGTATCCTTCCCCTGGAGCGGGGTAGAAATGGGGAGTTTACAGTGTCCTTCCCCTGCCACACCCACCAACCCATGCCCACCAAGCCACGTCCACAGAACTGGTAGTAAAAAAAATTGAACAGGAGTTGAATTAGAAGACCTCCAAGGTCCCTTCTAATTCTGTTATTCTGTTCTGCTGTTCTGCTATTATTCTGTGGTTATTCTGATTGATTCTGATTTGATTTGATTTAACATGTGTGCCACCAATCTTATCTAGAGGCGGCAATATTATTTCACTGCCATCTACCCTCAGAGCCACCTCTCTGCCTGCAAAAGATTATCCAACTTATGTTGGTCTTGCAGTCATTATTGCAAGACTGATTGATCTTGCAGTATCGGAATATAGGCTATTGGAATGTCGTCCCGGAGCAAGAAGAATTTTTATCTTCTGAAAACTTGTTGACAGCTCCTGATAGATTAAATTATTTATTGATTGATGAAATTTGTTTGCCACCTACCTCGTCTCTAAGTAATGACTGATAGGCATCCAGAATTTCCTTTTATGGACATTAATTGTCTTTTCCAAAACAGCAAATACAAATAGATGTGATAGAGAGTGTCCTTCAGTAGCAGGAGAATGTTTATGTTGGAAAACCAGAATGTTCTAACTGGTAGTATCTCCCACAGTGATCATTTTATGAATGGGCAGTTTCCTTCTGACCACAACTATTTGGGGGCTTTTCTTACAGCATGTTCTCAGAATTCCAGAAGTGTTCTCCAACATACAAAGTGTAGAGATTCCTGAGGATGGGGCCAACATGCAGCTTACTGTCTATGGTTGGCCAGACTCCTTCTTAGAAACCAAGATAGGGAGCAGAAGCATAATTGAAGAGCAGGTCAGGTCCATGCAAAGGCCTCCTTCAGCATTTGGGAAAAACAAATGTTCTGATTTTTAAATTCAGTGGGAGGGCATTGATTTCACCCCATTTAAAAATGAAATATAGGAAACAGAAGAGATCGTGCACTGAAAAAAAAAATCTTCTGGGTTTTATCTTCTATTATTCCTTTGAGATCTAGATTTGGCTTTCTGAGAAGTCCACCAGACAAAAGGTCTACCCACAATGCCCACAGATGCAGAAACATTGTATTAGTCATGGGGAAAGGAAGATAAATAGCAGGGCAAGAAAGTCTAAGCCAAAACCAATGGCCAACTATTGTTAAGGAAAAAAGAGCCACAATGTCATCTTCTCTTTTATTATTTCTTCTGGGTAACGTTGGGTAGATAAGAAATAAAATGAAGATATGAACCAATGATCCAATGATCATTTGTTGTTATATCTATTTTATGCCAGGTTGGAGAAGCTTATTTATTACAAAGTTGTAACTTATCAGGAAACTTAGTATAAACTTCAGCAGCCAGGCTGGTTTCTGGGAGATGAACTTGGTAGGTATTCTCAACTTAAATAGAATTCACAGTCACCTGGTGATTGATCCAAAGCAGCGGGTGGGCTGCAATTTTTTAACAGGTTCTCTGGCTAGCTAGTCATGGCCAGTTAGTCATGTGAATGGGTGGGTGATGTCACTCATCACACCCAGCCTCGCCTCCTGGCCACTTGCCTCAAAGGAACAGGTAGGATTCAGATGGTTTGGGCTAATCCCAGCACTGGCTGGCCCCACCACCTGCCCATTTTTTGGCCTGTTTTTGGCCATTTTCAGGTCATTTCTGGGCTGTTTTCAGTCTGTTTTTCAGGCTATTTTCAGGCCATTTTGTGGGCCATTTTTCAGGTCTTTTTCAGGCCATTTTTGGTTTGAAAATGGTCCAAAAATGGTCCAAAAACCAGGCTGAAAAATGGGCAGGGGCAGGGCCAGCCAGTGGTGGGATTTGCCGGTTTGCCAAACTGCACTTAATCTTAACTTCCGGTCCACCAGAAACGGTGCAAACCAGCAGCAGCCCACCTCTGATCCAAAGTCACTTAGCTGGCTTTTATGCCTAAGGTGGGACTAGAATTCATGTTCTTCCATTTTCTAAACTGGTGCCTTAACCACTTGGACAAATTGGCTTTCATTTCAGCAAGAGAGACAATTATCAAGACAGCTGATGGACTTCCCTTCACTGGAAATACTCAAATGGAGAATAGAAAGCCACCATTGGAGACACTTTGCTTTTGATTCCTGCACTGACAGGATACTTAGATTCAATAGCCACTATACAGATTCTATGATTCTGTAAGATCTTCATGGTTGGTAGCATATGACTGAATGATGCCTTCAAATGCCATCAAATCACTGTTGACTGTTTGGGACTACAGGGATAGATTTGCTCCACGAGAATCTATTCCCAGCCTGATCCTTCTGGTCTTTCCAACAGTGCATCTTTCATCACTGTAATTGAATCAATCTATTTTGCAAATGGTCATCCTCTACCTCTTCTTCCTTCCATTTTTCCCATGATCATAAACTTCTTAAGAGAACTGGATCTGTGCATGATATGTCTGAAGTGAGATCATTTGAACCTATCCATTTTGTGCCTTGTTAAGATGCAACATGCAAAACCTATCAATAATAATAATGTGTGAAGTGAATGGTTCATTCATTCTGGAACATCATGAGTGGGATTTTATCTGAACGATATCACAGCTGTTAAGTTATGAGTCACATGGTTTTAACACATTGTGGGAACCTCATCACTGGAGGCTTTCAAGAAAAGATTGGACTGCCAGTTGTCAGAAATAGTGTAGGATCTCTTGCTTGGGTGCGCGGGGGGGGGGATTAGATGACCTACAAGGTCCTTTCCAACTCTGTTAATCTGTTTGAATGGAATTTGACATAGATGGAGAGAGAAAATGGTGGCTAAAATTTGCACAGAATCCACAACAAAAAAAATGGAATTGAAAAAAAAATCCAGTCGAGTACATACAACTCCCATTATCATCATAATAACCAAGAAAGGAAAGATTATCAGAATGATGGGATCTCCTACATATTCATTCCCAAGCTAGTGTTCTCCAGATGTGTTGGATGACATCATTCATAATTGCCAACCAGAATGAATGATAACATAATGGATATTGTAGTCCAACACATCTGAAGAACACCAGATCGGAGAAGGCTAATTATTAGACAAGCTATGGGTCTCAAGGATTTTAATATTGTTAAAAAAATTCTTACTGTAATCAAAAGCAGGTATTCATTTCAAAAAGATGGGGTTTTTTTTGAATGAAGTCTATTATTTCTCCAAGGTGCTTTTAATAGATAGCTCTGCTTCCACTTATGCTCATTCACTTTCTACTTTTTCTTTTTGCATCTAGCCAACTGATTCTTCAAAGCCACATTTTATTTTCATTTGGTCCATTGGTGCAGAGCAGGTCCAGGTCTCTTTCATATTCATGACAATCACCTATCCCAGCTAGAATGTGGTTTTCCATCTGTCTTTGTCGTTTAAATAGATTAAAAACAGGACTGCAAGTTCAAGAAACAGAGCCTAGCGGGGAGAAAACACTTAATGTGGAGAGTTTGCTTGAAAGGATTGTGTTTTCACTCGAATGCTTTATTTCTAGCAACTGGTCCAATTTTATTTATATACAGGTAGTCCTTGAATTAATGACCATAATGAGTCTGCCCATTACAGTCATTATGCTTGCAAATGGATGACCCATGAGACTGATTTTATGACTTTTTTGGGCAGTGGTCATTAAGCAGGGGTAGGATTCCACCAGTGTAACAACCGGTTTGGTGAGTGTGTCTTTCATGTGCGCGCAGCATTAAAAAAAGGTTTTAAGCTCTAATACTTACTTTCTGCTGCAGTCCTAGTGAGTAAATCAGCTGAGGCGTGAGAATCCACTGTGCCACGTGAATCAGCTGAGCTTAAAACCCAGGAAATAAAGGACAGAATAGAACAGGGGTGGGTGGGTGGGGCCAAATCATCACTATAAGTATCAGTTTGCCCGAACTGGTAGAATCCCACCGCTGTCATTAGATAGAATTTTTTTTGGCCAAGTGCGATTGGACACAAAAGAAATTTGTCTTGGTTCATATGCTCTCAGTGTACATAAAAGAAAAGATACATTCATCAAGAGTCAAGAATCATCAGGTACAACACCTAATAATAGTCATAAGGTACAATAAGCAATCAAATCATACTAGGAAACAAAGCAACAAAGTTACAGTCATACAGTCACAAATGGGAGGGGATGGGTGATAAGGAGAGACGAGAAGACTAATAGTAATAGTAATGCAGTCTTTGTAAATAGTTGGACAGTGTTGAGGGAATTATTTGTTTAGCAGAGTGATGGCATTCAGGAAAAAACTGTCCTTGTGTCTGTTGTTCTGGTGTGCAGTGCTCTATAGCATCATTTTGAGGGTAAGAGTTGAAACAGTTTATGTCTGGAATGTGAGGGGTCTGTAAATATTTTCACAGCCCTCTTTTTGACTCTTGCAGTATACAGGTCCTCGATTGAAGGCAGGTTGATAGTAATTATTTTTACTGAAGTCTGTGTCTGTGTCTGTCTTGTTGGGTTGCAGAATCAAACCAGACAGTTATAAAGGTGCAGATGACAGACTCAATAATTCCTCTGTAGAACTGGATCAGCAGCTCCTTGGGCAGTTTGAGCTTTCTGAGTTGGTGCAGAAAGAGCATTCTTTGTTGTGCTTTTTTGATAACGTTTTTGATGTTAGGTGTCCATTTTAGGTCTTGTGATATGATAGAACCTAGAAATTTGAAAGTCTCTACTGTTGATACTGTAAATTAAGTGAATGAAGAAGTTGTAAGTGCAGATGCAGTGGCTATTAAGCAAACTGTGCTGGCTGCTAAGCAAACTGTGCTGCCATGCCCCCCTCATGCACAGGTACAGCAAGAGTTCTGCAGGTGTTTATTCAAAACTCCCCCAAACAGGTCCTAAGAAAACACGCCATTGTGCAGATTCAGATTTCAAGTTCAGCATAGCAAGGGTAACTGAATCCAACATACAAAATCCAGGTAAACAGTCCACGATTCAAGTAGGACAGGATACACAGCACAAGCAACAAGGCACAGACCTGGGCATGTTGCTCCAGTAATGCTCAAGTTCTCTGTGCAGGATTAAGTAGGTGATGCCAGTGCAGCCCTTCACAAGAGGTGAGGTTGCCTCCTCATGATTACTCTAGATCAGGGGTCCCCAACCACCGGGCACCGGACCGTTCCCAGTCCGTGGATCATTTTGTACCGGGCTGCAAAGAATGAATAATCATGATTAAAATATATATATAAAAATATGTTTTTAGTAAAGAAATAGTCAAGAAGCCCTTTACTATTGAGGAAGAATTGATTTTGCCGGTCCTTGAAAAAGTGTTTCTGCGTGAACTGGTCCCTGGTACAAAAAAGGTTGGGGACCACTGCTCTAGATGACCAGCATTGAGCCTGTCTTCTCTCTGCTCTATGTGTCTTTGGATCGGGACGAGGTATGGACTTCACCTCCTCTTCATTGTTAAGGTGTGGCAGCTGCTCCCAGTCCTGGCCTGGAGCCTCCTGGCCAACTTGTTGCAGCTACAGCATGTCTTGCTCAGCCTCAACCTGGTGCACATTTAATCAACCAATTGAGTCTGCTTTGTCAGGCCAGCACTCTCTGAGCCCCGATCCTGACCAATACTCAGCTCCACAATTTCCTCTGCTGACTCAAACTCCTCCTCCTCTTCTGAACTTGTATCCAGAGAGGAGTCCAGGCTCGGATCCAAAGGTGGTATTCAGCAGGTTCTGACCAGTTCTGGAGAATGGGTAGCAGAAATTTTGAGTTGTTCGGAGATTCGGCAAATACCACCTCTGTCTGGCCCCTCCCCCAACTATTCTCAGCCTCCTGGGTCCCAACTGATTGACTGGGTCTTCTTTTGTTTCCCTGCACAGGAGAACGGAGCTGGAAAGCAGGATAGGGGGTGGGGTGGGAATGGAGATTTTGCAGTAACCTTCTCCTGCCACGCCCACCAAGCCATGCCCCCAAGCCATGTCCACAGAACCAGTAGTAAAAAAAATTGAATCCCACCACTACTTGGATCCATTGCACAAAACCTTTTTTGCTATGGGGCACTTTTGCGGAAAATTGGAAGTGCCAGTTTTCAGCAAAACTGTAAAAAAAATATGTGATCATGAGATGCTACAAACAGCCGTGATTGTGGCCATATTGCCAAGCGCCTGAAGAATGTTTCTGTGACCATTGGAACCTCAGATATGGGTCATAAATCCCCTTTTTCACATAGTCTATAACTTCCAATGGTTGCTAAGTGACATGTTATAAATTGAGGACTACATGGAGTGTTTTGACTGTTAATTTTGTCTGTGCAGTGTAGAATCTTGAAGAACAATTCTACGCAACTGAAAGGGCCATTCAATTCAGTACGAATTTGTTTCTTAGAAAACAAAGAGAGTCTACTTGGGATTGCACTCTGGCCATTTAGTTTTTCCAGTGTAATTACGGGCAGTCCTCCACTTACAATGGTTCATTTACTGACCAAAGTTACAAAGACCCTGAAAAAAGTGACTTATGACTCTTTTTCACACTTACAATTGTTGCAGCATCCCCATGGTCATGTGATCAAAATTTACATGCTTGGCAACTGGTTCATATTTATGACAGTTGCAGTGTTCTGGGATCATGTGATCAGCTTTGGTGACCTTCTGCCAAGGAAAGTCAGTGGGAATTCAGATTCACTTAACAACCAGGGTACTAACTTAAAGTCAGGGTTCCAAGTAATGTGCCCATAGCAAACATAATTCCGAGGCAAGCAGGTTCCTCATAGAACAAGTTTATTGGACATATCATATTGACACAGACTGGTGAAAATTGACTCTAAAAGTTGCTGTGGTTTTCACCTAATTAAAAGTAAAGTCCCCCCCTTTCCCAAACAATCAGTCACATGGTCCAAACAAAGTGCTGTCCAGTTGCTAGGAAACTTCACTCCTCCTCTTTTCAGCCGCCTGTGGGAATGTCCTTGGTTCTCAAGGGAAACTATTTTGTTTTGGCTACAAGATCACAGCTATCTCTGTTCCCCCCTCCCTATTCCTCAGCACCATTGTGGCAACACTGAAGCCTCCAAGATGGCCCTGTTCAGGTCACCTTCAGAGTTGACACTTAACCAATGCAATGATTCACTTAACAACTGTGGCAAGAAAAGTCGTACAATGAGACAAGGAATAAGTTGTACAAACTCATTCACAACATAAATTTTGGGCTCAATTGTGGTTGCTTCTCAAGGACTATCTGACTGATCTTCTGTTGCATTTTGACCTTCCGGAATTTCAGCTCCACAGCTTTCCAAAGCAAAGAAAGAAAAAAAAAAGGAAAGGATCTTATTGCTCAGGCAACATTGATGTTGGAGAATATCAAGCATGAACAGATTTCCTTCAACTTTATGCTTCATGGTTTACTTTTGCTTCCAAAGGGTTTTGCTTTTATTTTTCTTTGGCCATTTTCCTACTAGGCACAGTCAGATTAAAAAAAAAAAAATCAGAGTCTAAGGAAGAACTGTTGTCCAAGTAAGAATCACAGACAAGGCCCTTCCTAAGTCCCACTAAGATAAAAGGAGGGAGAGAGGAAGTACATTCATACTTGCAAGATTCTGTAACCATAACCTTATAATAAAAGTAACATTAGCATGCATGACTTTAATTTCCTAGTCTGGTTTACCTTGAAGAGTTGACAGCATTATGGCATACAGCCAGTGGTAAGATTCAATTTTTTTACTACTGGTTCTGTGGGTCTGGTTTGGTGGGCGTGGCAGAGGAAGGATACTGTAAAATCTCCATTCCTACCCACTCTAGGGGAAAGGTTACTTCAAAATCTCCATTCCCTCCCCACCCCAATAACCTGCTTTGAAGCTCTGTTCTCCTGTGCAGGGCAACCAAAGAAGACCCAGCTGATCAGCTGAGACTCAGGAGGTGGAGAATAGATGGGGGCGGGGCCAATCAGAGGTGGGATTTGCCGTTCTCCAAACTACTCAAAACTTCTGCGACTATTTCTCCAGAACTGGTCAGAACTGGCTTAATACCACCTCTGCAAACAGCCTGGCTATCTAAAGGACTATCTGTAGACAGCCAGTTTGGTCCAGTGGTTAAAGCACCATAATATAAACCAGGAGACTGTGAGTTCTCGTCCTTCCTTAATGTCTTTGGAGATCCCCAGTCATCCAGCTCATGGTTGTCCGAAAGATGTTTTTTTAAAAAAAAGAAACTGGACTTTTGTTTTTGTCCTTGAAGATATTTCGCTTCTCATTCAAAGAAGCTTCCTCAGTCTCCACCACCACCACCACCGCCATTCAGTTAGAACTGAAGAAGCTTCTTGGATGAGAAGCAAAACATCTTCAAAAACCAACAAAGAAAAGTCCAGCTTTGGGATAGTCCTTTCTTTCACATGAAAAATAGAACATCGAATCATAGGGTTGGAAGGGCCCTCAGAGGTCCTCTATTTCAGCCCCCTGCTTAAGTCTCCTGCCAAAGGAAACTTATACTATCCCAATCAAATGATTATCCAGTATATTTTTGAAAGCCTCCAGTGAATGGGTGACTTAAAGCCAGTCTTTCCTTCTCAGCGTCTCAATCTACAACATCAGGCTCCAGTGACAAACCAGTGAATAAATTCCTGTCACAATCGATGGATGAACACTCTGCTGATCTGAAAAAAAGAGAGCAGA
The DNA here is from genome assembly GCA_015471245.1 of Laticauda colubrina. Taxonomy (NCBI): domain Eukaryota; kingdom Metazoa; phylum Chordata; class Lepidosauria; order Squamata; family Elapidae; genus Laticauda; species Laticauda colubrina. The sequence goes on from BLBF01000002.1 coordinate 15,464,013, forward strand.
CTTTACACTTGTGGCAAAATACCAGGAAGGGGAAATAAAAACAAACAAACCCTGTCTTCTGTGGTTTTTGCCCAGTTTGTACACATGCTCAAATTAAAACAACTCAGATAATCTCGATTCCAACTGAACACATTCAGAAGTCTATCCATGCAGTTTTCCTTTTTTTCTGCTTCATCTGAGTTGGAACTGGATTTAAATTAGTCATAATGAATTTGTCCAAACTAAATTTGCTGGATTTACTCTAAGTCTGAATCTCTTCAATTGTGCATTCACCAAGGTGCTACTGAGTTTACTGAGGATGTGTGTGTGTATGCGCGTGTGTCTATATGTCTGTTTGTGGAAGAGTCTGTTGTTGGTTTATTTGGGGGGTGAGCTTTTTTGACAATTAAAAAAATTCATTGCCATCCTCTAAGACAAGGGTGTCAAACTGGATTTCTTCGAGGGCCGGTTCAGCGTTGTAGTTCTCCTCCGTGGGCTGGGCGGGAGGAGACGGGACGGAAGCCTTCTGCACTTCCCCAATGGCCAAAATGGGCAACGGGGGGTGGTGCATTCACCCCCCTGTGCCGTTTTCGGCCTGGAAGGCCTAAAATGGGGGGTGCTGCAGGAGACCACCCAGGCTGAAAATGGGGCAAGGGGGCTTATGTGCCCCTCCCACAACCCTGTTTTCACTAGCAGAGGCACTGCGGGCCAGTCATTTTCTATTTCCAGGCCATCCCCATAGGCCAGATTTAAGCATCCTGCTGCCTGTATCCCATCCTGCAGGCCTTGAGTTTGATACCCCTGCTCTAAGATGATATATCAACTTTGCAGTCTACCTGTTGTAATCCTGCTTAATTCTTTGGAAATGAGCCAAGGTTTAATTGCAATTTTTGCATGCAATTCTGGAAACGCACACTTCAGTAAATTTTAGAAAATATGCCAGATATCTATCCCTCCCTCCCTCCCTCCCTCCCTCCATCTCTCTCTCTCTCTCTCTGAACACAACTGGAAGGGACCTTGGAGGTCATCTAGTCCAACCCCCTGCTCTGGCAGGAGACCCTATACTATTTCAGACAAGTGGCTGTCCAGTCTCTTCTTTAGAAACACTCCAGTGATGAAACATCTACAACTTCTGAAGATAAGCTGTTCTACTAGTTAATTGTCCTCACTGTTAGGAAGTTTCTCCTTAATTCCAGGTTGCTTTTCCCTTTGATTAGTTTCCATCTATTGTTTCTTATCCTACCTTCTGGTGTTTTGGAAAATAAATTGACCTCCTCTTTATGGCAGCCTCTCACATACTGGAATGCTGCTATAATGCTCAGTCCTTATTTACCTAGACTAGCCAAATCCAAATCCTGCAGCAGTTCTTCATATGTTTTAATTTCTAGGCCTTTAATCATCCTAGTTACTCTTCTCTGCACTTTTTCCAAAGTCTCAACATCTTTTTTGTAATGTGATGACCAAAACTGGATGCAGTATTCCAGGTGTAGCCTTAAGTCTTTATAAAATGGTACTAATACTTCACATGATTTTGATTCTATGCCTGTGTTTATACAACCACGTATAGGAAGTTAGCATCCACCCCTCTCCTAGAAGAATGAAATATTCTAGAAAATATTAAAAAGGCAGAATATTATATTTCCCTGGATGAGAAATGGAGAAACATGTTTTTTAGGCAGGAAGCAGACTCACTCTTAATAACCCCCACCCTCCTCAATAGCCCACAGCAGATGTCAGCACTTAAGAGATGGCTAGGACTATTCATAAGCAAATACCCTCACTCAAGATCCTTCAGGGCAAGCCATTAAGCCATAATAAGAATTGCCCAAAGACCTTTATTAGATCACCCAGCAAGATTCAACCAAGTTTCGGGATCAAGACAACCTACAAAGTTACCCTGCATGGCCCCATGGAAGTCTGACAATCAGTCAGGATGCATTTCTTGCCACAGGAATAGGAAGCAAGTTCAAAGCCCAACAGAGAGTATAAATATATCTCACTCTTCACTCCATGTGGTCAGTTACCCAGAATCAAACGTCCTTTGTGGTTCTGCTTCACCATTAAATCATCTTTCCAATCAACCTCCATGTTTCCAGTGTCTTTCTTCCCACATGAAACTGAACGCAGATGGACATTTCTTCCAACACAAGGACTGTATTAGCTTTTTTGGGCTGCTGCCACACACTTCTGGCTCAGGTTTAATTGATTGTCCACTAGAACTCCAAGATCCCTCTCACAATTACTCTCACAGTTACTGTCCATGGTCCAGGAGTGGGCTGCTACTGGTTCGCACTGGTTCGGGTGGACCAGTTGTTAATTTTATGGCCAGTTCACCAAACTGGCAAATCCCACCCCTGGCTGCCCTGCCTACTCCGCTCCTCTCAGGAGTCCACGCAGAGTCCATTTTTGATTGCTAGTAAGTGCAGTGCGTGTGCAGAGGCTCGTGGAGAGTGAAAATTTGGCCTCCCAGAAGTTCCAGAAGGCCAGAAACTAGGAGGCCATTTTCACCCTCCCAGAGGCTTGAAGAAAGCTTCCGGAGTCCAGGGACGGTGAAAAACAGGCCTCCTGGAAGTTCCAGAAGACTGGAAATGGGTCCATTTCTGGCCTCCCGAGGGCCTTCGGAGCCTGGGGAGGGTGAAAATGACCCACTGAGGCCCGTTTTTGCTCCCAGGTCAGGCTGGTGCTAGAGGCCAACTAGGCCATGCCCACCATGGCCATGCCCACCCAGCAACCAGGCAGAGCCCACCCCTGCCAAGGTCCTTCTCACAGTTACCTCGCACTCTCAGTTGTAGATCCTTGGATAGGATTTATAAACTTTACATATGTGTCTCCTCCTAACGTATGGCAAATTAAAGAGTGAGCCTTAGTCTGTCTCAATCTGCTCCTGTTTTAATGTCTTCAGACAGACTGAGGGACCTCTTCCTTGTCTCATGGCTTGTGAGACACCCAGATTTCATTTCTTGGAGATGAGGACACAATGTTGCCTTGTTCTCTGCCAACCTTTGGCAACCTCTTCTTCTGGCTATCTATAAAACTGTGAAGACAAGGCCATTTGCAAGACGCATGCCCTGGCATTACTGTCTAACTCTTCTGAAGAAAAGAAAAATACTTCTTTATGTATTAATGGAACAACCTCTCCCTTATCGGATTTTCAGAATTGGTTTGATAAGTGACATTAAGTTTATGATTTTTCTTGTTTTTAGAAATAGTAAAATAGTACAGGGTGAACTGAGAAGAAACTAGCTTGGCCAAAAGGACAGGATGGTCTCTCCTCCTACACAAAAGACAAACACAATGAGATCATCTGTCCACCCCAAAAAAAATAAAAAAATTTCAGGTTTCTTTGAAAGAATAGCCTTCTTTCTGTATGTTCCTATTGCCACTTTTTATGAGAGGCAGAACTGGTTTCTCCGCTTTTGGAGGATGTCTTGCTAAAGCCCATGTCCCACTGCACCAACGGATGCAAAGAGGATGTAAAACGGACAAAAAAGCTTGCCATCCGTTTGAAAACGCGATGCATCCGTTGTGTACTCACTGCGTACATGACTCATACGCTCTATCTGTCAAACATCTGTCTATTGCTATTTCATCCGCTCAAAATGTTTTGAGCTGCACAAAACTTTTTGAGCGGATGAACTTTCTGCCGCGTATGATCTACATCCACAACACATACGGGCAACAAACGTTCTACGTCCGTTGTCATCCATTACACGTCCGCTGTATCCTCTCGGCATCCTCTGGACATCCCCTCAACTCACATCCGCTGCAGCTGAAAGCGGAAAGAGGGAGGAAGCGAAAGGTACACGGAACGTCCACATAGCGTTAATAACATGGAAATAGAAAGGATGTAAGCGGATGCATCTCGTATATAAAGCATTAAAATGGACAAAACATTTGTATATGGGATGTATCTCGGATATTTAGGATGTCTGGAGTATGCCTAGAGTATGTGGAAGGACACCTAGCAGAAAACTGACATTTCCAATAAAAAGGGGGAGGAAATCACCTGGATCTCACTATCAGTCCAGCAGCCTTGGTGTACAGACCTTTTCACCCTTGCTCTTGCTCTTCCACATCATCCATTGATCTCCACCATGGATCATAACACACTCCTTATGGTAGCTGCCATCATTCAACACCAGAACCAAGCCCTGTTCAGACTGTTTCACCTTTTCCATGCAAGGAGAAGAAGGAGACGTCCAAGAGCTGTCTGGGTCCGAAGATGGATCGGGAGAAGAGTGAAGTTTGGGCTCTATGACAAGCTGATGGTGGAACTGAGCAATGAAGACACTCGTGCATTCCAACACTTCATGAGGATGCCACCAACCATGTTTGATGAAATTGTGGAGCGTCTGAGACCCAGGTTGACCAAGCAGAGCACCAACTTCCGTCCCAGCCTGGACCCTGGACTGAAGGTGGCACTGACTCTGCACCACCTGGCCTCTGGAACCACATACAGAAACATGCAGTATGCCTGGTGGGTGCCACACAACACCATCAGCATTGTGGTCAGAGAAGTGGTGCAGGCCATCATCAAAGTATACATGGAGGAGCTCCTCCAGTGTCCCACCACTGAAGAAAGCTGGAGGAAACTTGCAGAACAGTGGTATCAGAGGTGGAACTTTCCCCACACTGTTGGAGCCATAGATGGGAAGCACGTGGCCTGCAAAGCTCCACCCAACTCAGGATCCTCTTATCACAACTACAAGGGCTTCTTCAGTATCATCCTCTTTGCCATGGTTGATGCTGACTACAAGTTCATGTACATCGATGCTTCAGGCAACGGGTCTACTTCAGATAGCCAGGTATACAACGCCAGTGACCTCAAGGATGGGCTGGAACACAATCTCATCATGGGTTTTCCAGATCCAGACCCCCTACCCAATGACACACAAGATGTGCCCTACTTCATTGTGGGGGATGACACCTTCTCCCTCACAACCTACCTCATGAAGCCCTACACTTCCAGATACCTCACCCATGAAGAGAGGATCTTCAACTACAGGCTGTCCAGGGCAAGATGGGTGGTGGAGAACGCCTTTGGCATCCTGGCCAACAGGTTCCAGGTACTTCTTACCACCATGCAGCAACACCCAGGGACTGTGAGGAGCATTGTGGAAGCTTGCTGCATCCTGCACAATCTCATACGCACCCGCTACTCAGTGTTGCAGAACAGCTTGTGGACTATCAACAAGGCAATGGGGACATGGAGCCTGGTGAATGGAGGCAAGGACGAAACCTGATAGACACTGTGGATTTACAAGGCCCCAACAGAGCTTCACGTGAAGGGAAGAAGCAGCGCAACCTCCTGAAACACTGGTGCAACTCCCCAACTGGAGCAGTGGAGTGGCAAGACAGGATGGTAGATGGTTAATGGATGCTTCCTTGAGCCTGTCTCATCACACTGATGAGATTGTGCCATGTATGTTGAGTGGCCTTACAATGAATAGGGCATTAATAAAGAGTTTTGTTTATTTTGAAATGTGTTGATCAATGAATAAATTGTTATTGATAATAAAGGGCCATATGTGTGGCAGGTGGGAGGGTGGATCATACAGTCCCACTATGCTTGCACTGGAGGTTTATCTATCCCACAACTATCCTTACCCATCCCACAACTATCCTTACCCATCCCACAGCTATCCTTACTCATCACACAGCTATCCATCCCACAGCTATCCTTACCAATCCCACAGCTATCCTTACCCATCCCACAACTATCCTTACCAATCCCACAGCTATCCTTACCCATCCCACAGCTATCCATCC
>BLBF01000002.1:15476268-15486792 GCA_015471245.1 Laticauda colubrina
TCCTTCCTTCCTTCCTTCCTTCCTTCCTTCCTTCCTTCCTTCCTTCCCTTCCCTTCCCTTCCCTTTCCTTCCCTTCCTTCCCTTCCTTCCCTTCCTTCCTTTCCTCCCTCAGTATTCAAATGGGAGACATAAAACTAAACAGAAGTTTCTACTGACTAAGATAATATTATACCACATTATCTACCAACAATCTTGTTTCCCACATAAAGGGTTTTCCTTTATGGTGCTGGATAAAGCCTTCCTGTAGTTACAAAAAAAAGTCATCTACAGAATTAATTTAGAAGTTCCTGTTTGCAGTGCAGTGTTTTATTACCCATTTTATCTTTTTCTGTTGATGTCCACTGTGAGATATTAAGAATGAATAGCTTCTTAATTTTCCTGTGAATGGCTTTTCTTAATTTGCTCGAGTATCAGGTTTCTGGTCTCCGGGAGAAGAGAGAAGTCTTTAATTACTAATTTCCTCTTGCTATTTTCAAAAAGGCAGAGTAGTTGATATAAAACAATGCACCACTTATTTGCTGGAAGCGATCATTCCTAAAATGAAAGCCATTTCATACAGTATTTCCCAAAGTGTAAATTCTCCTGCATTTGTTCTACTTTTTTGTTTGATGGAAGAGAAAGAAATTAGCTCAATTAAGGAGATTGTGATGAAAGTCTGATGGATGGAACACTGAGTTCTTGGAGTAATTTGATCTCATAGCCCACCAAATGTAGCACAAACATGTCCCAGTACAGGTAGTCTTCAACTTAATGACTGTTCAAAGTTACAACATTAAAAAAAATTGACTTAATACCATTTTTCACACTTGTAACCATTATGGCATCCCCTTGGTCAGGTGATTTACATTCAGATGTTTGACAACAGATGCAGATTTCTGATGTGTGATGACCCAGGGTGGGATACAAAACAAATACAGCTAGAGAAAACAGGTGAAGCCCCTTTTATTCCTTCACTTTGCTTCCAAGCTCCGAATATTCTTGATGGAAGCCAAAAAACTCCCACACAAACAATTACAAGAAGAAGGGAAAAAGCAACACAAACCAGGCAAGATAAGGGCTGGAGGACATCCACAGATAACACATACCAGGAAGGACGCCAAACTCAGAGAGGAATCATAAATATTTCCACACTTTGTTTCCAGCATTCGCCTTTACGCAGGTCTTTCCTCTAATTCAGTTGTCACAGCTGCAGCCCATGAAGAAGACCAAGGCCCTCTACTCTGAAGTTGACCATGTCTCTCCCTTATCCTCTCCTCCCTGCGTGCCCTAGGATGGATAGGGGATGGGCCTGGATCCTCCTCTGACTGCTCAGCTGGCCTCTGCCCTTCCCCAGCCTCCTCCACAACCTCCAGAGCCACACTTCCACTCCCTGTCAGCTGTTCCTCCTCTCCCTCAGAGTCAGTCTCCACCAGGAGCATGACATGATGGCTGCAGTGTCCTGGGGTTATGTGATCCCTTTTTCACGACCTTCTGACAAGCAAAGTTAATGGGGAAGCCAGATTCACTTAGCAACTGTGTTACTTGACTGCAGGGGTGGGATTCAAAATTTTTAACAATGTGGTTCTGTGGGCGTGGCTTAGGTGGTAGGTGTGGCTTGGTCATGTGACTGGGTGGACATGACTTGGTGGTCATGTTATTGGCTGGGTGTGGCCAATTCAATATCACTCACGTCGAGGCACGCATCTCCTCGCCTGGCTTCTTGTGACTGTGGGGATGCTGCAACAGTCGTAAGTGTGAAAAATGGTCATAAGTCACTTTTTTCAGTGCCATTGTAACTTTGAATGGTCACTCCACATAAGCAAAGTAGCAGCAAAGGAGGGGAAAAAAGCTCCAGAGAAGTTCCACATGTACACCACATGCACACTTTGCATGCGCGCAGAGGGTTTGCTACTGATCTTCTCCTGCAATCCAGCCATCTCCCAGTGTGTTAAACAGCTGATGTGCAGCAATCTGCTGCACTGTGTGAAGCATCTGAGCTTCAAAACCAGGAAATAAAGATCAGAATAGAGTCCAGGTGGGTGGGCCCAGCAGCTGATCATTGGAGCAAACCAGTTTACTACTGGTTCAGCCAAACCAGACCGAACAGGTAGAATACCACCCCTGAATAGCCATAGTTAATAACAGATTTGTAAGGGACTTTGGAGGTCTTCTAGTCCAGCCCCTTGGACAAGCAGGAGACCCTATACCATTTCAGACAAATGGCTATCCAGTATCTTCCTAAAAACCTGCACTGATGGAGCATCCACAACTTCTGAAGGAAAGGGATTCACTGATGAATTGTTCACACTCTCACGAAATTTCTCCTTAGAAATTTCTCTCCTTGATTTCTTATTGCTTCTTGTCCTGCCTTCAGGTACTTTGGAGAATAGGTTGACTCCTCCTTCTTTGTGGCAACCCCTTAGATATTGGAACATACTATCATGTCACCCCTGGTCACATATAAACCATTTGTTATATCCAATTCCTGCAACTGTTCTTGAAACATTTTAAGCCCATGTCACACCGAACCAACAGATGCAAAGAGAATGTAAAATGGACAAAAAAGCTTGCCATCCATTCGAAAACGCGATGTACTCACTGCCTCCGTTTGGCTTCCTCTCTATCCATCCAGCATCCGTTTATTGATGTTTCATCCGCTCCAAAGGTTTTGGGTTGCCCAAAACTTTTGTGTGGAAAATGTATCCAGTTCATCCGTTATACATCCGCTACGCATCCGCTATGCATCCATTCTGCATCCGTTACGCATCCGCTATATCTGCTAGACATCCGTTCCGCATCCGCTCGGACGCAGGGAGGAAGCGGAACGGACGCAGAACTGATGCAGAACGGATGCAGAACAGATGCCTAGTGGAAACAAAGTGTTTAAAATGGAAAAAACATTCGCAGAGGAGACCTATCTCGGATATTAAGGATGTCTAGAGGATGCATAGAGGATGCCTAGCGGAAAACCTATATTTCCTATAAAAAGGGGGAGCAACTCATCTGCATCTCACTTTCAGAACAGCAGCCCAGCAGTGCAGACCTCTGCAGCCTTCATCTGGCTCTTCCTCTTCCACAGCATCCAGTCATGTCCAACGTGGATTGTGACAAAGTCCTTCCGGCTGCCACCATCCTTCTGCAACAGTGCGGAACCATCTACAGGCTCTGTGAACTCTACTACAGGAAGAAAAGGAGGCACCCCAAAAAAGTCTGGGTCCAAAGATGGTTCGCCAGAAGAGCAGAGGACGGACTGTACAACAAGCTGATGGTGGAGCTCAGGAGCGAAGACACTCGGGCGTTCCAGAACTTCATGAGGATGCCGCCAGCCATTTTTGATGAAGTTGTGCAGCGGCTGACACCCAGGTTGACCAAGACAAACACCAACTTCCCGCCCAGCCTGGAACCTGGGCTCAAGGTGGCACTCACTCTGCGCCACCTGGCCTCAGGGACCACCTACAGGAGCATGCATTACGGCTGGATGGTGCCACCCAACACCACCAGCATTGTGGTCAGAGAAGTGGTGCAGGCCATCATTGAAGAATACAAGGAGAAGCTCCTCCAGTGCCCCTCCACTGAAGAAGGATGGAAGAAAGTTGCAGAGCAGTGGTATTAGAAGTGGAACTTCCCCCACACCGTTGGAGCCATCGATGGCAAGCACGTGGCCTGCAAAGCTCCAGCCAAGTCGGGGTCCACTTATCACAACTACAAGGGCTTCTTAGCATCATCCTCTTCGCCATGGTCGATGCTGACTACAAGTTCATGTACATCGATGCTTCAGGCAACGGCTCATCTTCCGATGCCCAGGTATACAACGGCAGTCACCTCAAGGAGGGCCTGGAAGGCATCCTCATGGTGGGTTTCCCAGATCCAGACCCGCTGCCCAACGACAAGCAAGATGTGCCCTACTTCATCATGGGGGATGACGCCTTCTCCCTCACAACCTACCTCATGAAGCCCTACACCTCCAAATACCTCACCCGTGAAGAGAGGATCTTCAACTACAGGCTGTCCAGGGCAAGACGGGTGGTGGAGAACACCTTTGGCATTCTGGCCAACAGGTTCCAGGTACTTCTCACCAACATGCAGCATAGCTCAGAGACCATGAGGAGGATCGTGGAAGCTTGCTGCATCCTGCACAATCTCATGCGCACCCGCTACCCAGTCTTGCAGAACAGGCTTGTGGACCGTGAACAAGGCAATGGGGACATGGAGCCTGGGGAATGGAGGCAAGGGCAAAACCTGATCGACACTGAGGATGTGCAAGGCCCCAACAGAGCCTCACGTGAAGCAAAGAAGCAGCGCAACCTCCTGAAACACTGGTGCAACTCCCCAGCTGGAGCAGTGGAGTGGCAAGACAGGATGGTAGATGCTTAATGGATGCTTCCTTGAGCCTGTCTCATCACACTGATGAGATTGGGTCATGTATGTTTGGTTGGCCTACAATGAACAGGGTGTTTAATAAAGAGTTGTGTTTATGTTGACATGTGTGGATTATTGATTATATCGTTATTGATAATAAAGGGCCATAGGTGTGGCACCTGGGAGGGTGGACCATACAGTCCCACTATGCTTGCATTGGAGGTTTATCTATCCCACTGCTATCCTAACCCATCCCACAGCTATTACCCATCTCACAGGTATCCTAACCCATCCCAAAGCTATCCTTACCCATCCCACAAGCATGCAAAGGCTTAAACTATTTCTAAAAGTTTCCACCAAGACTTTATTAAAAGAAAGAAATGAAACAAGTGTGTGAATCATAAATAGACTTTATGAACAACAAGCTATAAAACAAAAATGAGTCTCTGGCACTCCTCTTGGTCACTCAGTCTCAGGGGTGAAGGGTGCAGGTGCTGTGGAGGTGGCTGGTGCTGGAGTGCTTTTCATCAGCTCCTCCAGAAGCAGAAGCAGCAGGAGCACCAGTCCCAGAAGAGCGAGCCCCATGATAACCATGAGAATGCAGAAGCCCCATGAGAACCAGAGTGAGGGCCAGGGGGTGGGATGGTAGCCCTGTCCCTCTTGCAAGGGCTGGCAGCAGATGGCTGAGGCTTGCTGTGCTTCCGCATGGTTGTGGGGTTGCTGGCTGGCAGGGAGGCTGGCAGGAACCAAGGCTAGCAGGGAGGCTGGCAGGGAGGGTGGCAGCAAGGCTGGCAGCAAGGCTTGCAGGCAGACATGCAGGCAGGGCAGGAAAGGCAGGAAAGGCAGCCAATCCGTCCGGCAGCAGGTCTTTCCTCTGAATGGTGACCTGCTTCCGAGCTGCTTCCGTTGTATCCACGGGGCTGACGCAATGCATCCTCCCTGCATGCGCAATTAACGCCAGGCATCCATTAGGCTTCCGCTGTGCATCCGCTGTGCATCCGCTTCATCCGCTAGGCTTCCGCTATGCACCCGCTCTTTCCGTTCCACATCTGCTTTGCTGAGGCCCCCTGGAAGCCCTGCGGATGTGCCATCCGCTCCCATCCCCTTCCATCCGCTAGGCTTCCATTCCACATCCGCTTTCCATCCGCCCTGCATCCTTCCCGTGCCTGTGTTATCCGCTCCGGTTATGCAAATTTTTGCCCCTTTTGAGAGTGGATAACAACGGATGGAACATTTTGCTTGTCTGCTGTGTCCTTTTTGCATCCGTTGGGCAGTGTGACATGGGCTTTAGTCTCCAATCCCCAAATCATCTTTGTTGCCCCTCTCTGCACTATTTCTAGAATCTTAACATCTTTTTTATGTTGTGGTGACCAAAACTGGATGCAGTATTCCAAGTGTGGTCTTTCCAAGGCATTATAAAGTGGTACTAACACTTCATGTTATTTTGACTCTATCCCCCTGTTAATGTATCCAAGGACTGCCTCAGACATGGAAGTTGGACGAAGCACTCCTTCTTAATTCTTTCTCTGTTCCACCTGATATTCGGATGAATAATGGGTGGTTGTTTTCCTATAATCAGGCAGCACTTCCTCAGAAAGGAAATGAAGCTATGGAAACCCATCAATTGCTATCCAGAGTGTCCCACATTGAAACAATAAACCAGCCTCTTTATTGTGGTGGAATTGGGCTGTGCTTGAGAAATAGTTGGGGAGTATTTCCTTCCTTGGAAAAACTTGGCAGATTTGTCCACTTAATTTTTCTCTCATGGAGAACTTTGTTTGGCTACTTGTAGCCCACTCTGGTGCAAACATAACAGAGGTGATATTCAGTAGGTTCTGACCAATTTTGGAGAACCAGTAGCGGCAAATCCCACCTCTGACTGGCCCCATCCTCATCTATTCTCTACCTCCCGAGTCCCAGCTGATCGGATGGGTCTTCTTTGGTTGCCCTACACAGGAGAACAGAGCTGGAAAGCAGGTTAGTGAGGTGAGGAGGGAATGGGACTTTGTAGTAACCTTCTCCTGCCACACCCACTAAGCCATGCCCACAAAACTGGTAGTAATTTTTTTTTAAATCCCACCACTGAAACAACATATTTCACTCAACCAGAGTGGTTTTTTTTTTATGAAATATCAAATTAAATGGGGAATAAAATCATCACAACAACTTAATGAGTTGCCAAGAAAGAGACTGCACTTACCCAACTCATGTTCTCCTGGTTTGGCCACAACTTTTGGGGATAGAAAAACCAATGTTAAACCAACTGTGCTACTTCAAAAATAAGGCAAAGCATTTTAATATCTATGTACCATCCTGAGAGGAAGAAATTGATAACACAGGACAGGCTACTCCATCACCTTTCCAAGAGAGAGATTCCACTATCATTTCTGACTTAGGATAGTGACTAAATTTTGGGCTGAATGCACAAGCTTCAAAGCTCGCAGATTAGACTATGAGAGAAGGATCAAGTCCCCTTATCAAGGTTTCTTTTTCTCTTCTTAAGAACCAAGTATATACAGTAATAGATGCATCAACAGCAAGAAAATCTATTTCCCACACCAGATAAAAAGATAAAACAAGCTTCCTCTGTTTATTAAAGTATCCAGCAGAAGTTGGAAGTGGTGAGCTGCTCTTTAAAACAAAACAACAAATACCAAGCCTCATCAAACTTAGCTACTTAAATTTATGAGAAATCTTAATCTTTGAAGATGCTTATAAATATGTATAATCCCCTGGCATTTCACAGAAGAGTCTGACCTTTATTCTCTGTGACCTAAGCAAATTTGGCCAACACAGAATTTAGGGAGTAACTTCCAAGAAGTTACCTAATACCTTGGATCACCTGATCACGGTATTTATGTATGTACAGTATTCACAATACCTCTCTGTCTTTGTCTGTCTGTCTATCACCTATCATCTGTAAACCACCAATCTCTTCAAAGAATTTTCTTTGAGCAGTGTGGTGATCTCGTGGTGAAGACACTTGCCTTCCACTCAGAAGGCAATTTGCTGTGAACTCTGCATAGACTTCAGGAAAGGAATCCGGCCAGTAAATGCTTACTGACTCCATCCAGTCTCCCCAACTCTATCCCTAATTAAAGGATTACAGGGTTGTATAAAGGGAGATTTTTTTTTTTTTAAATTTCTAAGCCACCCATCTCCTCAAAGAATTTTCCAGGTGATGTTCAACATAAGGCTGAATCCACTTTAACTACCCAGTTTCCTTTAGTGCTGGTTCCTTGCAACAGACATTTTCATTCTAGGATCTTCAACTTGGCTTATTTAGCAACATAACTTCTGATTCACAAGAAAGTGCCTTGAGGCAGTCAATGGCTCTAACAATGGGACAAAAGTTTGCATGAGTTTGCTTCCTTCCTTGGGTCTTGTAAACTTAACCTATCTTTGATTGTGACTCTCCAGCAATTGTAAGATCACATCTTGACAACATAAACAGCAGAGTCTGATAGCAGACAGCTTTGAACCTGCTGGCATATTTCTAGAAAAAAGTAATTTATTTTAAAAGCCAGGAAGGATGGATTTATGACCCCACTGGTGAAGCAAACAAACTTGCACCACTTGCAGTGAAAGAGGCTAATGGCTGTGATTTGATGGCAAGTCATTAAGAAACATTCATTGACAACAAAAAAAAAACTCTCTTTGTTGATTCCCTCAGATGGTGGAGATTTGCAAGCAGAAAGTTTAGAGGAAACTACAGCAGTCATGGAATTTAATAAAGCCACTTTATGGCTGGTAGTTATTTGAGCAAATCAGAACAGATCTTTTGATTTTCTATCCCCTAAGATCCTGGCTGGAAACCAACTTGGGTCTTAGATTATTCTTGTTTTGTTAACATTTTTGTAATACTGCCATCGTGTTAAGGAAAACCCAGCAGACTCACCCTGAAATAGTTGCAGTGTTAAGCTTTGACATAAATGTTCCATGATTTTGACTCAATAGCCTGGCTAGTCCAAAGTTGGTCCCAAATACTACACAAACTGGAGAGGCTAAAGGCCAGAGGAATCCACTTGGTTTAGTGCTACTACATCCAGTCCCCCCCCCCCCAAGTACTTTCCAGATGTGTTGGATTTCAATTTCCAGAATTCCCAATCTGCACTACTTTGGAAATTCTTGGAACTGAAGTCCAACCTACCTGCAGGAAATTGCTGGGGAAGGCTGCTCTAACTTGGCTTTTGGTCCTGTCCACAAATAAATGAAACATTATTAGGTGTAGCATGAAAACATCCATCTTGTTCTTTGTGAAGGAAGAGATGAACATGAAGCATCATGGAATGAGAGTAGATGATGTCAGTGTCAGGTAGAGGCCTCCTTACCTGTTTCAAAACTTCATAATGACTTCACATTTGTTCACCAATGGCATGAGGAACCCTCTTGTCATTTTCTTTCTTTGGTTCTTATGTTTGCCTTTAATATACCATCCTACCTGAGATCCATCAACCTCACCTCTCATGGCCCCTATTTAAGTCGGCCCTCAAAATCTGTCTCTGTCTCTAGGTCTTGGGGGGGTAGGAAGAAGACCCTTGTGGGAAGTTCCATTTGCTTAAGAGATTCTGGACTCTTTTGAAGTTTTGTATTCAATGTGTATTTATTGTTCTTATTGTTGTATCCTATCAACTGCCCAGAGGGGAGTGATGCTAGTTCACCTCCTCGTAGTGTACCTGGTTGTGTGAGCTAAATTACTAGCAATAATTATCAGCCAGACTTCATTGAAGAATTGACAGAATGACAGTTGGCTGTCAGACATCATCTTTGTAGAACTCCTGGCTCTCTAAAAACATGGCAACAGCAACGACCAACTCTGAACAGGATCCATACCTAACATGGTGCCTGCTGGGACTCATTGTTTAAGCGGAGTATTGTCTCTACCCCTCAGTGTGACTATGGTGCTCCTTGACAAAATATCCACCACATTGTGTCCGAATATC
Source organism: Laticauda colubrina (assembly GCA_015471245.1). Lineage (NCBI taxonomy): Eukaryota > Metazoa > Chordata > Lepidosauria > Squamata > Elapidae > Laticauda > Laticauda colubrina. Next base: position 15,485,550 of record BLBF01000002.1, read on the forward strand.
CATCAAGAGCTTACACTGGCCCAATGTGATTTTTTTCAACATAGACCACCCTGTCCTTGAGTGGTTGGGTGGACTGGATATTAATATTTGAACCATCGTAAGTCCATGTATTTACCATACACTAAATAAATAAATAAATAATAAATAAATAAACTCACATAGAGGGGCAGCCTATTGAATAAATAAATCCGTGAAGACCAGGTAACCATAAACTTTGTGTAATTAGATGATCATGGTAAAGAAGGGAAGAAAGAAGGTAACAATGGAAGGTAAGGTAAGTGTCTAATAGAGGAGGGTCAACCCAAGAAAGATGGCAGGCATGATCAATGTCACAAACACCTTAAAAAGGAGTGCAATGTGTAGAGTAAAGCTTTGTCTAACTTTTGCTTGTTTGGATCCTTTTTCCTTTTCATCCCAATATTCAGTTGCTTCTGCTGCACCCTCCAAAATTCTAATCAAAAGGCCTTTATTATTTTTAGAGAGTAAAAATATCAGTTCTGTCTAGTGGCTAAGGCATTAGGCTAGAAACCAGGAGACAGTAAGTTCTAGTTCCACCTTAGAAATGAGAATTGGCTGAGTGACTTTGAGCCAATCACTAGGAGACTGAATTGTAGTCCTGCCTTAGATATGAAAACTGGTTGGGTGACTTTGGGCCAGTCATTCATTCTCAGCCCAATTCTCCTCACGGGGTTGTTATTGTGGGGAAAATAGGAGGAGAAAGAAGTGTTAGGCATGTTCACTGCTCTGAGTTATTTATAAAAAATAATAAAGGTGAGATATACATATATGTATACATATATACAACTTCAAATGTTGGATCTGAGTTCAGTCACATTAGTTGAAATGTATAATGCAAATGCCCTTGGAAAAGGAACTAATTTTTCAATACAGACCAGACCAGACCACACATGGAACTTAATGAAATTCACTCTCCCGCCCCCCTCCCCTTCAATAAACTTGCCACTTTCTTTCCTAGTCTCTTTCTTTTGCAATGCATTGGCTCTATTTGTTTAATAAACAAAGAGATGATTACAGATTAAAATCTGTAAAATAAAATGGCAGGAAATAGATAATACACAAACCCACTGAAATGTGAAAGATAAGCTGTCTTAAAAAATGTGTTATATTTAAAAACACTCAAAGACTGGGAAGAAGAAGAAGAAGAGGAAGAGGAGGAGGAGGAGGAGGCGGAAGAGGAAGAAGAAGAAGAAGAAGAAGAAGAAGAAGAAGAAGAAGAAGAAGA
>BLBF01000002.1:15487366-15505112 GCA_015471245.1 Laticauda colubrina
AGGGATGGGCCAGGCTTCCCACCACAGCCAACCTGAACCTGGGTGAATCACTAAATTATTTGAATTCCATCATTGGCCTTAGACAGATATTATGTTGAAGAAGAAGCTCTATAAATAACAGGTAGGGCTTTAAGGCCTGTCACATCGGCCGATGGATGCAAAAAGTATGTAAAAATGAGAAAATGTTCCATCCATTGTTATCCGCTCTCAAAAGTGCCCCAAATTTGCATAAACAGAGCGGACAACAACGGAAAGGAACGGACGGGGAGAGGACGTAGCGAGGATGTAAAGCGGATGCTCCACGGAAGCCTAGCGTATGGAAGCGGATGGAAGCAGATGGCACGTCCACAGGGCTTCCGGGGGAGCACAGCAAAGCAGACACGCAGCAGAAGGAGCGGATGCAGAGTGGATGCTGAGTGGATACAGCGGATGCATCACAGACGCCTAGCGGATGCCTAGCAATGCAAAGCGTTCACTGCGCATGCGGGGAGGATGCATTGCGTCAGCCCCACGGATATAAAAGGATGCAGCTCGCAAGCAGGTCACCATTCAGAGGAAAGACGTGCTGCCAGACACATCTCCAGCCAACAACCATGGGGAAGAAGAGGAAGCCTGTGCCTACTCCTGCCAGCCCTGGCAAGAAGGAGGGGGCCACCATCCCACCCCCTGGCACTGACTCTGCTTCTGCTGGGGCTTCTGCTGCTCGGGCTGACTCTGCTGGTGCTGGGGCTTCTGCTGGGGCTTATTCTGCTGGTGCTGCTCCTGATGCTGGTGCTTCTGCTGGTGCTGCTCCTGGTGCTGGTGCTTCTGCTGGTGCTGCCTCTGCTGGTGCTGCTCCTGGTGCTGGTGCTTCTGCTGGTGCTTACTCTGCTGCTGGTGCTGCTGGTGCTGCTGGTGCTGCTGGTGCTGCTGGTGCTGCTGGTGCTCCTGGTGCTGCTGCTGTTGTTGCTGCTGCTGGTGGTGGTGGTGTGGTGGACCAGCCCCTAGAACCTCAAAGCCCTTCTGATGAGGGCCCAGAAGGCCCTGCCAGAGGGAGGAAGAGGCAATCGCGCGATAGGGAGAGGAGGCAGTACTCCATCGAAGAGGAACATGAGGATGAGGTGCTCAAATGGCTGAGGGAGAACAAGTACCTCTGGCAGAAGGGACACAGGCTCTATCGAGACACCAAGCGGAAGCAGGCGGCTTGGAGAGAGAAGGCGGAGAGCCTGGGCTACACTTCAGAGGTCCTCCTCGAGTGGAGGAAGCACATGCACACCTGGTACAGGAAGCTGCACCTCAAGAAGTCTGGCCAGGCCACGGTCAAGCTCACTGACCGGGAGACCTATGTCATGGTAAAGTGCAGCTTTCTGGGGGGTGAGGTCCGCTACCGAGGAGCAGCCCCTCTGTCTACCCTCTCTCTCAGGCAGCCCACAGAGAGCCAGTCCTCTTCTGGGCAAGAGTCAGCTCCTGTGTCCAGGCAGGTATCTGTGGAGTGCCCCATGACGGAGACCCCCCCGACAGCTGCACTCCCCGTGGCGGAGCGAGTGGAGGACCCCCTGATGCAGTTGGAGCAAGGAGAGGGCACTGACACCAGAGACCAACCCACCCCCATCCCCATCTCCACCTCCACAGAAAGCAGGCAGAGAGGCAGACTGGAGGGGCAGAGCCACACTGTCCTGCTGGAGATCAGGGACACCATCAAAAGCAGCATAGATCTCCTCTCTCAGCTGGCACACACCGACATACCATCCTCAAACTGCAAGCCCTTCCTCACCTACGTCAACCAGACCCTCATGGACATGTCCGAATCACAGTACCAGGTGATAAAGGAGAGGATCACAGGTCTTCTGCACAACCCTTCAGGCCCAGCTGAACCTGCTCCGACCCAGTCCAGGTTTGCTCCTCCACCCCAGGTGATGCCACAGCCCTTCCAAGGCTTTCCACAGGCCCTCACCTACCAAGGCTACGGCTACCAGGAGTTCCAGCAGCACAGGCAGCCCTTCCCAGTCCAGGCACAGGTACATCGTACGCCATCGATGCCACTGATGCCACCAACGCCACAGATGCCACCAACGCCCCAGATGCCACTGACACCACAGATGCCACCCACGCCTCACCTTGCTCACCTGCAGACCAGACAGCCCCACTACACTCCTCCTTCCTCCACCCCACAGCCAAGCCTGGCCTCAGAACATCTGTCATCGGTCTTGGGACTGACACCCCATGTCATGGAGGAAGGGGCTTTCAACATCACGGGACTGAGCCAGCTCTCTGAGAGCTTCCTCCACACACCATCCCCTGTTGTCCTCTCGGGGCCAGGCACCCAATGGCGCCTCAGACCAGTACTCCAGCAGCAGCCACCTTCACAGCACCTGGACCCTTCACCCCTGAGACTATGGGCATGCCTCAGAGTGACTGAGAAGAGTGCCAGAGACTGGGTTGCTACCTGTTGACTTTATCTTTGCTTGGGACACTTTACTTGGGTCATTTTGCTTTTACAGTTTGTTATTAATAAAGTTTATCTTTGCTTCACACACTTGGTTCAGTTCTTTTAGTAAATAAAGCCTTGGTGGAAACTTTTAGAAATGGTTTAAGCCTTTGCATGCTTGTGGGATGGGTAAGGATAGCAGAGGGATGGGCAGGGATACTTGTGGGATGGGTAATAGCTGTGGGATGGGTAAGGATAGCAGTGGGATGGGCAGGGATACCTGTGGGATGGGTAATAGCTGTGGGATGGGTAAGGATAGCAATGGGATAGATAAACCTCCAGTGCAAGCATAGTGGGACTGTATGGTCCACCCTCCCAGGTGCCACACCTATGACCCTTTATTATCAATAACAATTTAATCATTCATCAACACATTTCAACATAAACACAACTCTTTATTAAATGCCCTGTTCATTGTAGGGCCACTCAACATACATGGCACAATCTCATCAGTGTGATGAGACAGGCTGAAGGAAGCATCCATTAAGCATCTACCATCCTGTCTTGCCACTCCACTGCTCCAGCTGGGGAGTTGCATCAGTGTTTCAGGAGGTTGCGCTGCTTCTTCCCTTCATGTGAAGCTCTGTTGGGGCCTTGCACATCCACAGTATCTATCAGGGTTTGCCCTTGCCTCCATTCCCCAGGCTCCATGACCCCATTGGCTTGTTGGAGGTCCACGAGCCTGTTCTGCAACACTGGGTAGTGGGTGCGCATGAGACTGTGCAGGATGCAGCAAGCTTTCACGATGTTCCTCAGGGTCTCTGGGCAATGCTGCATGGTGGAGAGAAGTACCTGGAACCTGTTGGCCAGGATGCCAAAGGCGTTCTCCACCACCCGCCTTGCCCTGGACAGCCTGTAGTTGAAGATCCTCTCTTCATGGGTGAGGCATCTGGAAGTGTAGGGCTTCATGAGGTAGGTTGTGAGGGAGAAGACGTCATCCCACACGATGAAGTAGGGCACATCTTGTGTGTCATTGGGCAGGGAGTCTGGATCTGGGAAGCCCATGATGAGGTTGCATTCCAGCCCATCCTTGAGGTGACTGGCGTTGTATACCTGGCTATCTGAAGCTGACCCGTTACCTGAAGCATTGATGTAGGTGAACTTGTAGGCAGCATCAACCATGGCAAAGAGGATGATACTGAAGAAGCCTTTGTAGTTGAAATAATTGGACCCTGAGTTGGCTGGATCTTTGCAGGCCACGTGCGCCCCATCTATGGCTCCAACGGTGTGGGGGAAGTTCCACTTCTGATACCACTGCTCTGCAACTTTCTTCCAGCTTTCTTCAGTGGAGGGGCACTGGAGGAGCTCCTCCAGCTATTCTTCGACGATGGCCTGCACCACTTCCCTGACCACAATGCTGATGGTGTTGTGTGGCACCCTCCAGGCGTACTGCATGCTCCTGTACGTGGTCCCTGAGGCCAGGTAGCGCTGAATCAGTGCCACCTTCAGCCCAGGGTCCAGGCTGGGCTGGAAGTTTGTGTTTGCCTTGGTCCACCTGGGTCTCAGCCACTCCACAACTTCGTCAGACATGGCTGGCGGCATCCTCATGAAGTTCTGGAATGCATGAGTGTCTTCGTTCCTCAGCTCCACCATCAGCTTGTTATACAGTCCGTCCTCGGCTCTTCTCGTGATCCATCTTCGGACCCAGACACTTCTTGGATGCCTTCTTTTCTTCCCATAGAACAGGTGAAAGAGCCTGTCAAGGGCTTCACACTGTTGTAGAACAATGGCGGTTACCAAAAGGAGTGTGCGACGATCCATGGTGGAGATGACTGGATGCTGTGGAAGAGCAAGAGCAAGATGAAGGCTGAAGAGGTCTGCACAGCAGGGCTGCTGGACTGAAAGTGAGATCCAGGTGATTTCTCCCCCTTTTTATAGGAAATATAGGTTTTCCGCTAGGTGTCCTTTTGCATCCTCTAGACATCCTGCAGACATCCTCAATATCCGAGATATGTCCCCTATACGAACATTTTTTCTGTTTTAATGCTTTATATGCAAGCTGCATCCGCTTTCATCCTTTCTACGTCCGTGCTACGAACGCTGCGTGTCCGTTCCATGTCCGTTTCGCTTCCTCCCTGTGTCTGTTTTCCGCTGAAGCAGATGTGAGTTGCGCGGATGTGCAGCAGATGCCTAGCGGATATAGCGGACGCGTAACGGATGACAACGGACGTATAACGGATGTTCCCCGTATGCGTAGCGTATGTATAATGGATGCATTGGATACTTTATCTGCTCAAAAAGTTTTGTGCAGCTCAAAACCTTTTGAGGGGATGAAATCACAGTAGATGGATGCTGGACAGATTGAGAGTATGAAAAACGGACGCAGTGAGTACAGAACGGATGCATTGCATTAACCAACAGATGGCAAGTGTTTCTCTCCGTTTTACATCCTCTTTCCATCCGTTGGTGCTGTGTGACATGGGCTTTAGAGTTTAAAATAATCAAGTAGGCTTTAGAGTTCAAAACAAACAGAATGATTATTACTAATAGCCAATGCAGAGCTTGCTACCCTGAGGTGATGTGTGTATAGCAGCTTTCAACCACCACAAAGAAGGCTATGACAGTTTGCGCCCATTGTAGCTTGTGAGTAATCATGTTTTCCGAATTTCCCAAGCTTTTTGAATTGTTTTCCCCTTTAAGATTTTCATCCATGGAATCCTCCCCAAGCTCTCTCTCAATTTTTTTAAAGACAGCTTTTTGGAAATTTAAGACAGGGGTCTTTCAAACTTGACAGCTTTAAGACTTATGAACTTCAACTTCCAGAATTCCTCCTCCAGTCATGTTAGCTCAAGAATTCTGGGAGTTGAAGTCCACGAGTCTTAAACTTGCCAAGTTTGAAGGCCTTTGGTCTAAGACACTGGTTTGATTATGTTCTATTGTTTGTGTTTGCATTATATTGAATTCCAATATGTTATGGCTGCTCTCTCCCAAAGTTCCAACAACCTCAATACACACACAGACACACCATTGATGGGTAGTGAGAGAGTTCCTGTCACCAAGACTTCTCTCCCCAGCAAAGGCTGCAAACAACTTCTTCTGTGGCAAAAAAGAAGAAGCAAAGATAGTACCGCTATTAATGTGGGGTGCAATTCCAAAACACCTGGAGCACCATTTGAATGCCATCAGCATCAACAAAATCACCATTAGTCAATTGCAAAAGGTGGCTGAACTTGGAATCGATTATATCCTACAACACCTTCATTATTATACCTTTAACATCTTCAAATAACAATAACTTCCTATTCCAGGTCCTTGGGAAGGACTCAATACGTGGATTAAAAGTGCCAGATCAGATCCAGTCTAAATATCTGGCTGATTGTGTTGATCAATCCCAATAATGCTATAATTTCAAGCTGAAAGATAGGGAGGGGAGATCTGTGCCTTATGCAGACATTTCCAGTTTAGCAAAAACACGCTCCACTCTGGCTGATAAAACAATCCCGGCCAGAGGTTGACCGAATTGCAGCATAGCCCACAACATTGCCCAGTTATTATAAATAACAACAACAACAACAACAACAATAATAATAATAATAATTTTTCTTATATGTATCCATGTATTCATAGCTATGTTTTTACTTATACCTATTATCTTGTTAAGCAATTGACAAAAATAAATATAAATAATGCCAGTAAGGCTTTGTTTCCTAGGCTGGAAAGAGGTAAGCAAGGTTCTTGCCCATGAATTGCAAGGCAGCGGTTTAGAACTCAAGCCTCTGCCAACAGCTGCATTGCATGCTTGAGTAGAGGGCTGACAAGATGTAATTAAGTCCATGGGAAAAAGATAAACAAACTTATACAAATAGCTGCAAGCTAGTTTTCAGTATGCTGCAAAGGACCAAAAACAACTTTTGAGAAAATGGTAAGGCAGTTTGGATAAGCAAAAAGCTTGGATTAAACAAGCTTGATTCAACTTTCCCAGTTTGCTAGTCTCCAGTTGTAGTGGGCTTCAGAGGGACCTAATTAGAAAAGGATTAGTTTAGATTGGATTAGTTTAAATCTTCCCTTCATGCACTTATTTTTCATAGGAAACAAGTTCATTCTCTTTTTCAAAAAAATAAATTTTATTAATTTATTATTAATTACATTTCTTAGTGCTTAATAATCGCCTGGGTATTTAATTTGCTTAACCATACAGATTCCATTCTTACTCTCCACCTCTTTTTCTCCAACCACTGGTAAAATATTCTCACAATATTGGAAAGATGAAGAAACACCGCAAGATGAAGAGATAATTAAGAAGATACTAGACTGTGCAGAAATGGATAGACTTACATTGAAAATCAAACATAAAGAAGACACAGAATATTATCAAGCACAAGTTCATTCTTGAAGGTGTTGCATTTTTTTTTTTTGCTTGATTCCAGCTGAGACCTTTTCAGGGAAACCACCCCAAGTGAACAAACGTATTTCAAAATTAAGGAATTAAGTTGTGACAGCAAGCCAGCTTCTGAGTTGGAAGTAAATAACAGATACAGCGAGAGATGCTATTCAGCAGGTTCTGACCAGTTCTGGAGAACCAGTAGCGGAAATTTTGAGTAGTTCAGACAGAGAACTGGCAAATACCACCTCTGACTGGAGATTTTACAGTATCCTTCCCCTGCCACACCACCAAGCCAGTACCAGAACCAGTAGTAAAAAAATCTGAATCCCACCACTGGATACAGGGCAATATTAGTTGTGCCCAGTTAGGTGGCAATAGCATTTGACCTGGGTTGTTTTTAAAAAAATGAAGCAGGGTAAGAGTTAATACAGAGTGAGATGTAATGAGGAAATCCCAGAACTGTAAACCATTCTAGAGCCAGTTTGGCCTACTGGTTAAGGTGCTGGCCTAGAAACCAGGAGACAGTGAATTATATTTCCACCTTAGACATGAAAGCCAGCCGGTGACTTGGGGCCTGTGACTCTCTCTCAGCCCAACCCACTTCACAGGGTTGTAATTGTGGGGAAAATAGGAGGAGAAAGGAGTATTAGGTATATTTGCTAGCTTGAGTTACTTATAACTAGGATCTCCAACTCCCGGACCATAGACTGGTACCAGTTTATAACCTGTTAGGAACTGGGACATGCAAGTGATGAGCAAATGAGCAAATCTGGGCATGTGCAGCATATAGATGGTATGAGAAACCATCCTCTCCTCCACGGTCCAGGGAAAGACAATTTTTCTTCGAAAACTAGTCCCTGGAGCCAGAAAGGTTGGGGAAACTAAGAAACAAACTAATAAATAAATTCTGAGCAAGTCAAAATCCATCCAAGAAAACTTGTGATGAACCACTTCTTCATTGTGGCTCATATAAGCTGTGGTGGTGCAGTTGTTAGAACGGAGCATTTCAGCTAACGCTGCTCACTGCCAGGAGTTCAATTCTGACCGGCTCAAGGTTGACTCAGCCTTTTATCCTTCTGAGGTTGGTAATGTAAGGACTGAGATTGTTGGGGGCAAGATGCTGACTCTGAACAGCTTAGAGCAGAGGTGACCCGCAGGTTGGATCTGGCTCATGGAGTGTTTAGATCTGGCCCATGGGGATCCCTGGAAACAGTGAAGGACTGGCCTGTGGTGCCTCTGCCAGTGAAAATGTAGCCCAGGAGGGCCTCCTGAGCTCTGTTTTCACTGGTAGAGGATTGCAGGAGACCACTGCAACCAGAAATGGAGCTCGGGAGCCCATTTTCTCTGGGATAGTGCTTGTTGTGGTTAGCCGGCAGCAGGTGTGGATGGTGGAGGAGAGCGAGGACTCAGATGAGGGGCCAGAACCATTAGGGAGTGGACTGCCGCCTTCAAAGATTGTAGGGGCTGGCAGCAGTGTTGAAGAGGTTCCTGAGGAGCCTGTGCCAAGTTCACATGCACGCAAGATTGATCGTAGGAGAGAGCAGTTACAGCAGCACAGGTGACTTGAGAGTAAGGCTGCAAGGTAATGGCCCCTCTCTCAAGAGGATAAAAGCCAAGTTTGAAGAAGTGTTCTTTGCAGAAGGCAAAGACACTCTGAAGCTCAGCCTGGTGGACATCGTAATATTTGAAAAATCTTGTAAATTAGTTCTTAACTCTAGGTTTTTGGCAGAGCAAATTAGTTGGAGCAAATTAGTCGGAGCAAATTAGTTGGAAGCAGCCTTTTATCTGTGAAGAAACAGAATTCATGGATTAAACCTTAAAAGGTGGGGGCTGCTGCCTTTGTCTTGTGTTTGCTCGCTTGGAACCTGGTTGGGTCAGAACAGCGCTTGGGCCACTACAGGCACCCCTGACACAAGTGACATTGAGTTTGCCCTGCCCCCCTGGCCTTTCCCTCCCCTCTCGAGGTCAAACATAATCCTGATGCAGCCCTCAATGAAATTGAGTTTGACACCCTTGGCTTTCAGAGTGCTATAAAGCACTATGAAGCAGTATATAAGTCCAAGTGCTATTGCTATTGTTGCCAAGAAAACAACATGGATTTTTCAAGTAATGAACAGTAATTGAGCTAAGTTCAAGGAGACTTTACATTTTACAGGATTAGTTATATGATATTGTATAAGAGTAGAAGATATAGACAGATTTATTTGAATGTTCTCATTTTCCTGTGTAGTTTGTTTTATCTTTCCCAACTCTTTATCTGTTGTTTGCAAGTTCTTATGTACTGTGGGGAATGAGATATTATGTTCTTTCATAGTTTTATTTAGCACGTGTACATATGTTTGATTATACAACAAAAATTAAGTCATAAAGCTTTAATATACATCTCTTTGTTGTCCAATGTAAAGACAACATCATAAATCAATTACAATAACTTTGCAAATTACTTAGATTATCTGTAACAAATAAATATTTCACTGTGCATTTCCCATATGATTTTATGAAACCTGCTTTTTTACGAAAATCATCTGAAGCAATCAACAGTAAAAGCCAGCATTTAAAAACACACACAATAGGTTCATTCAAAACAGCACTTCATAAAACAAGCATAAAATCATATGTTGATTGCTTCAGATGATTTTCGTAAAAAAGCAGGTTTCAAACCTTTTAAGTATATGAAATATTTTTTTAATCCCAATAAATGCCAAATATTTCCTATTTGATTAACAAGTCAGCATCCAACCTTGCTTAAATAGCTTATGCCGTAACTACTCCCATATCACCAAACAGTTTTCTGAATGGTGAACTTGTACATGCTTGTATGTAGTGATCTGAAGGATACGTAGGGTGATAGAACCCAGTAGTAATATATTGTTTGGTGATTTTTTTTCTCCCATAGAGGAATAAATTGGTTGTTGGTTACAGCATCTTTAATTTTTCCCAACAAAAAAGGTTGAAATGGCAGTTTGTTCTGTACTAAATACTCTCAAAAACTGTGTCAAGCAAAGAGGGTTGGTTTTGGTAATGATAGAATTAAATAACTTTAACCATTGATTCAAAGTTCTGTCTGTTGCTTGAGTTCTTTCGCTCACATTTTCCAATTATTGGTCCCAGTAACCCATAAAAATTGTGCTTACTTGAAATATTTTGCAGTAAAAAGGTGAGGGAAAAATCATACTTTTGGAGTAGGTGAGCCATTGTTTTTTTTCAAGTTCTTTTTACTCTTCAAAATACTTTCAGGAGAAATGACAATTTGTGTTTTATTTTCACATATTAAACAAAAAGCCCCTGCTTTTATTCAATTCATTGTTGTGTTTTGAAATGCAAGTTGTATTATATTGGGATCACGGGGCAAAATGAAAAACAACCTCTGCAGATAGTTCTCCACTTACAACCATTCATTTCATGACCGTTAAAAGCAATGGTGGGATTTAATTGTTTTTTACTACTGGTTCTATGGGCTTGGTTTGGTGGGCTTGGTGGGCTTGGTGTTGCTTGAGCCTGGCAGGGGAAGGATACTGTAAAATCCCATTCCTTCCCCACCCTGCTAATCTGCTTTCCAGCTCCCTTCTCCTGTGCAGGGCAACCAAAGGAGACCCATCCGATCAGCTGGGACTCAGGAGGCAGAGAATAGATGGGGGCGGAGCTAGTCAGAGGCTAGCTAGTCAGTTTATTCTGATTCTCCGAACTACTCAAAATGTCCGCTACTAGTTCTCCAGAACTGGTCAGAACCTGTTGAATAGCATCTCTGGTTAAAAGTTGTGGCACTGCAAAAAAATGTGATGTGGCCTGTCAGCCACTGGCCCCTCCAGCATCTGAGTCAGATGAGGAGGAAGCCCGGGAGCCAGGTCTACCATCAAAGTAAAGTGAGAATCTGAGGGGGAACAGGGAATGGAGCTGTCAGAGAGAGGAGAGACAGAACGGATGCAGAACAGAAACAAAGCGTTTAAAGCGGAAAAAACATTCGCAGAGGGGATCTATCTCGGATATTAAGGATGTCTAGAGGATGCCTAGCGGAAAACCTATATTGCCTATAAAAAGGGGGAGCAACTTGCCTGCTTCGCACTTTCAGACCAGCAGCCTAACGGTGCAGACCTCTGCAGCCTTCATCTGCCTCTTCCTCTTCCACAGCATCCAGTCATGTCCACCGTGGATTGCGAAAAAATCCTTTCAGCAGCCAACATCCTTCTGCAACACTGCGAAACCATCTACAGTCTCTGTGAACAGTACTACGGGAAGAAAAGGAGGCACCCAAAAAAAGTCTGGCTCCGAAGATGGTTTGCCAGAAGAGCGCAGTACGTACTTTACGACAAGCTGATGGTGGAGCTCAGGAGCGAAGACCCTCGGGCGTTCCAGAACTTCATGAGGATGCCTCCAGCCATGTTTGATGAAGTTGTGCAGTGCCTGATACCCAGGTTGACCAAGACAAACACCAACTTCCCGCCCAGCCTGGAACCTGGGCTCAAGGTGGCACTCACTCTGCGCCACCTGGCCTCAGGGACCACCTACAGGAGCATGCAGTATGGCTGGAGGGTGCCACCCAGCACCATCAGCTTTGTTGTCAGAGAAGTGGTGCAGGCCATCATCGAAGAATACAAGGAGGAGCTCCTCCAATGCCCCTCCACTGAAGGATGGAAGAAAGTTGCAGAGCAGTGGTATCAGAAGTGGAACTTCCCCCACACCGTTGGAGCCATCGATGGAAAGCACGTGGCCTGCAAAGATCCAGCCAACTTAGGGTCCACTTATCACAACTACAAGGGCTTCTTCAGCATCATTCTCTTCGCCATGGTCGATGCTGACTACAAGTTCATGTACATCGATGCTTCAGGCAATGGCTCATCTTCAGATGCCCAGGTATACAACGACAGTCACCTCAAGGAAGGGCTGGAAAGCAACCTCATGGTGGGCTTCCCAGATCCAGACCCGCTGCCCAACGACACGCAAGATGTGCCCTACTTCATCGTGGGGGATGACACCTTCTCCCTCACAACCTACCTCATGAAGCCCTACACCTCCAGATGCCTCACCTGTGAAGAGAGGATCTTCAACTACAGGCTGTCCAGGGCAAGGCGGGTGGTGGAGAATGCCTTTGGCATTCTGGCCAAAAGGTTCCAGGTACTTCTCACCAACATGCAGCATCACCCAGAGACCATGAGGAGAATTGTGGAAGCTTGCTGCATCCTGCACAATCTCATGCACACCCGCTACCCAGTCTTACAGAAAAGGCTCGTGGACCTCCAGCAAGGCAATGGGGACATGGAGCCTGGTGAATGGAGGCAAGGGCAAAACCTGATCGACACTGAGGATGTGCAAGTGCCCAACAGAGCCTCACGTGAGGCGAAGAAGCAGCGCAACCTCCTGAAACACTGGTGCAACTCCCCAGCTGGAGCAGTGGAGTGGCAAGACAGGATGATAGATGCTTAATAGATGCTTCCTTTAGACTGTCTCATCACATGGATGAGATTGGGCCATGTATGTTTGGTTGGCCTACAATGAACAGGGTGTTTAATAAAGAGTTGTGTTTATGTTGACATGTGTGGATAATTATAACATTATTATTGATAATGAAGGGCCATAGGTGTGGCACCTTGGAGGGTGGACCATACAGTCCCACTATGCTTGCACTGGAGGTTTATCTATCCCACAGCTGTTACCTATCCCAAAGGTATCCCTGCTCATTCCATAGGTATCCCTTCCCATCCCACAGCTATCTTAACCCATCCCACAGGTATCCCTTCCCATCCCACAGGTATCCCTTCCCATCCCACAGCTATCTTAACCCATCCCACAGCTATCTTAACCCATCCCACAGCTATCTTAACCCATCCCACAAACATGCAAAGGCTAAACCATTTCTAAAAGTTTTCACCTGGACTTTATAGAAAAAAATTAATGAAGCAAGTGTGTGAAACAAAAATAAACTTTATTGAACAACAAACTGTAAAATAAACATGACCCAAGTCAAGTGTCCAAATAAAGTCCACAAATATCCAGGCAGACAGTCTCTGGCACTCCTCTTGGTCACTCGGAGGTGTGTGCCCAGGCTAAGATTTTAGGGAGCAGGTGCTGTGGAGGTGGGTGCTGGTGCAGTGCTGGTCTGAGGTGTTATTGGAGTGTCTAGCCCCGAGAGGACAACAGGGGACAGTGTGTTGAGGAAGGTGTCGGACAGCTGGCTCAGCCCCGTGATGCTGAGAGGTCCTTCCTCCATGCTATGGGGTGTCAGCCCCAGTACTGAGGACAGATGTACTGAGGCCAGGCTTGGCTGTGGGATGGATGAAGGAGTAGTGTAGTGGGGCTGCCTGCTCTGCAGCGGGGTGAGGACTGTCGAGGTTGGCATCGGTGGTATCATTGGAACCGGTGGCAACGGTGTCGCCCAATGACTCTGTGCCTGCATCTGTAAGGGCTGCTGTCTGTGCTGCTGGACCTCGGGGTAGCTGTAGCCCTGGTAGGTGAGGGGGTGTGGGAAGCCTTGGTATGGGAGGGACATCACCTGGGGTGGAGGAGCAGACCTGGACTGGGTGGGAGAAGGTGCCTCTGGGTCTGGAGGGTTGTTAAGCAGCATGGTGATCCTCTCCTTCACCACCTGGTACTGGGGATCCGCCATCTCCTTGAGGGTCTGGTTCACATAATTGAGGAAGGGCTTGCGGTTGGAGGAGGAGGATTCGATGGGGACCAGCTGAGAGAGGAGACCTATGCTGGTGCGGATGGTGTCCCTGATCTCCACCAGGACCTTGTGGCTCTGCCCCTCCTGCGGTCCGGCTCTCTGCCTTACTGTGGTGGCAGAGGTGTGGGTGGATGCGGCTTCGGCAGTGGTGGACTCGATGTCTCCTTTCTCCCACCGCACCAGGGAGTCCTCCTCGCTCTCCACCACACTTTCAACACCTGCCTGGGGGTTCTTCGCCGTGGCACGCTCCACAGAAACCTGCCTGGAGACAGGGACTGACTCTCAGCCGCCAGAGGACTGGCTCCCAGCAGGCTGCCGGAGAGAGAGGGTAGACAGAGGGGCTCCTGGTGCTCCTCGGTGGTGGACCTCACCCTCCAGGAAGCTGCACTTGGCCATGACGTACTTCTCTCTGTCCGTCAGCTTAACCCTGGCCTGGCCAGATTTTTTGCGCTGCAGCTTCCCGTACCAAGTGTGCATGTGCTTCCACCAGCCGATGTGTAGCCCAGACTCTCCGCCCTCTCTCTCCAAGCAGCCTGCTTCCGCTTGGTGTCCCTGTACAGCCGGTGTCCCTTCCGCCACAGATAGTCATTCTCTCTCAGCCACTCCAGCACCTCATCCTCGTGTTCCTCCTCAATGAAGTATTGCCTCCTCTCCCTATCATGCGTCTGCCTCTTCCTCCCTCTGGCAGGGCCATATGGGCCCTCATCAGAAGGACTTTGAGGTTGTATGGGCTGCTCCTCCACACCAACAGCATCATCATCATCATCATCAGCAGCAGCATCAGCATCAGCATCCTCACCAGCAGGATCATAATCAGCATCAGCAACAGCAGCAGCAGCAGCATAATCACCAGCAGGATCATAAGCAGCAGCAGCAGGATCAGCAGCAGCAGCAGTAGCAGCAAGACCAGGATGAGCAGCAGCAGAGTAAGCACCAGCAGCAGGGTCAGCAAGACCAGGAGCACGAGCAGAATGAGCAGGACCAGCAGGACCAGGAGCAGCTTCAGCAGAGTACGCAGCAGAAGTACCACTGCCAGGAGCAGCTCCAGCAGAAGCTCCAGCAACAGAAGAGCGAGCCCAAGCAGCAGAAGCCCCAGCAGAAGCAGAGTCAGGGACATGGGGCGGGAGGGTGGCCCTGTCCCTCTTGCCAGGGATGGCGGCAGGTTGCTTTTGCTTCTTCCCCATGGTTGTGGGGTTGCTGGCTGGCAGGGAGGCTGGCAGGAAGGCTGGCAGGCACCAAGGCTGGCAGGAAGCCTGGCAGGAAGCCTGGCAGGAAGCCTGGCAGGAAGCCTGTTAGGAAGACTGGCAGGAAGGCTAGCAGGAAGGCAGGCACCAAGGCTGGCCGACAGACTGGCTGGCAGGGAGGCTGGAAGGCAGGCTGGCAGCAATGCTGGCAGGGAGGCTGGAAGGCAGAGTGCCAGCAAGGCTGGAAGGCAGGCTGGAAGGCAGGCTGGCAGCAAGGCTGGAATGGAGGCTGCCCAGGAGGCTGGGAGGCAGGCTGGGAGGCAGGCTTGGAGGCAGGCTGGCAGCAAGGCTTGCAGGCAGACATGCAGGCAAGGAACTCGAAGTGTCCAGCAGCAGGTCTTTCCTCGGAATGCTAGACGTGCGAGCTGCTTCCCTTTATATCCGGGGGGCTTGCGCAATGCATCCCCCCCGCATGCGCAATTAATGCCAGGCATCCATTAGGCTTCCGCTGTGCATCCGCTTCATCCTCTGTGCTTCCGTTCCGCATCCGCTTTGCATCCGCCCTGTGTCCTCCCCGCGTCCGTGTTGTCTGCGCCAATTATGCAAATTTTTGCCCCTTTTGAGCACGGATACAACAGATGTAACATTTTTCTCGTCCGTTGTGTCCATTTTGCATCCGTTGGCCAGTGTGACATGGCCTTTAGCAACGGAGCCTCCAGTTGAGGACCACTTGTATAGGTGTGGTAGATTAAGAGTCTTCTATGAACATTCATTATAGGCAATTGGTCACTCAACTCCTATGTTACCAATATTCTTGGAAGTTGAATTCTTGATGTGAGACATTATGATATTTTTCATGTTCCAATGACCATAATTTGGGAACTTCTGGATGCCTATCCATGATTCAACTCAAAGTAGGCTCTCTCTTAACCAATCATGTATCTCAGTGTTTTTCAACCTCGGCCATTTTAAGAGGTGTGGACTTCAACTCCCAGAATTACCCAGCTAGCTATGTTGAAGTCCACACCTTTTAAAATGGCCGAGGTTGAGAAACATTGAAATCTATGTTTTGGAATCCAGAAATCAACTGATATTCATTCAAAGAATAACTTCCTCTCTTTAAAGAAAGAAAGAAAAAATAGATTTGCTCTATCTTCAAAGAAAGAGATTTTTGGAAGCCCTTCTTTCTATCTCTAGCCAGCACAAATTTCAGATTTGATGCCCTTTTCTTTTGTTTGGATAATGAATATTATTCCAATTTTGATTGATCACAAAATCTACTCTCTTTCTTTGTATGCCTCTGTGGGATTCTGCCAGCAAATTAAAACCATCTGAGGAGGCACAATGATTGTTTCGCTTCAGCTTTTTTTTTTTTTTTACCTCAAACAAAAGGCCTCTAAAACTCTGAAATTTGTTCCAGCTCTCCCCTTCCCAAAGGCATCCTCGTCTCCATTTTTATTTTATTTTCTTATCGGTGCCAACAGCTTCCAGTATGTTTGTTTTGCTGGTTCAGAATTGTTATTGTTGTTGTTTTTATAAGGTAGTGTAGCATCCTGAGGAACAATGAATGTTTAACACATGGGAGTCAATTTTTTTTTTCAAAATCAAGATGTCCCAAATGGTAGTGGCATTTAGGATTGCATGGGGTGCATATTCTAGAGCATGGAAGTGTGTATGTGTGTGCGTACTCAATTGTGTGTATGTGTATGTAGGTACAAGTAGACCTCAACAGTTCATTTAGTGACCATTCAAAGTTACAACAGCATATCTTACAACCACACTGTATATCGGACATTAACAAGATTGAGTGGGTTCAGAGGTATTTCTCGAGAAGAGTACTCCACTCACAATAGAATTCCCTATGCCTCCAGGCTTGAAATTTTGGGTTTGGACAGTCTGGAACTGTGCTGCCTGTGGTCCTATCTAAGTATAATTCACAAAATTGTCTGCTATAACATCTTGCCTGTCAATGACTTCTTCAGCTTTGATTACAATAATATACAGGCAAACAACCGATACAAACTCAAGGTAAAGGTCTTCAAACACAATTTCAGAAAATACAACTTTAACAACAGAGTGGTCAATGCCTGGAACGCTCTACTAGACTCGGTTGTTAGAGCCTCAGCCCCTCACAGCTTCAACCTCAAACTGTCTACCGTGGACCTCACCCCATTCCTAAGAGGTCCTTAAAGGGGGCATGCATAAACACACCAGCGTGCCTACCATCCCTGTCTTACTGTTCCCATTTATCTGTATTTACTTCCTTTGTTCGTGTTTATGTTCAAAGCTATACTTGTTATCTTGTACACGTTTGACAAACAAATAATCGTCAAAGTAGTGAAAATTTATTTCCTGAAGTCTAGGCTAAGCTAGCTGAGAAACCAACTGGCCTCTCTGAGAAACAATCTCTCTCTCTTTCTCTCTCTCTCTTTTTCCATTCTCCCCCAACCTCAATCCTCACATCAACTCACCCCACCACAATGGGGAATTCCACCACTGGCATAACACCAATGAAGCTTTGAGGAAGGAACAGCCTCCAAGCCTTCTTCTCCACTTGGCTCTAGGCCAAAAGATGCTATTTTCTGCACACACGAGTGCCAGCCGGAGAATGTTGAGTTGTTAATCAGTTCCTATTCACTCTGATAAAAAAGGGAACGTGCCTTTGAATGTCTTTCAAAGGAGTAGATGATTTAGGATAACGTGTGCAGGGTGGAGTGTGGCGTTTGTGCGCTGACTGAGGACATTCACACACAAGTCTTTTTCTGGCAATTTCCCGAATCAGCTCCGGGCTGAACCCTCTTCGCTCATGCAGGTGTCCTTGCATGCAAAAATAAGATTAAGCACAGGGAGGTGCCCAACATCAAATGGAATTGTTGCTGAACTGCGTGTCGGGTCATACCAGCCAAAGAATTCTTATTTTGCCTCAAAGGCATCTGGACACTTTTTACTTTAAAGAAGAAGAAGAAGACGATTCACTTTTTATCCAAGACCGCAGCACCATCCTGTCAAAACTAATCCTTCCAATGCCCCCATCATCCTGCCAGATGAGAAATGAAACTACTACTTCTTCTTCTTCTTCTTCTTCTTCTTCTTCTTCTTCTTCTTCTTCT
>BLBF01000002.1:15506656-15531704 GCA_015471245.1 Laticauda colubrina
ATCTATCTATCTATCTATCTATCTATCTATCTATCTATCTATCTATCTATCTATCTATCTATCTATCATCTCCTGTAATCCCTTAATTTGCAGGTAAAGTCTAAGTGACCGGATGAAGTGGTGCATTTACTGGCTGGATGCCCTTCTTAATACCACATGGAGTTTGCCAAGATATATCTTTGTTAAGTAATTCTATCATTCCTTCCTCAATTTCTTTATCTTTAATTTCATCTAAGTAATTTCTTATTTTGTCCTGATTTATTTCTTCCTTTTTATATAACTCTTCAAAGTATTTATGTACAATTTCTTTTTTTTTTGTTCTATCTCTTGTTGTATGTCACCATTCCCATCTATTAATTGGTATATCAGTCTCTTTTCTTTCTTTTTTTTTTTTAGTTTATAAGCTAACCATCTTCCTGGCTTATTAGCATTCTCAAAGTAGATTGTTTAATCATATTCAAATTTACAACCATTTTCTCTTGTTCAATTAAATTCAATTTGTGTTTAGCTATTATGATCTGATCTTGCAATGTTGAGTTCTTTGGGGTCTTCTTTAATTACATTTCTAATTTCTTAATTTGTTGTTGCAGTTTATTTTGTTGGGCGTATTTTTCTTTATTCCTCTTGGCATTGTAAGAAATTATTATACCTCTTATTACTGCCTTCGTTGTATCCCAAATGTTTTGTTTCATAGTTACGCCATTGTCATTTTCTTTTAAAAAATAATTTAATTCCTCTTTAGGTTTATCAATATATTCTTTTTCTCTTATTAATTGGGTATTTAATGTCTATCTTTTCTTTGGTTTCTTCCTGCCTTTCCATCTTATCTGAATTGGGTTATGGTCTGCCCATTCATTTGGTAACATATCAGTTTCAACGGATTTTGTACTCCAAAATCACCCATGAAGATTCCATGGCTAACAATGGGTTTGAAGATGCAAAGGACTGTGAGATTAACCTTGGGAGACAGGAAGAAGACATAGAGCTTAAGACAATGCTCTTCTAAGAGAAATCTGAATCCAAAGGAAGGATGGAATTAGATGAAGCATCTCGAAATTGACCCCCTCCTTCTTTCTTTGGACAGTAGATATAAGTGAGGAGAGAAGAACTTTCAAACTTGCAAGTTTCTATTACTGTAACCTTACAATAAAGATAGTATTATTAATCATGGTCTTGGTTTCCTGTCTAGACTACCTCAAAAGACTGACAGAAGTTGGGTCCAGTTGGCCCTAGTCCAACATTCTGACTCAAGGAATGCTGCCTGACATGCTTTCAGATGTTTGCCATGGGACCCCCCAAATTAAATTAAAGTTCTTCAAAAAATAATCATTGGTATTTCAAATGGCAGCCGACTGCATAAAACCATGTAATGGAGCATGGAGCATCCAAAACTTTTTCAGACATCAGTTTGATATATCACACAAATTGGTTCTGTTCAGTGGTGTGCACATCCACAGTGAAATGAACTGTGCCTCTTTCTTCTTCCCCCTCAATGACTATCTTATAGACTTGTCTATTTTTTGTTTGTCGATCTGCAACAATAAACCTTGCTAATAGACAAGATTTGAATAACACAGCAGGGCAAAAACATGACTGGGAAGTTTGCAAGTTGTTTGTTGTGTTAAAGAAAGCCAATGATTCACAGTAACACAAAACATAATCTTTACGGCTTACACTGACCCATATCTTAGCCTTAACACAAAGTCAGTCTTTCTTTTGCTTTGACTACTATTCCCTAAACTGGGATGAGGTCATGGTCCCATTTTGAGAGCCTTTTGGTCTCTTTAACTTATAATAATAAATAATCTTGTTTGAATGCATACTTGATTCAACAACAGTTTATGTTACATATGTTATACCCCTTTGTATGTTTATGCAGAGGTGGTATTCAGCAGATTCTGACTAGTTCTGGAGAACCGGTAGTGGAAATTTTGAGTAGTTCAGAGAACTGGCAAATGCCACCTCTGACTGGCCCTGCCCCCATCTATTCTCTGCCTCCTGAGTCCCACCTGATTGGCTGGGTCTTCTTTTATTG
The DNA here is from genome assembly GCA_015471245.1 of Laticauda colubrina. NCBI lineage: Eukaryota > Metazoa > Chordata > Lepidosauria > Squamata > Elapidae > Laticauda > Laticauda colubrina. Next base: position 15,508,692 of record BLBF01000002.1, read on the forward strand.
CCCTACACAGGAAAATGGAGCTGGAAAGCAGGTTAGTGGGGTGGGGAGGGAATGGGGATTTTGCAATATCCTTCCCCTGCCACACCTACCAAGCCATGCCCACAGAACTGGTAGTAAAACATTTTGAATCCCACCACTGTGTTTATGCCATTACATGGCCTTAGAAACACAAATGGAGTTCCCTATTGGAACACCCCTTCATTTGGCAAATAAACTTTCAGCTGCCATAAGACTGTGATTTTGTAAAAGGCAGCAATAAAAGCTATTGAAAAAAATGTTTACAATTCCTGTAATTGAAGGGAAATAAGGATGCATTATGTATTGAAAAGAACATAACTACAAACTTTTCTTTCCCAAATTCTCTGGAAAAATCTAGAAGTCCCTTGAGATAGACGTAACTAAATATGTAAACTCATATTTTTCTCTTTCTGACCTGCTTTTTTGGATCTGTGCCGCTACAAATTGTTAAAATGACAAATCACCACCTCCCATGGCCTGAAAATTTGTGATGAAGTTGGATCCAAATATTGCAAAATACATTAAAGCTGTTTGAACTTAATTATGCTACTGGTATATAATATGGTTCCAGAAACCACTGCTGCAGCAAATTGCAGTAGGAGAGACACTATTGCCAACTCTAGTTAACACAAATGTGATATAACAGTTGTAGATATCTATAAGTCCTATAAGAATATATGTGTACCCAAACTTTTTGGTTCTTGAGGCATACTTTTAATGTTTCAGGGTTTATATCAGCATGCCTTTTTTTTTCAACTCGCCAACTTTAACATTCTAGTTGGAGAATTTTGGGAGCTGAAGTTCACGTAGCTTTAAGTTGCTGAATTGAGAAAAACTGTTTCAGAAAAGTAGACATATTACATATGACCTGCATATAAACAACATATAAACATATAAACAACCACTAGAGGACAGCAGAGAGTCTTTCCTATCTCTTTGCTGCCATCCAGTTGTCATAGAAAGTTTTCCTGAAAATTTTCATCGATGATCCATTCATAAACAATAAGAGCTATGTTTACATTGCACTCTTAACCAGGTTATTGACAGGGTTACTGTGTTGTATCGATATGTGAATCCAGTTGGTGGAAGAATTAAGGAAAGGGAGAGTTCATGCAAAATAGATTTGGGTTTGTGTGTGTCAGCCTTCAAGATCTTCTACTCTCGCTTTGCATCTTTCAGCTGTCATAAGAAATGGGGGGAGGGGAGAGTGGGATGAATCTGGGAAGTGAGCTGGAGGTGTTACATTTTTCTGTTGTGTAAATGAAGGGGGGGGAAGCATATATCAGAGTTAGTTTTCTATTTCTCGCTTAGCTTTCTTTTCTCTGCGCAACTGCAACCCGTTATCAAAAAATGCCAAGGTCAACGGACAGAGGCCTCATCATCACCTGAAGATGCCCACATGATCATATTCACAATTTCTAATTGGTAGTTTCATCTGAACTATTGGGGGTGGGAACACTTCCATCACTTTGTATATGCACCTAATTCCTCAGATTCAGAATTCTCTGGTTGCTACCACTTCACTTTCAGTAAAAGATAACTTTTCTCTAAATTAAAAAGTCTAAGTATTTCTTCCTTGGATTTTGAATGGAGCACCGCCTGACATTATTCTGAATCTCCCTCTACCAGACCACCCAGAGGAAACACCCAGTTTTCTTCCGAGGGGGCCTGAACATCATGTCATCTTCAACTAGTGACCAGGAAGATCTGGGAGCCATTGGAGGGCAAGATTCTTTGCTGGTACAGGAAGCCCAATCGCTAGCAGAGCTCAATCTGGAAGAGGATCCAGCTGTGAAGCCCATATGGCCAGTGGGGGTGGGCTGGAAAGATCCGGAGAAGGACACCCCCCCCCCCCGGATCACCATCACCTGCCGGCATGGAAAAGAGGAGTCATGGCAAGAGAAGGAAAAGAGAGAACTCTCACTGAATCAAGCCAGGAGACTCCTTGATAAAGCCTTTGAACAACTCCAAGCTGCACAATTTATGAAGGGGAAGGGGGAATAGCCCCAGCTAGAAGAAGCAGAGTAGCTCCCTCTCCCATAAATCAACCCGATCCAGCAGCAGCCCCGGGGCCCTCAGCGGGAGGTGTAATTCCTAGAAGGCGTAGAGCTCCTAGGCTGCCTCCATTAGAAGTAAGATACGGAGGAGATCCCAAAACCTTGGGATTTTTCCTAGCCCAAGTTTGGAGATATATGGAAGAATACGGGGAGGATTTTCCCTCAGAAGCAGCCAAAGTGAGATGTGTTACCAGGGCTCTGGAGGGAACAGCTGCAGAATGGATGGTGACCCTGCATAATGATAATGCTCCCCAGTTGATGAATTATAACCTGTTCATGACTGCACTACGAGCTAGATTTGAGGACCCATTGGCAGAGCGCAAGGCCCAGATCAGGATGAAGACCATAAATCAGAGGCAGAGATCAGTGGCTGACTACACCCAAGAATTTAGACAGTTAGCAGGTCATATCCGAGGCTGGTCCCAGGAAACCCTGACAGAAGCATTTAAAGATGGTTTAAACAAAGATGTGTACCAGAGATGCATTGCTAGAAGAGACTCAAATGACTTGCAGATGTGGTACTTGCTGGCAGAAGAAGTGGAGATTGATTTAACCCGAAGCAGATGGCGGGGAGGTTCTGGGTGGAGCAAACCTTCCCCCCCCACGTCCTCAAGAGATTCCCAAACCTCAGAGGGGAGGAGTGATGGCAAGACCCAACCCCTTTGCCTGTTTTCGATGTGGGAAGGAAGGTCACCGGGCTGTAAACTGCAAAGTCAAGCTGGAACCAAAGGGGGCGCCAAAGGAAGGGAAGAAACCTGAAAAAATCCCCAGCGAAGCCTCGCGAAGCAGCACTAAAGTCGAAAGAAATGACAGAGGTCGCCCCTCCTGCGGAAGAAGAGTCAAACACCCCGGTTACCCCTGAGGAGGACGATTTCGACTTGGAAGATGACTTCCTGGTATGTCCAAGCCTGGGCCCTATGACCATTCCGGTGAAGTTGAGGGTACCCAATTCAGGGGTTGAAGGGGAAATGCTAGCCCTATTAGATTCTGGGTGCACAAGGTGTATAATCAACACGGAAGTAATGGAGAAAATGGACTTAAAACTAAAACCTTTAAAGGTGCCCATTTCCTTTGTCCAATTAGATGGATCAGTGGCTGGAGGTTGCCCTGCACACTTTATCATGGAACCTATAGAAATGATCATGGGAGAACATGATGTGACTCTGCGCTTTATTGTGGTCCCTGGGATGGAGCAACCATTAATACTGGGATTGCCCTGGCTCCGGAAATGGAACCCCAGGTTAATTGGAGAAAGGGGTTGTTGTGCATGCGCACCAAGCAACGACTGGAAAAAGAGGGGAGATCTCAGCCGAAGCTTCAGATTCCGATTGAAATAGCTTCCACAGGTATCGAACCCATGAAAGGGGAGGAGAAAATTCCAAAAGAGTATTGGGATTTAAAGGAAGTGTTCAGTGAGAAGGTCTCAGATGAGCTCCCGCCTCACCGGTCAACAGACTGTGCTATTGAAATTTTGCCTGGGGTGAAGCTCCGGAAACCGAAGTTATACTCAATGACACCACGGGAATTAGAGGAGCTAAGATTGTTTATAGATAAAAATCTGGAATGTGGTTTCATCCAACCTGCTAGGCCCTGGGTAGCGGCCCCCGTGTTGTTCCGTGAAAAGAAAGATGGCTCCAAATGCTTGGTGGTGGATTACAGAAATTTGAATGCCATTTCCGTGGAAAACGTGTACCCCCTGCCTTTGATGAAGGACATGATGGCCCACCTAGCCAAGGAGAAGATTTTCATGAAGTTGGATTTGAGAGAAGCATACTACCGAATTCGAATTAAGGAAGGGGATGAGTGGAAGACCGCTTTTAACTGCCCGATGGGTTGCTTCCAATTTAACATTCTTCCTTTTGGTTTACAAGGGGCCCCAGCTGTATTCATGCAGATGATCAATCAGGTGTTACACGAACATTTATACAGGGGAGTTCTGGTTTATCTTGATGACATCCTTATCTACATGGAAACTCTGGATGAACATGTGAAACGGGTGTGGTCGATTCTACAGAAACTGTGTGCCGCTAAGTTGTATGCTAAACTATCCAAGTGTGAATTCCATCAAGAGAAAATTGACTATTTGGGATATCACATTTCATCTGAGGGATCCAGAGAAAGTGCGTGCCATATTGGAATGGGCTCCACCACGTACCAGAAAACAACTTCAAAGCTTCTTGGGATTTGCAAATTTTTACCCGCAATTTATCCTGACTTTTGCTAAGATAGCAATGCCCATCACAAATCTCTTAAAAACAAAAGGGGAGGTGAAGCCAAGGCCGATTAAGCCGTTGGAGTGGTCCATGGAGTGCCAAGCAGCTTTTGAGAAGCTAAAACGACTGTTTGCTGCAGAACCAGTACTAAAGCACCCGGATATGGAGGCTCCTTTCGTGATCCAAGCCGATGCGAGTGATGTGGCCATTGGAGCAGTGTTACTTCAAATCAATGAGAAAGGGACCTTACAGCCTTGGGCGTATACCTCCCATAAACTGTCTGAAACCGAGAGAAGGTGGGCCGTCTGGGAAAAAGAAGCTTTTGCAGTTCATTGGGCCTTACTGACCTGGAGACATTTCCTGGAAGGAGCAAAACATCCATTTGAGGTATGGACTGATCATAAAAATTTGGAAGCCTTAAAAACGCCTTGGAAGCTGTCCCCTAAACAAGTTCGCTGGGCCCAGTATTTCAAGCGGTTCAATTTCTCACTGAAGTACATTCCAGGGGGGAAGATCTTCATGGCGGATGCTCTCTCTAGACTACCCCCAATAAAATAGTATTCACCAGGAGGTGATAAGTCCAATTGTTTCGACCAAACATCTAGCCGCCCCAATGATCACCAGAACCCAAAAGAAGAAACAAGAAGTGGATTTATCGAATGACCTAATCGAACAAATAAAAGAAGCTTTAAAACTTGATGATTGGTTCTTGACTCATTCGAAAGACTATACAGTTAGGGATGGTTTGGCTTGGGTGGGGACCAAGTTGTATGTGCCACAAGTGCTGAGAGGCCAAATACTACAAGCTCATGATTCTAAAGAAGCTGGTCACTTTGGATTTGTGAAAACCTTACACCTGGTTAAGCCGCAATTCTGATGGCCTACTTTGAAGAAGGACATTGAAGCTTATGTAGCTAGCTGTCCAATTTGTGCTTCGGCAAAGAGACCTCCTGGTAAGCCAGCAGGGTTGTTACAAAATGTAGCTAGACCAACAGCCCCCTGGAAGGAAATCTCTATGGACTTTATAGTAGAATTACCCGAAAGCAGTGGAAACACGGTTATTTGGGTGGTAACCGATTTGTTTTCCAAATAGGTACATTGCATACCTTGTTCCAAAATTCCATCTGCTAAGACGTTGGCTAAATTGTTTATTTCATATATCTATAGGTTACATGGCATTCCGGAATGCATAATCTCTGAAAGAGGGGTTCAATTTACCTCAAATTTTTGGAAAGTGTTCCTGAAGTTGATAGGTTCCTCCCAGTGCTTAAGCTCCGCCCACCACCCCCAAACCAATGGGGCCTGTGAGAGGACTAACATAGTGTTAGAATAGTATCTTAGATGTTATATAAATTATCAACAAGATAATTGGTCTGACTTACTACCATTTGCTCACATGATCATATTCACAATTTCTAATTGGTAGTTTCATCTGAACTATTGGGGGTAGGAACACTTCCATCACTTTGTATATGCGCCTAATTCCTCAGATTCAGAATTCACAATTTCTAATTGGAAGTTTCATCTGAACTATTGGGGGTAGGAACACTTCCATCACTTTGTATATGCGCCTAATTCCTCAGATTCAGAATTCTCTGGTTGCTACCACTTCACTTTCAGTAAAAGATAACTTTTCTCTAAATTAAAGAGTCTAAGTATTTCTTCCTTGGATTTTGAATGGAGCACCGCCTGACAGTGTGGCTTTCTCCAATATTTTGCTCCTGTGAACACAACAGCTCTTCTTTATTTCCATAGGTCCAAAAGTGGATCAAGTTAAAAAAAAAAAAGGGGGGGGGCTATATTCCAGCTTGGAAAATCACACTCTTCATTACAAAATTAATTGCCAAAGTCATGCAACTCCTTCAAGTTTCTTTCTTCTTAACCTCAATCCTTCTCCTATACTTAAAGATGTTTCTCCAAAGTTTCTTCCTCGTGTAAGAATGTTTATCAAATTTCTGCACACCCATATACAATCACACACATACACACAATTCTGGGTGGTTTGTAAGAAGAGGCAGGGAGCATGTGTGTGTATGCAAGTGATGACAAGCTTTGTCATTTTCATGAATTTTTAGCTTGCTGAAGGCATTGTATTTTTACGAGATGAAGCGCTATCAACTAGTTCTTCTGTAGGCGGTAAAGCTTCAGGCCAAATTAAAGAAAGGGATTGGTAAATCTCCTCAGCTTTGCTTAACTTTCCTACTATATCTTGCCTTCCACAGGAAGACAACTTGCGACCTTAAGGGGGATGGGAATGATACGGATGGATAAAAACAAGTGGGCTTAGCTAGCTCTCAAGTTGTCTAATTAACAGCTTACAGACTCAAAGGGGTGAGAGGGTGCAAGAAGGTGCTCCTGATATCCCATCAAATCTTCTTCCATGCCTGTGGCCTTTTTATCAGTCTGTTTATAATTACAATGTAGGACTATTCAGAATAAGTACTAAACCTAGTTCAGAGTAGCTTAGCTGAAGCTCACAGGTGCAGAGTTTGTGATACGTGTTGGGTGAGTTTCCTCCTCTATTCTCCCTGCCTTGTCAATCGGCAGAGCTATTTCTTCTCAGAGTTGTAGGAACTATCTGGGGTCAACAAAAAAGTGAAAGGTAAACCCATACAACTAAGGGTGGGATTCAGCCGGTATAACAACTGGTTTGGTAAGTGTGTGCTTTGTGTGCACACTGTTTGAAAACTGCCCATTTTTCAGCTCTTAACACTTACCTTTTGCTGCAGTCCCTGTGAGTGAAACAGCTGAGGCACAACAATCTGCTGTGCCATGTGAATGAGCTAGGCTGCAAAACATGGAAATAAAGGACAGACTACAGCAGGGGGCAGGTGGGCAGAGCCAACTAACTGCTGGAACTACAGGTTCGCCTGAACTGGTTGGAACTGGCTGAATCCCACCCCAGCATACAGCCAATCAATTGCAGAGCAGAATAAATGGTGTTGTTACCTAGTTTGGGTGATAAAATAACTACAACAAAACAAGCAAACTCAGAGAGCACCAAGGACCCCTCATTTAAGCCTGAGCTACAAATATTCTCCTTTACTGACCAAAAGTCTGCTAGCTCATGGCTTCTACTGCTATTCCAACAAGATCCATAAGTCTAGGAGAATGCACAAGTCACAGAGCAGCTCCTTCAGTGGGACTCTGACATCATCTAAAGCAACTATTAGGACTGATATTTGTGGAAAACCATGATTAACAGAGTTGGAAGGGACCTTGTAGGTCCACCCCCTCCCCACCCAAGCAGGAGATCCTACACCATTTCTGACATATGACAGTCCAGTCTCTTCTTGAAAGCTTCCAGTGATGAAGCCCCCACAACTTCTGAAGGCAACTTCTGTTCCATTGGTTGGTTGTTCTCGCTGTCAGAAAATGTCTCCTTATTTCCAGGTTAAATCTCACCCTGATCAGTTTCCCTCCATTGTTCCTTGTCTGGCCTTCAGGTGCTTTGGAAAATAGTTGACCCCTTCTTCTCTGTGGCAGCCCCTCAAGTATTGGAACACTGATCTTCATGCGCAACCAGAAACTCCATCTTAGTTATGATTTAATGTGAGCCTGTTTCTCCCCGGCTAGTCTCTTTATCTGCATTTTGACCAGAATGTGGTTATGCAGGTGTCAACATTCTCCAGATCCAGATCCCACTTCATCAGCTCTGAAGGAAAACCAGAATTAATGTCCATCAACAAACCCCAACCAGAACAGTCAGTACAAACCAGCAAGAGCTGCACAACACCACTAGTGAGAAAGATAATAAGGCACCCATCACTTTCCTTCCCCCCACATGGAAAAATCCAGATATTCTGAAACCTCATCCTTCCAAGGAACATGTACCCAATTCTCTGAATCCATCACTTACAGAGCAAGGAACAAATGATGGTGAACACAGATCATCCAGCAGAAGTTTGAAACTGTACTAGAACCCTAAAGGGCATTTGAGGATCTTGCCATGTTTCACTACATCCTTCAGTTAGACTTCTGGTAAAAAAAAAAAAAAGGCCATTAAGTAATACTGGAGATTGATGACCAATTTTTTTTCATGTAGATCTATTCCAGGACCCCTGCATGGCAAAATGAATAGAGTCCCCTTTTGTCCTTTCAACCACAACCACAAGTTGAGTTTTTTTGTAAGGAAATACAGTTTGAAAGTCAAACCACATGGCTAATCCTAATTTCCTGCCTCCCACTCTCTCTTTTTTTCCCTCTTCTTCTTGTGAGGAAAGTCAGATATAATATACCCACTGTTTCTTTGGGATAGGGCAGCTGTGTTGAACCAGAAAGGGCTTCAGAGAGGCATAAAACAAAGCAGCACCAAAAGGAAGGATTTCTGCAATGGATTTCTGTTCTGCAAAGAAGTCTCTGCAGAAGAGATGCTTTCTTTTCTCATTGGAGATTTTAGTTTGATTCTTGGGGGGGGGGGGGAAAGGTGGCAGGGAAGAGAGAAGTTACAAAAGCCACATGTTTGGGGTTCAACTTCCTGTTAAGATTCTCGCTGTTCTAACAGCAGTTTGGAGTCCCTGACCAATAACCAAAGCTTAACAAACACAGCCAGGAAGAGAGTGTGCTGTAGGTTACATATGATATTTTTCTTTAGAGAAGCCGCTGAAAAACCAGGGAGCCTTCTGTTTGGCACTCCACTGATGGTGACTTGTCCAACTGAGAGCAGAGGTAATTGTAATAAGTGAACGAGAAAGAGGGAGGAGGAGAAAGCTAAACGAATCAAGGCTAAGAGAAACCTAAAAATATGGGAGGGTGGGAAGGAGAAGCATGGGCAGATGGAAATGATGAACTTGCTGTAGAGCTGCACAGCCAGTGCCATGAAGACATACAGCAGGGAGTATAATCTTTTTAAAAATAGGGTAAAATGAGTTAAAAGGATGATAAGTGCAATATTCCAGGAACAATGCCTCTTTGGACTTGCAGGCAATCCTTGACTTACAACCGTTCATTAAGCGATTGTTTGAACTTACAAAGGCACTGAAAAAAGTGACTTATGACCGTTTTTCACACTTATGACTGTGTCACATGATCAAAATTTGGATGCTTGGCAACTGCCTCATATTTATGATGCTTGCAGTGTCCTAGAGCAGGGGTTGCCAACCTTTTGGACCTCAGAGACCACCAAACTCATAATTTTAAATCCTGCGGACCACTAATATGAATTTTGACTGATGGTGGCTTGCTGATGTCGGTGGGAAAGTTGGTCCCTTATTCCAGAGCTGCAGGAGTCACAGGACTGGCCCTTTGGTCATCCCAGAGCAGCTGCTCCTCCACCCGGGTGCACCGGCCTGCCGTGGACTGGAGGAGCAGCTCCAGGTGACCAAAGGGCCAGTCCTGTGACTCCTACAGCTCTGGAATATGGGACCGACTTTCCCACCAACGTCAGCAAGCCACCCCAGGGCAGATTTCCCTTCCCCGCCATTGGTCTTACCTTCCAGTTCCATCTTGTGTGGCTCTAGTCAAGGTAAGATTTGTGCTCAGCTGAAGGGTGGGGGCCAGCAGGTGGGAGGGCCATGTGGGCAGTGCAGCCTTGTGTTCCTGTGTAGCCTGGATTAATTGCTTTGTGGGGAGTGCTTTGAGGGGGACATTTCCCTGTGGACCACCAACATTTTCTCACAGACCATCAGTGATTCCTGGCCCACCGGTTGGCGACTGCTGTCCTGGGGTTCTGTGATCCCCTTTTGAGACCTTCTCACAAGCGAAGTCAATTGGGAAGCCAGATTCACTGAACAACTGTGTTACTAACCTAACAACTGCAGTGATTCACTTAACAACCGTGGCAGGAAAGGTTGTAAAATGGACATAAATCACTTTACTGTCTTGCTTAACAGTGGACATTTTGGGCTCGGTTGTAGATGTAAGTCTACCTGTATTTCCAAGGACGAAGATGGCAGCCAGAGTTATACTTCTCAGTGTTTTCTAATCTTGTTAAGTTTAAAATGTATTGTTGGAAGAAAATATCTTTCTGGCTCCAGTTCCAAGTGGGGAAAAAGGCACTGGAAACATGGAGGCTATTTGGAAAGATGGTTTAATGGTGGATAGGACCACATGGCTTAGAGCTCCAAAGTGAAAGGGACGATCACATGCTTCAAGATGTTGGGTGAGAGAAAAGAAGGGGCAAGATGCTGAGAGACCCTTAGTTATATACCCTCTGTTAGGCCCCACCTTAGTGTTTTCTGTCCCTGTGTCAGAAATTTATCCCATTGGCTGTCAGACTCTCATGGCTGGGGTTCTTAGCTAATTTTGTAGGCTTTTTCTAGACCACATGGCTTCACCTGAGTGCTGGCTGATGCACTCTTCCCAAGCCAGGTGGTGAGATAGGCAGAGGCCTTTGTTATGTAGAATACTTTGGCCCAATCCTTAATGACCCACCCATTAACAAAAATGGGCAGGGTGACCTTCTGCTTTTGAATTTCTACTCTTTTTAGGGGAAACATTCTTTCTTTTTAATATTTCCTAGGATATTTCATTTTTCTAGGAGCGGAGTGGATGCTAACTTCCTACAATATGGACCTCAATTCCCAGAATTCTCTAGACAGCATGCTGGCTAGGGAATTCTGGGACTTGAAATCCACATATCTGAAAATTACCAAGTTTGGAAAACACTCAGCTAAAACACTGGGATAATTCCTATATTGATCCAGCAATGTGATAATGAGACTTTCAAGTTTTCCCTGTTATTATACAAAACATTGTTGGTTGCTTCTCTCCTCCCCTCCCCCATCCTCATATCCATTGCAAGATTGCTTACATTTGTAGTTTGAACTTGCATTTCTGCTGACTGAAAAAAATCACTATATTATTCAGATTGGATTAAAACTTTATTTAGATTTAATTTAGATAGATATGCAGAGGACAGTGCCTTTTCCCAAAATGTCCTTATTGCTGAGTTTTTAGTCAGTCTATCAATGAGAAGGCACAAAAACCAAAATAATACATCCCTTCATTTTTCTTTCACCACATTTTGCTTTTCCCTTATAATTCTTTTCCCTCACAATTCTTATTCCCAAAGGGATATTAGAATTAGAATTCTTTATTGGTCAAGTGTGATTAGACGCACAAGGATTTTTTCCAAGGATGGAGCAAAGAGAATGCATGTGAAATTTCTCCAGTTGTTTCATTGGCCTTCAGTACAGAGTGCAGAATTCATATCTGTGTCGGAGAGAAGGGTGAGCGACAGCTCTTTAGATTTTCAGTTTTGTGGAGATACAAATGTCATGTTGACTGAGCATTACTAGCCACCCCAGCACAAGTTTGAAAATTTGCACAGGTTGTGCTTGGCACATTTGCTCATAAGAAGCTGGCCATTGCTACTGTTCTGACCCAGCCATTGCAAGTAATGATAAGCCACTTACTTGCGAGCAAAACAAACCCCTTTTCAGAACAGGGCAGGAACAGTCATTTATTCACGTGGATAAACAAAAACCAAACATAATTAATTCCGACAAACCTGGTTCTGACCAAGAAATCTGAATTGCTTGCTGTATACTAGAAAATGAACAACTGGCTACTCCCAAACCCCTCCTATTTATTTCCCAGGCAGGGAGAGGCTGGCTAATGTTTACATCTGCTTTTCCCTGAGAGCCGGCTTATTGCTTTCCTTTGCTCTCCTCCCTTTTCCACTCTGCACATATGTGGGATGGGCCCCATCTGTTCCTCCCCCTCACTCAGCTGAATGTCTACCTGGGAGAGAATGCCTCTGATGCTGTTTCCTTATCAGAGCCTTCCAAAGGCTCTGAAGCTGTCCCAGGCTCTCCCTCAATTTCCTCCTCATCTGACTCTGTTGCTAGCTCTGATGGCAGCCTACAGACATAACAGCTACTTAGTTTTACAACTCAAGGACTTCATCCCAGTTGGGTCCAGGACAATTCACCACAGCCAATGCACTGCAGCCATCTCGCCATTACTATCTTGCCGTGGTCAACCTGGTGTGGCCATATTGCAGCCATCTTGCCGTAGGCTGTGAGACACCTCTCCACAGTCAAGTCACTTCAGGAGAACTCACCATGGGACAATCTATGTAGGATAACTCAACTCAATAAATGTTATCCACTACTGATTTTTTTTGTCAATGGCAATAATGTTGAAGAAACAGTGGTGGATAATATTTATTGCATTGAGTGTTCCTGTATGGAATTATCCTGCAGTGAGTTGTCCCATGGCAAGATGGCCACAGTGAGATGGCCCAAGCAAGTTGTCCATGGCAAATTGTTCCATTCAGATTCTAGTTGTTGCTATCTCATCTCACCCTAGCATTGAAGTTGCTCAGAATGACAGATTTGTCACTGGCAGGGATTGTTTGAATAATCTGGTCCACGTCCTCATAAGAAACATCCCTTGTCTTCACCTGGGGTTTTGAAAGTTGGTGTGTAGATGCTAACAATGGTGATATATCAGGCCTTGAGGAGAGAAAAGCAGAACCTGGAATACCATCTGAATTCATCAGGGAAACAAACCTTTACAGTGAGCACAATCTCAAGAAGAACAACATTAATGTGACAATTTGGGGACCTTCATAACAAAACAAAAACAGTGCTTGGAATAACATTGAAAACTATATGTTGGTAACATTATGTACCCAGAAGAATAGACACTTGGACTTAATGCATGTCATTGCCTTAAATGCCTCCCGATTAAGAGGGGTGTGTAGGGGATGTATATCAGAAACAAAGCCAGATTTTTTAGAGGTGAAATGTTCATGGCTATGGAACAGTGTGTCCTGGTAGCCATTGAATGCTGCTTACAAATTGAGGCCACCCGTATAATAGTTCATTTAAGTAGAAATGTTTGGTTCCTATTTCATGTTCTTCTAAAACTGCATTGGCTAAGACCTTTCTCCCTTGACCTTCCTTATTTTATTTACATATCATTATTTCATCAGCTATAGGCCTCAAACCCATTGCCAACATTTTCCCCCTCCTTCTCTTGTTTATTGGACCGTTGAACCTGGGTAAATAAAGGCAAAATGCCAACCCATCTGGTTATGATAAACAGTCTGCTAAAGTGGAGGAAGATCAAGAAGTCATATGGGTATAGAATAATATGGAGCTTATATATACATTTCCCCAGCACTGTAGAATGTCAGTGTCTTTTTCCCCTCTCATTTTCTAATACATATATCCTGAAAGTCAAAGGAATGGGGTCATACTAAACTAGATCAGAAACAAAAGTCATGGTTTCTATTTGTTCATTCAATATTTACATACATGGTGTGTTGTGAGCTAATTTTGTGAGTTTGCTTGAAAACAAATTTTATGTGACAGACTCAGGTAGCAGGTTGCAGAAAGGTAGATCTGTGAGTGATTCTGTGAGCAATTCAATCTGCTTGCCTACTTTGCCTGATTTTGAGTAAAACTTGCTCTTTTTAAAATAAAAAATGCAATATTTACATAAATATTTACATACAAATCACGCCCAGCTGGTCATGTGACCACCAAGCCATGCCCAGTCAGCAAGCCATATCCAGCCAGTTACATGACCACCAAGCCACACCCATAAATTAGGCCACACCCACAGAACTGGTCAAGAAATTTGAATCTCACAACTGGTTGTGCTTCTCTGTAACAGCACGTGCCCTCTGGAATGAAATATCCACCAAGATCGCCCCACCCTGAAGGGCCAACCGTTAAGGTTTTGGCAATGGAGGTTGAAAACTAGCTTGCTTTTACCTTCTTCCTAGAAGAGAGAGAGAGAGAGAGAGAGAGATAGACAGAGAGACAAAGAGACAGAGACAGAGAAACAGAGACAGAGACAGAGACAGAAAGAGAAAGAGAGAGACGGAAAGAGACAGAATGATATAAGAGAATATTTACAGCTCAGGGTTGAAATATATAGTGCTTAGTGTTGCATTGTGGGAAAAAGAGACTTGAGACCCAGTTGATCTTTTTCCTTTTTATTTTTTCTCCAGTAAATCACTCCTGGAGAAACTGCAGCAGCCTTTTTATAGCCGGCTGCTCACGGCTCGTGGCCTATGATGGCTCTTCAAATCTCCCACCACCACGGACCAACCTATCATAGGTAAGTATGCAAATATATAACATTCCTCCCCATGTGGTCCAGTCCAACCAATCTGGGCCTCTCTTATCTTACATAGTCACATAAATAGGTGAGGCTCTTATGGTTCCAACTGGACCTGTGCAATTCAGTCGTGAGTTTGTCTCTGGACTGTTCAGACGGGGTTGCTGTTTCTCCCGTTCTTTTCCGTGGAGCCTCCTGGAAGTTAGAGTCAGCCATGCCGCTCCTGCCAGGCCTTTCCTGGCTGGGTGAGTCGTCTCGGCAGCTCCCACCAGGAGTGGCTTCTTAATGGTTCTCCGAAGTCTGCTCCAGCGTCCCCAAGTTGTTTTTTTCTTCTATAGTTTCAGATACATGTTTGTGATTTCCGATTGGGACTAATGTTAGTGTTGGTTGTTGTGTCATTGTTAGGATTTGTTTTGTCATTTCTTTGACTTGTTAATGTTTCTCAATGTGGTCCTCGATCTGATTTGGTCTATGTGTCTCCTCCAGCTCTTTCCGTCCTCTGTCTCTACCCTGTATGACCGGGGTCCTGTTATTTGGGTTATTGTTGACGGTATCCACAATGGTTCCCTGTGAAGTTTTTTGCATAGACTAGGTCCCCTGTTTTGAATGTGCGGCACTTACTGGAGGAGTCTGTTGGCTTTTCTGGGCTATATGTGGAGTGTAGTCTGTCTAGGTTTTATCTTAGTTTTCTTCCCATTAATAGTTCTGCTGGGTTTTTATTTGTTCTGGTGCTTGGTGTAATGTGTTGTATAGTTATTAGTTTGTCTATCCTTTGCTGTATATCTCCAGGTCCCAATTTGTGTAGTGTTTCCTTAGTATAACAGACCATACGTTCCGCTAGTCCATTCGTAGCCGATGTCCCGGCGCTGTTAGTGCACGCCTTATCCCTTGTTCTGCTAGGAACCTTTCATATGTTATTGCCATGAATTGTGGTCCATTGTCAGATACAACTAAATCCAGCAATCCATGTGTCGTAAAAAGTTTCCTTAGTTGTCTAATAACAGCTTCTGTTGTGGTTGAGTGCATGATGCTTACCTCTAGCCAATTTGAGTAAGCATCACACTATTAAGAATGTGTGTCCTTTAGTTGGTCCTGCAAAATCAATGTGTATTCTAGACCATGGTCCCCTAAATGTTTCCCATTTGTGTACAGGTGAAGAAGGGGGTGCAGGTCTAGATTCTTGGCATCGTTTGCAGGTTGCTACCCATTCCCCAATGTCCTTATCAATCCCTGGCCACCATACATAACTCCTAGCCAGGGACTTCATTCTGACAATACCCGAGTGACCCTCATGCAATAATTCAAGTATTGATTTTCTTAATATGTCTGGTATGATCACCCTATCCCCCCATAGTATACATCCCTTTAAGATCAATAGTTCCGTTTGTCTATTCCAAAATGGTTTAACAGTCTTGTCACTTGCAGTCTCTGGCCACCCTTTACCTACCCAATGTAAAATCTGCACCAGGTTCCTGTCTCTCGTGGTTTCCATAGCAATGTCTGTTGCTGTTATGGGTAGGTTTGCCAATGTCTTGAAGGGTTGATGTGGTTGGTGCAGGATCATTGTCTAAATCAGGTAGGGGGGAATGGCTCAGGGTGTCAGAATGTGTTATGTTCTTTCCTGGTCAGTAGATCAAGTTGTAGTTACAGGCAGCTAGGAATTCCAACCACCTTGTCATCCGCGGTGACAGTATGTTAGGTGTAGCTTTGTTTCCTGTGAGAATTCCTAGAAGAGATTTATGATCTGTGACAAGTGAAAAGGTTCTGCCATAGATATACTCATGGAAACGTTTTATTCCTATTATTGCGGCCAATGCCTCTTTGTCTAGTTGGCTGTAATTCCGCTCCATTTTTGATAGAGTTTTTGAATAGAATGAGATTGGTGCTTCTCTTCTATCAGGTAATATGTGGCTGAGTATGGCACCAATGCTGAATGGTGACGCATCACATATTAATGTTAGTGGAAGGGTTTCGCTGTATTGTATTAACACACAGTCTGATATAAGTAAGTTTTTGATTTCCTGGAATGCTGTTTCTTCTTGTCGCCACCAGGTCCAGGTAACTTTCTTATCAAGCAACCTGTGCAGTGGTTCCACTATCATTGCTTTCTGTGGCAAGAATATATTGTAAAAATTAATAAGTCCCAAGAAGGCTTGCAAGTCTGTTTTATTTTTGGGTCTGGGAGCTTCCTTTATTGCTCTGATTTTGTTTTCAGTGGGGTGGATCCCTTCTTTGTCTATGAAGTATCCCAGGAATTCGACTTTGTTGGTGGCTAATTGGCACTTCTCTTTTTTAACTTTAAGTCCAGCCTCTTTAAATTTTTTAAAGACCTCCCTTAGGCGGTCTTTCAGTTGTTCTTTGTCCTTGGCTGATACTAATACATCATCCAAGTATGGTACCACCCCCTTTATTCCTTGCAATAGGCGTTCCATTAAACTCTGGAATACCCCTGTGGCCACGCTAAATCTGAATTGCAGTCTGTTGCATTTGAATGCTCACCTGTGTGTCACAATTGTTTGTACTTCTGCTGTTTCTGGGTCAACTGGTAATTGTTGGTAGGCTTGCACAAGGTCCAATTTTGCGAAGATTCTACCTCCCCCCAAAGAGTGTAATAGGTGCTGTACCATCGGAACTGGGTATGTGCTTTGCTGTAGTACGTAGTTAAGTGTTGCTTTGTAGTCCCCACAGATACGTACTGACCCATCTGGTTTAATAGGGGTAACAATTGAGGTTTCCCACCTTGCGTGGTCTATTGGTTCTAATACCCCCTGTGCGATAAGTTTATCTAATTGTTCATCAATTTTTGGTTTTAATGCGAAAGGAACTCACCTCATCTTTAGTCTTATAGGGGCTATATTTGGATTTAAATTAAATGAGATAAGGGACCCTTGGTACTTGCCCAGTTCTCCGTTAAAGACGTCCTGGAATTCTTTCATCAGGTTCTCTTCCCAGTCTGTCTCAGTCATGTTGTTTATTCTGGTTACTCCGATTCCTAATGGTGCAAACCATTCAAGTCCCAGTAGGCTGGGTCAATCCCGGTCAACTATGGTTAATGGAAGAACTTTAATGTGTTTTTTGAATTCAACTTTGAAATGTCCGGTACCTATTACAGGAATTCTGTTTTCTTGGTAGTCCTTTAGTGTGAGTTTTTGTATTTCGAGCTCTCCCTTGTTTATATCAGGTATTAGTCTTTTTAGGATATTCCACGATACCATTGATAAATACAAGCCAAAGTCCACCTCCATCTCGCACGGTTGGCCTTCTGTGGTGACTTGCACATGTACCTTTTTTGCATTGATTGAGTTTGAGTGCCCAATAGTTATTGTTTGATGTGTTTCCCCTTTTCTGTTTGCTTCTTTCCATTACTTGTTTCTGTTTTCTTGGCTCCAACGGCTCCCTATTTGCTTTTCCCTCTCTCTGCGGAGGGGGGGTATTCCATCTTTGTCTAGGCCCATAGTTATTTTTAGTTTGGCATGCCCTAGCTATGTGTCCCTGCCATTCACAAATACCTGCAAATAGCATCGAAGAAACGGCATTCGGAATGTGGATGGTTTCCTCTGCACCCAGCACAACAGAATTCTGACTTCCTTTCAATTCGATCCCGTCTATCTTTTTCCGACTGGAGTTGATTTACCTCTTCTTTTTCGTCTTCTGATAGGAATTCGATGTCCTCGTGGTGTATTATGGTGGTGAGTTTTTGAGTTTCCTTTGGTGTCTTATTGTGTGTTTGGCTAGTGTCTTTTTGGGTTTTCTTTGTTAATTTATTCATTTGTTGCATGGTGGCTGTTGATTTCTGTTGCTTCTGTTGTGGTGGCTTCTTCCATTGCCTCCTTCAATGTTATCTTAGGTCTTGTTAGTAGTCGACCCTGCAGTGTAAGGGTCCGAGGACGATGCGGTCCCTCATGGCCTCATCCATGTTTAGAAATTCGCAATGTCTCTTAGTGCTGCCAATGTCTCTTAGTGCTGCAACAAAATCTCCGATGCTCTCGTCTTCCTTTCGGTCACGCCGATAAAATTTGTGTCTTTTGATGAGGCATGAAATGGTTGGTGCATAGTGGGCTCACAGTAATTTCTCTAGGTCCATCCACGCCATTGTCTTTACATCGTTGGGTGCTGCCAATGCCTTTGCCATTTTAAATACTGTGGGACCACAGTGGGTGAGGAAGATGGCTCTCTTCCTATTTTCGGATATTCCCTGGAGATTGCTCCCTTCTAGAAACATGAGGAATCGGTTGATGTAGGATTCCCAGTTGCTGGGTTGAATGGTGCGGGTGGCGAGTTGTTCCCAGCCATTTCGTCTCGCTCAGTCCTTGTTGCCATGTGCACAACTGGGCTCCTTTGTCTCATAATCCCACCTTTGTCACCAGTGTTGCGTTGTGGGAAAAAGAGACTCGAGACCCAGTTGACCTTTTTCCTCTTTATTTTCTCTCCAGTAAATCACTCCCAGTGAAACCACGGCAGCCTTTTTATAGCTGGCTGCTCGCGGCTCATGGCCAATGATGGCTCTTCAAATCTCCTGCCACCATGGACCAGCCTATCATAGGTAAGTATGCAAATATATAACACTTAGTGTTCTCTGAGCTTTACTGTTTTCTTGCAGACATTTCTGCAACATACAGTGTAAGGACTGTAATGTAGGACAACAGGCAGAAAATATGGTCAGCATCCTCAATCAAACTAAATAAAAAAACACTAGAAAATTTCTGGAAGTTTGGCATTTAGACAAATCAGCCATCAATAGACACATAGGATAAACCACATTTACACACCATTCAAAGGAGACAAAAAAAAAAGCCCTAAGAAGGAAACAAAAAGACCAGAATGCATCCTCTCCAGCTGCCAATATCCAGATAAGCAGGGATTGACATCAGGCAAGCAATCAAGCAGAAAACAATTGCCTAAGCAAGGAAAAAGCAAAACCCTACACTCATTAGCACTGATGATACCAATAGCAATAGCACCACTATACTGCTTCATAGCACTTTACAGCCCTCTTTAAGTGATTTTACAGAATTAGCACATTGCTCCCATTAATCTGGGTCCTCATTTTACCAATCTTGGAAGGATGGAAGGCTGAGTCAACCCTGAGCTGGTGAGAATTGAACTGCTTGCAATGGGCAGAGTTAGCCTGCAATACTGCATTCTAACCATTTTGCGATCACAGCTCTGCTATTACCTAGTTGGGTAAGGCAACATCTGCAAGCAAACAAACAAGTTCAGAGAGCACCAAGAACTGGCCCAAAATCAAGCAATCCCTTTTCTCCCCAAGTGGAGACTCATACTCTTCCAATTTCTAGCCTAATGCCTTAAATTGCTGCAACAAACTAGTTCTCTCCATTAACAAACTATACCATTGGAATCAAGAAATCAATAAATCTTTTAATACTGCAGGAACATTAATTGAGTACATGTCAATATTGATAAGCTTCAAATTTCCCTTTAAAGCAGTCTTCAAACCCTATTCTAAAGTCAACTTTAAAGGCAGCAAGTTTGCAACTCAAACAACTGATTTCAAACTGTGTACTTGAAGTGGAAGACACTGAGTTCCTTGTCTTACCAGCATCCATTTCCTGCAGCCAAAGAAATATATCAACGAAGTTCCTGTTAGCCCATTAGTGTGCCTTGATCCATCACGTGGGAATAGCAGATGCTTCCTCAAAATGTCAAAAATTATCCAGTGTGCTACATGCCAAATCTCAGTTTATTACCAAGAATGTCACTGAATGAGACAGACAATTTGGAACTTAAACTTTCCATGGTAGAGGAAGATTTAACAGTAATTGCATTGGAGGGTGATTGCTGTTTTACAATGGGTCACTATTCTTTAGATGCTTGATTGGTCTGCAGAAGGTCTCAGAAATCCTCAGAAAGCCAGATGTTTGGAAGGAGCCTGAATGAGAAAGCCAAGGACTTTTCAGATGCAAACAATATATCTTGGAACTTCTCATGGATATGCTGATATGCAAATTGGGAGCTCAGGTGGGAGAAAACTTGGCTCCTCCACACAGTGAGATTTTGACTATGTACATGTTTAAATCAGGAAAAATAAATGTTTGCTATGGCAAAAATTGCAGTATGTGTTCCTGGTATTTCCTTATTCAAATTTAATCTGTATCTTATTTAGATGGCTTGACAATATGCATTATTTCAGGATTAGGTAAGGATATAATCCAGGAGCAAGATGAACCTTGTTGGTTTAGGAGCCCCATTGTCAGCACTAGTCTTCCAAACTAAAGAAGCTCCAGACTCTCTAATCAGCAATGATGATCTATTGATAATTGGAACCAATGGCAGCCATAGAGGACTAGCAACAGCAATAACACTTAGACGTATATATCACTTCATAGTGCTTCATAGCTCTCTTTAAGCGGTTTACAACATCAGCCTATTGCCCCCAACAATCTGGGTCCTCATTTTACCAACCTCGGAAGGATGGAAGACTGAGTCAACCTTGAGCCTGGTGAAATTTGAACTGCCAAATTGCAGAATAGAATAGAATAGAGAATGGGAATAGTATGGAATAGCATGGAATGGTATGGAATGGAATGGAAAGGAGCGAAACGGAATGGAATGGGACAGAACAGAACAGAACAGAACAGAACAGAACAGAATAGATTTTTATTGGCCAAGTGTGATAGGACACAGAAGAAATTTGTCCCCAGGGCATACACTCACAGCATACATACAAGCAACAAAGTCATAAATCATAAGATACAACCAACAAGTGACAGTCATAAGATGCAAATAGGAGTAGGTAATAAGAAATATGTAATATAAGAAATAAGTAATATGAGAAGGATAATAATAATACAACCCTACTACATGATTAGATAACCTTAGGCATATGGCAGTGCTATGGGAATTATGTATTTAGTAGAGTGATGGCGCAGAGAAAAAAAAACTGTCTTTGTTTCTAGTTATTTTGACATGCAGTGCCCTTTAGTGGCATCCTGAGGGGAGATGTAGAAACTGGATGTGAGAGGTCTGTAGATATTTTCTCAGCCCTCTTTCTGGGGGAAGAAGTAAAGAACAAGTAAAGAATTCGACCAGGAGATGAACCTATGAATTACACTGAATTCGACTTTATCCTGGCTCACCACTTTTGTTTGGTCTACACTATACTGACTCACTGGAATGCAACCCTACCATGTCAATAAGGGTCCGAAGATGGCATCTTGGGTTCTGAGTCATCTAGGCATTGGCTGCCTAGGTAAGCCTTCTTCTTGACATGCCACCCAGCAACTATTTCAAAGGTGACCCTTTGCTGAGCAGTGGTAAAACCATATGATGTTAACGCCCACTTGGATCTCATCACCAACTTCCTGCATTCACAGGGAAGGATAATATCAGCAAGCCAGTTGAGTCACAGGTGATGAAGGAATTCTAGAGTTATTTCATGAGATGGAATGGCTTGCGCCAGTAGTGGGATTCAATTTATTTTACTCCCAGCTCTGTGGGCGTGGCTTGTGGGCATGATGTGGCCTGTGGGTGTGGTTTGGTGGGTATGGTAGGGGAAGGATACTGTAAAATCTCCATTCCCTCCCCATTCCTGGGGGAAAGTTATTACAAAATCCCATTCCCTCCCCACCCCACTAACCTGCTTTCCAGGTCCGTTCTCCTATGCAGAGCAACAAAAGAAGATCAGCTAGGACTCAATGGGAGGCAGCAAATAGATGGGGGCGGGGCCAGTCAGAGGTGGGATTTGCTGGTTGTCTAAACTACTCAAAATTTCCGCTACCGGTTCTCCAGAACTGGTGAGAATCTGCTGAATACCATCTGTGGCTTGCACTGCTGCCAACAAAGCAAAGCAAAGCAAAATCAAGGCAGCTAAAATAAGTTTTCCCTCCTGCCTGTATAGAACTTAAGAATGTGGAGTTTTAGCACAAGAATGAAAACCCTGGCAGCGTTGCTTTAAACTTAAGAGTGCATCCACCAGAAATGAAGACATCTAATCTGTTCTTCCTGTTGTTTCTCCTGCCAAATCAGAGAACCCATTGTGTGGTTTGGCTTTTCGTTTCTACAGTTGATTCAATCTGGGAAATCCAATCGCTTCAATCGCTTCATTCTGCATTTCAGAATATTTTCAGAGCAAAGAAGATCCACCCCTTCACTTGATGCAAAATCCCATGCTCTGTGGGAACCTTGTTTTTTGTCAGCTGCAAATGTTATTAAGAGCAACTACTCTCTATAATGTAGTTTCTTATTTAGAAAATGACATCCCTTGTGCTTGATGTTCTTCATAATATATGCAACTGGAAATTTATTTTTATTTTTTTAAAAAAGAAAATGGCTAATTTGAAAATGTGCTCAGCATCTAGCTTTGGTATCTGTCGTGGTATCTGAAACATATTTCAACTTCTAAGCAGCATTTAAAGTTAATGAGAATTCCAATTGCAATATTACCCCATATTTGCATCGAGGATAGCAGGCAACAAGCCACATAGTTTACAATCATGAAAAGAACACATTTCACACAAAGCAATATTTAACTTTCCACACTGCAAAGTGGAATCTTCCTGTGCAGTGAGTGGGAAACTTCAAACATTATTAAGTCCCAAAGGTGTTTTTTTTTTCAAGAGGCAACTGGACTTTCTGGTTTTTCTTTAAAGATCTTTCACTTCTCATCCAAGAAGCTTCTTCAGCTCTGACTGTAGATAGATAGATAGATAGATAGATAGATAGATAGATAGATAGATAGATAGATAGAT